>CM021101.1:512804789-512993085 GCA_007115665.2 Sequoiadendron giganteum
TAAAATAGGAAAAGATTCCAAATTATCCTTTCCTAATGGAAACACTCCCATTGCTTAAATTTAAGTAGAAAATGGAATTAAGCAACCGCATGGGAACATGAGGTTAACTTTTAGACTTTCTTAAATTTTGGAGCTTAAATTTTAACCTGAATTGCACTACTAATAAGTTCATGGGACCACCGGCTTCCTTAAAATTTGAAGCTTAATATTTAAAGCTGAACTGCGCTACTAAATTCATAAGATCACCACCTTTAAAAAAATTTCAGAAACACCCACTCAAACTTTTCAAAAGCCCCCTCCATGAGACCCCCACCCTAAGAAAGGTCTCTCGACATAATAATAAAAAGTGGAGTGTACTCGGGCTTGACGCGGGTTAAGGTTTATCGAATCTAAGACAAACCAACGACACGAGCTCATTGCAAAATGCGTGGACACATCTGCACCGTTAGACACGATCGAGCAAATATCATTTTCTTTTTGCAAAACCTACAAAGGGTTAGGGTTTGGAGGATTGTTAATGGCGTCCGGCTAGGGTTACCTTTTAATACGAATAAGCGATTTCTTATTTATTGTGTTGGCAAACTGTTTTTATGTCTTTTGGTGAATGGTTCCATAAACGGAGTGATTTCTTGCGCGTTTGATCATCTGTATCAAAGGTATTCACTTGATGAATCTTTGACTTGAATGTTTGTCTTTCATTCATCTTTACATTTGGGTTCGGTTGTTTTCCTATTTCATCGATGTATTTTTCGTTGGTAAGAGGCTGCAATGGTCGTCTGTAGAGTTCAATATTCATGATATGTCATTAGTTCAGTAATATTTACAATATAGATCAAGATTTAGTGGCAATAAGTTAGGGTAAAGATGAGGTCAATGATGAGATAGGAAAGGCTTGTTTCTCAAAACATTCGCAGTGGCCGCCTAAGAGCTTTCGCCTTTGCCAGGCTTGAGAGCTTGTGCTGTTCAATTCTTCCTTGGATGTCTGAGACCTCAAGCCCTTAAATTGGCAATTTGTTTTTGTCAAAACATTTGTATGTGTTTTCCTTGCTTTTACACTAAGCTACTTAGCAATGGTTTTTGATAGTTTTTTGTTTTTGTTCTTTTCATGAGGCATGTCTCACGTTAGTCAAATATTAAAGATCTAATTGTCGATCACGAGTAAATTGTTCGTACCATCGGAGGTGGCGTTTGTGCTGATTATTACCTCTAGCTTGTTGAGACCCCTAAGGAGTCTATCAATTGTTTACTGATTATAGTTTATTTTTACGTAAGGGCGATGAAATACATGGGATACTGATACTGTTGGCTCTAATTAGAGAGACGCATTTATAAACCCTTGTCTGAATTGCATTGTTTGGGAACAATGTAAGTGTTTTATGGTGTCGTTGCCTGTAGTAGTAAATTCGATTTGTGGCTAGTCTAAATGTCGTCTGATTTGAGATGGAAACTCAGGAAAGACGTGGCCGTTGATAGGTCAAAGGGTTGTCTTTTGATTGTTCCCCATCTGGGTAGATAGAGCATTTTTGAAATTGGTCATTGGGTCATCTCTGTTTACTATTTTATTTTTAATGTTGTTTTCTCTGTGCCTGCTGGAGTAGCTCAGTTGCAGGGTCAGAATTTCCAGCTGAATGGCGTAATGTGAAATCAGAAGCGTGAACTGCGAAGTCTTTTGCAATGCTTTGATTTTGAAAAACAACAATTTTATATATCCATTCCTTTTTTTTGGTTTTCTTGCCTTTTAAAATATTCGTAGTACTAGGTTACATTTGTTGTACTTGTGCCTCCTGATATCATTATGCTTGTGGGCATGTGAAAGGGAATCGCGATGCATCTTTTGCTTCATTTATGATACTTTCAGTTTCCTTGTTTCTTAAGGTGTTTTTGTTTAACAATGAAAAGATTGCTATTTCTTAAATTATTTTTTAATAATTAAAAATTGCATTTTTTTTTTTTGAAAACTGGTTATTTCCCCTTATTACCAGGGGAAATGAGCTTAGTAGTCATGACCTAGGAAGGCTATGTTAACTTCTCTCGCTAAAGTTTTTCTTTTCTGTCAAAGGAGCTCGTTGAAGAGAATCTCTTCCATCAAATTGATTCAGTGTTATTTATATTGTTAAACTCTCATTGAAAGGTATATTTTCAGTCAACTGCAATGGTATTCTGTCAAAATCATTTGCTGAGGGTTATTCTTACTGCAAAGTCACTGATGCATTTATTCAGTTTTATTTTCTCGTTTAAATTTGCACAGTGAGGATGAGTACTTTTCAGTCAAACTCAAATGGTAATCTTTTAAAATCTCTCTCTGAGGGTTATCCTTTCTTTCAAGTCACTTGTTTAGGGGCATACTATCTATCGAATTATTCAGAGTGGTATTCAGTCCGTGCAAGTACTAATTCTTGTAATCTGCTGAAATTTGAATTACATGCTCTGGAGATTGCACTAGGAGGAGGTTTTAAGCGCTATTTGCAAGTTGTACTTTTCAAAGATTTCTTCTCTGATATTGCATGTTTCTATTTGTTGACAACGTTGCTTTTTTGAGAGTTTTTCTTGTTGAGTGATGTTGTCAATAAATAGAAAACATGTCTTATTAAAGAAGAGGAGGTATAACATGTTATCAGAGAAACTATGATATGTTTTATTAAAGAGGTTGGAGAAGGCTTTTGGAGTAACAAGGAAAGCACTTTCAAGGTGGCTCCAGAATTGTATAGCATTCTGTTCAATTATTTTCTGTTTGCCAAGTTGCTTTTTGTTCGAATTGTCAAAGTCATGCTCCAGATTTCATTTTTGATACCCCATGTTTTGTTTTTTAATGTTCCATTTTTCTTCTAGTCATCTTTCGATGTAAATAAAGTATTATAGGCCACTTTGGAATAAGGTTGCGAAAGTACAGTAAACATATGGATGGGTGGAGAAGCTTATGTGGGAATTGTCTTTAGGTTTTACTAATATTCTTTTGCTGAATGCATATTTCAAACTCTTGGTGTTCAAGAAATTAACTTTAACTCTTGTAGAGAGCGAGCAAGCAAAGCAAAGCAAAGATGCCGATGCCTCAGCCTCTCTTGAACAAGAAGATTGTCAAGAAGCGTGTGAAGAGGTTCAAGAGGCCACAGAGTGATCGCAGGATTACTGTCAAGGAGAGCTGGCGTAGACCAAAGGGTATTGATTCACGAGTAAGAAGAAAATTTAAAGGATGCACCCTCATGCCTAACATTGGTTACGGATCCAACAAGAAAACCAAGCACTACTTGCCTTCTGGCTTTAAAAAATTTGTGGTACACAATGCTAGAGAGCTGGACCTTTTGATGATGCATAACAGGACGTACTGTGCTGAAATTGCACACAATGTTTCAACACTTAAGAGAAAGGCTATTGTAGAGCGAGCTGCACAACTCAATATCATGGTAACCAACATGCTAGCTAGGATACAAAGCCAGGAGGATGAGTAGAAATTGGTCTTGTTTTATTATCAATTTTGAACAGTGTAAGGCACTTCATGACCAAAATACAATTTTCGTTGAGAGGGAGCAGTTTTTATATTTTTATATTTATCTTATGCCACGGGTATGTTGAAATATTGCTGTCTGCATTATTGACGAACATTCGAAACTACAGTGAGAATTGTTTCAACTCAAATAAAAATTATCTTTTGTAACTAACTATTACTTGAGCCCACCTACAGCTGAACTTTTAAATTTGAAATATTGTTGTCTGTATTATTTCGAACATTCAAAACTATAGTGAGAATGCTTTTAGTCTTACTTAAAAACTATCTTTTGTAACTGGCTATTGTTTGAGCCCACCTATTGCTGAACTTTCAAATCCTTATTGCTCCGCCGATTATAGTGAGAATGTTTTAATTCTAGTAAAAAATTATCTTTTGTAAACTGTTAAATGAGCTGAACTTTCAAATCTTAACAATGGTTTCCCCACTATTTTAAGACAAGACTCCAAATTATGCATTGCAATAAATTTAAAAGATTAGACAAATGAAAAAGGAAAACATGTGCAGTCTTAGCAGCAAATTTATGGTTCAGAGCTTTCCCCTCTTCGCCTACAGCTGACCTTTTCAGAAACTACAATTGACCTTTCAAATCCTAAATTATGGCTGATGCTTCACATACAACCGACCTTTCAAAATCTAAACTATAGCTGCTGCTTCACATACAACTGACCTTTAAAAATCTAAATTCTAGCTGCTGCTTCACATACAACTGACCTTTCTAAATCTAAATTATAGCTGCTGATTCACATACAAACCTTTCAAAATCTAAATTATAGCCTGCTGATTCACAAACAAACCTTTCAAAATCTAAATTATAGCTTCTGCTTAACTATTTTAGAAGTATATGGAAATTGAACTCTACGCAGCTGCATAGAAACATGCTGTAAGCAGCCAGTAATGATATTTAATTATAATGTTTTTCGTGCAATTATTGGACAAGATTTTTATCTATTGGAGCTTATACTTCCCTACTGAATTAATGGATCTAATTGGTAACTGCAAGAAAATGAGATTTCGACGTGTTTAAGCTTATAACTTCAGTTGGATTCCTCGATTTTTTTGCTCTTGTTTGTTTGTGTAAACAGTATTATGCATTTTGTTGTTTTATGAAAGTAACTGTCATATATATATTGTCATGGATCTAGGGGAGAGGACCTAGTAGTTGAACACCTAATTTCGTGCTTCCAATTATCTTATGTGGAAATTTCAAATCACCCAACTTTTTACAGCAGCTTACTTGGCAAGTCCCCTGCTTATAGCTTTTGTTGCAGGGCCACATCAGCATGTTTTTTGTCAAGATGTAGTTGACCAATACTTGTGCATTCACATAATGGATGGTTGAGTGCTGATAAGGCATCACATGATTGGTTGTTTTTTTAGATCAAAGGAATACATTTTGTTTATTTTGAAGTTTTTGCTGCGGTCTCATACAAAGAAGCTTGCTTATGATGAAAAATAAGATCCTTCATTGTATTAGGTAATACTGAATTAGTTTTAACATGAATGTGTTGAATGCTTGATGTTGCTCTTTATTTTAATGATCATCAATGTTTTAGGTCTTATTAAAATGATAAGTACGATTCGTCAATGTGGTAGATAATGTTAAATTAGTTTCAACATGAATATGGTGAATGCTTGAAGTTACTTTTTTATTATAAATGGGCACAGGGGAGCAGATCACGATTCAAGTTATTATGTTTATATAAGTAAATGTTTGAAGTTGCTCTTTATTTTAAAGTTTATCAATGCTGTAAGATGAGAAGTATGATTAGTCAATATCTTAGGTAATATTGAACTAGGTTTAACATGAATCTTGTGAATGCATAAAGTTATTATTTATTTTAATGGTCAATGTTGTAGGTGTTATTACAATGAGAAGTATGATTAGTCAATATCTTAGGTAATGTTGAACTAGGTTTAACATGAATCTAGTGAATGCATGAAGGTATTTTTATTTTAATGGTCATCAATGTTGTAAGTCTTATTACAATGAGATCTGTGATTAGTGTTATTTTAATGATCAGAAATGAAATAAACAGAAATATAGAAACAGTAAATATCTTAGGAAAACCCTCCTTTTTGAGGGAGAAAAACCCAACACAAATATATCACTTATATAATGAATAAAGAAGCAGATATTTGCTTTACAACTTGGTCAATCACAAGGCCGATTTGATGCAATCATCAAATCACTTCTCCTAGGTGCGAATATACAAAGAATATGATATCTCCTTAATTACTATCTACTTGATGAAATAAATATTGATCTACTGCAAGATGACGATCTCCTAATGGTGTGAACTTGTTTTCAATAAAATCGATTCATAAAAAGAAAATGAGACGCCTTGAATATATATGCATGAGGTGACTTCATGAAGAGTCAGCCTCTTACACAAGAGGGATGTCTTTTCTAGAGGAAGCGACTTTTTGTAAAGTCGGTTTAAATAAAATATAAAATATTATTTTAAATGAAGTGCCTTTTCACTTTGGTCGGCTACAAATAAATAAGTAGTAAGGCTTTATTTATTTGTTCGATATTTATTATTTGAAGTTTAGAATCGGGTGAAGGATAAACCTACCGCTATAACATCAACACTCCCTCTTAGCTAGGGAGGTATCCTTCCAAATATCCAAGTCATGGAGTCTCTCAACATGACACCCACAATGGTTACAACCATTTGTGGAAAAAAGTTCATCACGGAGTCTCTCAACGTGATATCATCATGGAGTCACTCAACATAATGTCCACCATGGCTACTCACATGTGTGGAAAGGAACACGTGCACAAGTGCCCATCACGAAGTCACTCAACGTGATGGCATCATGGAGTCTCTCAACATGATGTACACCATGGCTACTCCCATGTGTGGAAAAACACAAGTAAAAAGAATTCATCACGAAGTCTCTCAACGTGACATCCACTATGGCTACTCCCATGTGTGGAAAGAGCCACATCTCCGTTTCAGAGATGGACAAGGGCTTTCACCTCATATTTCTTCGTCTCAAAGAAATATGCATTATAGCAAATATCACTGATGCTAAGTATCCCTCTCAACAAGGGCAACATTCTCCACAACTCCAAGCTTGTCTCGAAAGTATGTAAACTTCACTCTAGAGAGAGGCTTGGTGAGAATATCAGTCGTCTGATCATCAATGCAAATATACTTGAGTTGAATTGTTTTCCTCAACACCATATCTCTGATATAATGATACTTGATCTCCACATGTTTAGTTCTATCATGAAACATTGGATTGACAAAGAGCTTAACACAACTTTGATTGTCACAATGAATCATAGTTGGCTCCAATGTTTGACCAAACAAACCTGCAAGGAGCTTTTGAAGCCACATTGCTTCTCGAATTGCTACACATGTTGCAATATATTCAGTCTTTGCAATGCTTAGTGCCATAGAAGTTTGCTTCCTGCTACACCAAGAAATCATGGCAGACCCCAAACTGAAGCAACATCCAGAGGTGCTCTTCCTATCAGTTACACTCCCAACCCAATCAAAATCAGTAAAGCCTTGTAAATTCAAATCTTCACAAGAAGTATATCTCAAGCCATATCCCGCTGTGCCACACAAGTATCTCAAGATATGCTTTGGTGCAAATAGATGAATTTGTCTTGGTTCACACATGAACTGATTGAGAGCACTCACTGCATAACAAATGTCAGGTCTAGTATTGACTAGATACATCAATAATCCAATCAACTGTCTATACATGGTGGGATCTACCAAATCTGAACCAACTGCAGAGTCATTCAACTTCTTTAAGTTTGTCTCCATAGGTGTAGACATGGACTTGCAGTCCATCATCCCAAATCTCTTCAAAATATCTATAGTGTATTTCCCTTGACTCAAGATAATCTCATTGGGTTTTTGCCACACTTCCTATCCCAAAAAGTAATGCATAAGACCAAGATCCTTCATCTCAAACTCAGAGGATAACTCTTTCTTGCATTTGACAATGAGATACTTTGCACCAGTGAGAAATAAATCATCAACATAAAGGACCAATATCAAAGCCTCGCCATTAATTGCCTTGAAGTAAAGATTGGAATCTGCATCATTCTTGGAGAAACCCAAACTCATCAAATATCGATCAATCCTTTCATACCAAACACGAGGTGCTTGCTTAAGGCCGTACAAGGCCTTCTTCAATCTGCATACATGAGACTCCTTCCCATGAATCACAAAATCATCTGGTTGCTCAATGTACACTTCTTCAATCATACCATTAAGAAATGCAGTCTTTACGTCCATTTGATGTAGCTTCCAACCTTTAGCAGATGCAATAGCAATAATAGTCCTAATAGAGGTATATCGAGCAACAGGAGCAAATGTCTCCTCATAATCTATTCCCTCCTTCTGAGAGAATCCTCTTGCCACAAATCTTGATTTATACTTCTCAATGCTCCCATCAGTTGCATGCTTGATCTTGAAGAGCCACTTGAAAGACACAACTGATTTGCCTTCAGGTCTAGGTACAACATCCCAAACATCATTCTTGATAATAGACTGATATTCTTCTGTCATAGCATCTCTCCATTCTTGCTGGTTGGATGTTTCCTCAACATTGGAAGGTTCAAAATCAATGATGTGACTCATCAATGCTACATAGCCTGAAAACTTCTACGGTCTCCTGCTTTCTCTAAATGTACCTCGAGGAGATGCATACTGTTTTGCCTCTTGCATAGTTTGTCTAGCCTATAGAGGTCTCTTTCGACCTATGGCAATATCTCTTGGCCCATCAGTTGGTTCTATGGGATCAACTGGATCAATAATCTCTTCAGGTTCAGTAGACTCCCTCTGAATCTCAAGAGTAGGATCAGGAGATATGTCCATATCTTGAGTAGACTCTTGCTCTTCATTGTCTATCTCCATGTATGATCCTTTAGATCTTTTGAAGGCTACTTTCTCTTCAAAAGATACATCCCTGGTGATCTCAATCTGTTTCTGCCCTGGAATGTAAAACCTATAGGCTTTTGAATTCTCACTGTAACCCACAAATATTCCTTTCTTGCCTGAAGGTTCTAGCTTAGTTCTTTAATCCTTAGGCACATGAATATAAACAGAACAACCAAAAATTCTTAAATGACTAACCTTAGGTTTCACACCTGTGAAGGCCTCTTAAGGGGTCATGTTTTCCAATATTCGATGAGGGCTTCAATTTTGAACATAAACTACAGTTCTAGAAGCTTCTACCCAAAGGAAGATCTGTAAATCTTGATCATGAATCATAGCTTTGGCTGCCTCAACTATGGATCTGTTCTTTCTTTCAGCAACTCCATTTTGCTGAGGGTTGTAAGGAACACAAAACTCCCTCTTGATCCTTGCCTCAATGCAAAAATTATGGAAACCTCCAGAAGTGTATTCTCCTCCATTGTCAGATCTCATAACCTTAATCCTTTTCTTGGATATGTTTTCAACTTGAACCTTGAATTCTTTGAATCTATCAAGTACTTCTTCAGACTCCTTAGACTTCAAAAAGTAAATCCAAGTCTTTCGAGAATAGTCATCAATAAAAGTCACATAATACCAAAATCCACTCAAGGATGCCACAAACATTGGACCACATAAATAAGAATGAACAAGATCTAAAATTCCTTTTGATCTACTTTCACTACTATGAAAATGACCCTTAATATTCTTACCCAGTGCAAATGCCATTGTGCTCTTGACAAAGCTTTGGTAGACTAGTGACCATCTTCTCCATAGATGGAAGAGCTCTGAAGTGTAGGTGAGCAAGTCTCCTATGCCATAGGTCACTCAAACTGGTAGAGTCATGCAATAATGCTTGAACTAGATGAATAGAGAGTCTGTATAGACTCTCTTGACGAACACCAATCAAACGAGCTGTTTTGATGCTAGAGTTCTTAGGCCAAGCAAGAACTTTCCCTTCAGAAAAGGCAACCTATATCCTCTGTCCTCCAATGCTGAAATGGAGACAAGATTTCTTTTGATTCCTAGTACAAACAAGACATCACTCAAATGAAGAGGAATGCCAAAATCTAGATGAAGAGAGGTGGTCCCAACTCCTTTAATGGAATAACAAGCATCATCTCGATTATCACTTGCAAGTTGGTTTCTCTTTCTACCAAGTTTGAAAGATGCTCCCGATAACCTATAATGTGTCATGAGGCACCACTATCAATCAACCAAGTGTCACTGTTGGTTAGAACATTGCTTGAAAGAGCGGAGACGAATAGAAAACCCCTTGAGTTGTCTCTAGATTCCTTTTGCGGTGACACAACATCAACATCTGTAGCAGAAGCATGTTGCCTTGGTCTTGTTAAGCAATCTCGAGACCATATTTGTCACATTTGAAACATTGAATGTGAGAGAGATCCTTCTTCTTCTTTGCTTCAAGAAGAGCATCTGAATTTCTGTCTCTATTCCTCCTAAAATGGCCTTTTCTCCCTTCTCTCCCTCTCCTTCTACAAGTTTGAGCAGCAAGGACATGATTTTCTTCATTATGAGAGCTTCATCCATTCCTTCTTGCTGCCAACCTAGATTCCTCTTGAATGCAATCAACTCTAAGACAATCAAACTTGGGCAATTTAGATCTTCCACTAATGCTTTGGATAAACGACTCCCAAGATTGAGGAAGACCATTCAGTGCTAACATAACTAGGTCTCTATCTTCAACTTTATCTCCAATGGCACACAACTGATCTCTCAACTTAGTAATCTTCATGAAAGAGATGACTAAATCTCCGTAATAAATTTTTATATGGTTGAGTTGTTGTCTCAAGGCAAGAGCTCTGTTGGTGTTGTTGATCTCATACAAGCCTTGTAGAGTCTCGAACATGTCTTTGGCTGACTTCATCTTGTATATGATTGGCACAAGATGATCCTTCACGTAATCTATCAAGATCTTCCTAGCCTTAGTGCCATTCTTCTTCCATTGAGTTATCTCAGCCTCATGGATGGCTCAGGCACATCATTCTCCACAAAGTCAAGACGATCATTTTCTTCAAGTGCAATAAGAACTCTAACTTTCCATGAGGTGAAGTTTGATGCACCATCAAATCTATCTTCAACCTTGACTCCATTCACCATTTTCGATGCTTGGATAGACCCTCTTGGATGAGAAGAGGAGAAGACTTTGCTACTTAAAACAAATCTGATCTGATCTAGTTTAAACCCGCTCTGATACCATGTTATTTTTATGATAAAAAATGAAATAAACAGAAATACAAAATTATGAACAATGAGACACAACAAATACCTTGGGAAAACCCTCCTTCTTGAGGGAGAAAAACCTAGCCACAAATATATCACTTATATATTGAATAAAGAAGTAGAAATTTGCTTTACAACTTGGCCAATCACAAGGCCGATCTGATGCAATGATGAAAGCACCTCTCCTAGGTGTGATTATACAAAGAATATGATATCTCCTTAATTACTATCTGCTTGATGAAATAAATATTGATCTGGTGTAAGATGATGATCTTCGTCTAATGGCGCAAACTTGTCTTCAATAAAATCGATTCATAAAAAGAGAATGAGATGCCTTGAATATATATGCATGAGGTGACTCTTCATGAAGAGTCGGCCTCCTACACAAGAGGGACGTCTTTTCTAGAGGAAGCAAATTTTTGTAAAGTCGGCTTGAATAAAATATAAAATAATATTTTAAATGAAGTGCCTCTTCACTTGGGTCGGCTACAAATAAATAAGTAGCAAGGCTTTATTTATTTGTTCGATATTTATTATTTAAAGTTCAGAATCGGGTAAAGGATAAACCTGCCACTATAACATCAACAATTAGTCAATATCTTAGGTTATGTTAAAATAGGTTTAACATGAATATGGTAATGCTGAACTAGGGTTTAACATGAATCTGGTGAATGCATGAAGGTACTCTTTATTTTAATATTCATCCATGTTATAAGTTTTTTACAATATCCAATAATGTGAACTAAGTTTAACATGAATGTGGTGAAGGTGCTCTTTATTTTAATGCTTATTATTATGAGTCAACAATGTTTTAGGTCTTATTACTATGAGAATAACAATTTTTCAATATCTTAGGTAATGTTGAATTAGGTTTAGCATTAGTGTGGTGAATGGAAGTTACTAGGTCATCAAATGGGTGTGTAGACCTCAATTCAAGCTATTATGGACTTGAGATGTAATTCTATGTTGAATTTGTTTTTCCAAAGTTAATTATCAGTTGAGGTTCAAACTTGCATGAAATGGGTGTGCAGACCTCAATTCAAGCTATTATGGGCTTGTGATGCAATTCTATGTTGAATTTTTTTTTCCAAAATTAATTATCATTTGGGGCTCAAACTTGCATGCTTGAAGATATTGTTTAAGGTCTTTGTTATTCTTTATCATAAATGAGGTGCAAATTGCCAATATTATGGATTGTACATTAGGTACAAATGTTGTAAAAATATATGATGATTTGGTTGAGGGTTATACTTGTCAATGATGTGGGTAATTACCTCTAGCCATTCTCGAGCATGTTTATTTTAATATATTTGAGATCTATAGTTGAAGTGCTTTGATATTGTAGATTTAAAGCTTTATGCCCTTGTTGGAGTAGACTGATGCTAAATTAAATGTTAGCAAATAAGATTACATGGACTTGCTTGAAGGTTTTCGGATTTGATTGTGTGAATAATTTTTGCATCAACGTTTTGGATCACACTCCGTGATCCATCATTAGGATGAAAAAGAGAGCTCAAGGATAAGAATGATTAGTTTGTAGAACAAGAATGCATAAAAGGGATGGATAAAGGGAGGAGGGAGGAGGGGTTGTGCGCCAAACAAAGCACAAGAAGGCAAAGATTTGACTAGAGAGAGAAAGGCAGATAAGAAGAGAAACAATTAGGAAAGAACCAAAATAACTACAAAATGAAAAATAAGAATAAAATTAAAATTAAACTTATCAACAAGGAAATAATGAAATTAACTATTCTAAATGGAAGAGAAAGACACACACACACATATATACATGTATAATGTCGTAAGATTGCACCCCTTGCAATTTCACATACATTCTTGTATCCACTTTAGTGTCCACTCCCTTAGCACTTGTGTAGGCTCATTTTAGCCCTTGCATTAGCTTTTTTCCCCTTTCAAGATGCTCAAGACCATTTTTCAATAGCTACACTTGTGCGTCTGTTTTGTGTCAAACCTTGTGCTTTTCCCATTTTTTTTTGTTTTGTAGCGTGATGTGTCTGGACACTCACACACCGTGCAAACGTTTATGTGTTGTGCTAGCATCCTACAACATTGTGATGTTCAAATGACCATTTTTGAGTGCCTTGCCATTTGTCAGCTAATTTCGTCGATGGTAATGACCCAAGATGCCTTGTAATAGCTCAAGAAAATTTTTTCCCTCTTATTCTCTCTTTAAATGCTATCTTTACAATCCATTTGGGGCTTCTTGATTTCTCTCTCGTGGACACACTCTCTTCTCTCTTGCTCTCTTGCTTTGCATAACTCTCTACAACTTCTTACAACACTCAAGCTCTCAAGTTCCAACAACACCATTTGCAACTCTCTTGGCTCTCGCAGCTCTATCTTTCTCCTTGGCTTCCTCAAGCCTTGCACGTGATATCTATCTGGTGCCTTACCTTTGAGCATCTTGGGAGTTCTCACATCCCCTATCTATTGCATCTCTATCTCATGATACAGGTTCTCCTCCTTTAGCGAGGATTGCTTTTATCACTCCATATTTGCTTACTTCGTTCACTTTATCTATCAGGTTATTTGTGGAGGTGGGAACACCCAAACGAGGGTTTGACTGAGACAAATCCCTATACAGCCCCAACATTTTCTCTAGATCTTATGTATGCATGTATTGAATATATTCATGTGTTGGAGGTTTCATTATTTGGGTTGCTGTAAGAAATTTCCATCTCTTATTCACTTTAGTGTCCACTCCCTTAGCACTTGTGTAGGCTCATTTTAGCCCTTGCATAGACTTTTTTCCCCTCTCAAGATGCTTAGGACCCCTTTTCAGAAGCTACCCTTTTGTGTTCACTTTACGTCAAACCTTGTGCTTTTCTCATTTTTGTCATTTTGTAGTGTAATGTTTGTGGACACTAGCACACAATGCAGATGTATGTGCGCCATGCTAGTGTCCTATGACATTTCGACGTTCAAATGGTCATTTTTTAGTGCTTTTCCACTTGTCAGCTGATTCTATCAGTGGTAACGGCCTAAGATGTTATGTAACAACTCAAGAAGCTTCTTTTCCCTCCTATTCTCTCTTTAAAAATTATCTTTTCAATCCATTTGGGGCTTCTTGATTTCTCCCTCATGGACACACTCTCTTCTCTCTTGCTCTCTTGCTTGCACAACTCTCTACAAATTTTTACAACACTCAAGCTCTCAAGTGCCAACAACACCATTTGCAACTCTCTTGGCTCTCGCAACTCCATCTTTCTCCTTGACTTCCTTAAGCCTTACACGTGATATCTATCTGGTTCCTTGTACCTTTGAGCATCTTGGGATTTCTCACATTCCTTATTTATTGCATCTCTATCTCGTGATACAGGTTCTCCTTCTTGAGTGGGGATTGCTTTTATCACTCCATATTTGCTTACTTTGTTCACTTTCTCTATCTATTTGGTTATTCGTGGAGGTGGAAACATTAAAATAGGGGTTTCACTGAGGCAAACCCCTATACAACCCCAACACCATCTCTAGATCTTATGTATGCAGGTATTGCAGATATTCATGTGTTGGAGGCTTCATTACTTGGGTTGATGTGAGCAGTTTCTATCTCTTATTCTCTCACTTTATCATTTATGTTTTACTTAGCTCATCTTACTTTATTTCAGTTCTATTATACTCTGTTACTTCTCCACATTTTGAAGTTCTTAGCAATTAGAATAGTAGTAGTTGCTTTGTGTTTTTTGTGATACTCTCTATTTTTAATCTGTACAAAACGCCAACACACCTGTGGAACTACAACATGCCACACTATCATTCGTATTCCGCATTGTTGTTCTGGACTGAAAACTTGCTAGTTTGTCTAGAAAACTTTTGTGACCTACTCTTTCTGATTTTGGAACTCTCGCCTTTACAAGTTGAGGTAGTTTAGGGCAGTTTGTTCCCTAGGACTCTCTTGAGAATAAAGAGACTCATGAGTAGCGAATCCCCCTTCTCTACATTTTGGTGAACCCCATTTCTTGCTATCAAAGTGACGCGTCGGTTTTCAACCGACTTGTTTAGACCTTATTTATTATATTTAACTTATTATTTCCAAAATAAATTTAATATATTTTTGTATCAGTTCAGTATCTACTTTTATTCAATGTTAATAATGTTCCATTTCATGCATGTGATGGTGACTTGGCTTTACCCATGTCACTTGGTGTATTTTATCCTTCTCATGAAATTCCTCCTGCTTCAGAAGATATTTTGTTGCAAGAAGATGAAATCATTGATACTTTTCTTAACATTACTCTACCTTCTCTTCATTCCAATGCTCTTCTAGAGATGATGCATTAGTGAATGATGAAGCTCCCATCACATTGGATCCTCCGAGGATAGATGTTGAGCATAGTTCTTCAAATGATTTCTCTATAAGTTGTAAGGAATCCATAAATATAATCTACATCTCTTCCGCCCCTCAAAGGCCTGAGAGATGAGTAAAAGCACAAACCCGTGTCACACTTTATAAAGGAATCAGTTAGATTAAATGCATATTTACTTAAGTTTTACTTATATAGACTATAGTTTAGTTGCATTAAATCGAGAAATTAGTTTTATTTCCCGTATTCCCATATTGGGTGGTTGCTCACCCGTTTGACTTTTTTCACGACTTTAAAAAGCCTGTACCATATGTAGATTATTCATCTCATTCTCAATGCATTTCTCTTCGGTGAAATATCTTCTCTCTTATTTGTGAAGGTTTATTTCTATAGTTGGTCATCTTGGTGTGCTACTCTCTCACGGTATCAGAGCAACCCCACTGCAACTCCTTCCTGAGAGATTTCATTGAAGATTTTGAGATCGATTGGAGATCATTCGACATTTGATTTTATTTTTAATTTTCAAAATTGCCTCATTCTTTTTTGCATTCTCTGGAGGTTCCTGTTGCTAGGTACGATTTCACTGTTTGGAGGTCATGATTCCTCCTTGATTGGAAACCGCGATAATTGTCTAGAGGTTGCACCGTCATTAGGAGGCATTATTTCTGCAGGCCTTGGAGAGGCATTTTTTGGCTTCTTGTTGGAGGGTCTTGAGCAGCGAAACAATCTCTCTCCATTGCGATTGGTTGGTGTGGCTGGAATTTGCAACACGGGAGCTCTTGTAGAGGCATTTTTTTTTTTTGTGATTCAATTTGTGGAGACCTCCACACTTGCCATGATTTTGTAGTTTGGAGGCGTGAATTTTCTCACTGGAGGTTTTTTAATCGAACTTTATGCATTATAAAGTTTTGATTGAAAATTTTATTTAGGACTTTGTGCAGCAAATTGGAGTGGGCCCCATTTTTGAAGTAACTTTGTAATTGTTCTGGGATCTTAATCCCACATTGGCTACATGGAGAATATTTTTGCTATTCAAATAGCACTGCAGTGTGAAAGATTGGTGTGAGCAAGACTCACAGGCATTGGAGAGGCTTGTGATTGTGCTTTGTGTGGAGGCTTGTCAATTGATCAAGGTGATTTTATTTTTGCTCAAAATTTTTCCAGTTTCAAATAATCAACTTTTTGCTTGGAGTAATTTTGGAAAAGTGGTGAAATAATTTCTAAAGGCTACATTTTTTGAGTTTGGTTTAATTTTTCCTTTTAGTGCAATCTTTGTCATGGATACTGCTGGAACCATTGAATTACCGACTCCCCACAATTACCACACCTGAAAAATGAAAATGTGTAGATTGCTTTAGTCTCAGGGTCTGTGGTCCATTCTAAATGCTACCCAACCCACCCTCACCAAAGAATATGAAATATTTGTCCATCAAAATAAATGTGACCAAGCAATGGGGTTGATGAAGTTAAATGTTTTAGATAGTCTCATTTTCCATGTTGATGAGTTGGGTACACCCAAAGAAATCTGGGATAAGTTAGAAAACCTGTTTGGTCAGGTTAGCAAGATCCGTTCATTGCAATTGGAGGCTGAGTTAAACTCTCTTATCCCTGAAGCATTTCCTACTATTGATGACTTCCTAGTGAAACTCAAATTAGTAAGGTCACAACTAGCAGGATGTGGAAAGACCAAAATTGATAAGGAGTCTATTTTCTTGATTATGTCTAAGTTAAGAGGCCCCTTTGCTGTGTTTTTCTCTACCTTTTACTCCATAATGGATTCCTTAGGTAGTGCATTCTAGATGCCCTCTTTTGAGACCTTTTGTGACCGGTTAACAAGAGAGCAAGCCAAACTTGCCCAGTTGGAGGGAGTCCCTACAAATCATGCATTGGTTGCACATGGCTCACAGAGTAAAGGGAAGAAGAAGCCTAAACCTAAAACAGAGTCAAATGAGACCCCCACTACAACAGAAGAACACAATCCAAAGAAGGAGAAAGTCAGTTGTGTATATTGTAAGAAGAAGGGGCACGATGAGCATCATTGTTACACAAAGAAGATAGATGAACTCTCCCACCTTCTCCAGAAAAACAATATCCCATTGCCATCTTCTGTGACTCCTTCTACAACCTCCGCATCTTCATCTACTCCATCCACCAAGCCCACACAATCTGGTAGTGTAGGAATTGCAAACAATAAAGAAGATAAGCACTACATGGGTAAGGGACATGCACTGGTCACTTCTGCAGTTGATTCTCGGTGTGACAAATGGTTCCTAGATTTTGATGCATCTCACCACATGAGTTCTTCACCCTATCCTTTCATGGGTTTGCACCCCTCTCACACTTCCAAAATTTTGTTGGGGAACAATAAGCTATTGGATGTTCAGGGGATAGGCATTGTTGACGTAGGTGATGGATGCTTTCGGGATGTACTGTTTATTCCAGAGTTGCACACAAATATTTTGTCTATATACCAGATAACACATGGTGAAGTCCCTAAGACTGTGGAGTTTACAACCGATTATGTGTTTATCAGAGAAGCTGATTCTGGAAAACTCATTACTATTGGTAATGTTGATCATGAGTCTCAACTATATAGCTTCTCTCACTTTGTTAAGGAGAATGATTATGTACCTTGCACACCCTTGGCCAATGTTGATAGTAATATTGGTCATCTACATTTTGAGGTACTTTAGATGCATGTTGATACTATTCCTGTTACTTCAGAGGTTGGGTTTATAGTGCAACAGGATATCTTTGATCCCTCAGATCTTGTTTTATTAGATGAGTATTTAGCAGGCATCATAGATTTGTTTGTGGAGTCTCATCTTGCAAATTTGGGAGATACACTTAAGGGGATTTCTCTTCTCTTTGATGATAGTTTCAACATGTCAATTGATTTATCTGGATTATCTTTGGAGGTTGCCATTGTTGAGCCTTCACCTTTGTTTGATTCATCACATTTCTTGGTTGATTTTGATTATGTGATGGATTATTTTGTTTGGAGATTTCCTTCATTTTCTCATTTGGATATGGAGTGGCTTCTTCATCACCTGGTGGAATTGTTTCTTCCTAAGGGAAGAGGTGTTGCTTGTAGGCATTGAATCATCTTTTGTTTTCAGACACACTTCATTAGCATTGGAGCTTCTTCATTATGGGGGGGATATGATATCTCCTATTTTCCCTCTAATGGGGGGTTCATTGATTGTATATATATGATGTATGTAAGTACTTGGGGGGTGTGATTGAGTCCTCCATCCATGCATCTTGTTTTTTGTGTTCTTTTCTCTCTTTTAGAGAGGGGTTCTTTCCCACTGGGTTTTTCTCCTTTTCTCCGTTTGTGAGAATTTTTTTTATGCATTGTAAATGGGTATCTAAAATGGTTGTGTAGCCAGAACCCATATTGCATTCATTCTCCCTAAGTTGCACTTAAGGAGGGGGTGTTAGAGTAAATGCATATTTACTTAATTTTTACTTAGGTAGACTATAGTTTAGTTGCATTAAACTGGGAAATTAGTTTTCTTTCTCGTATTCCTGTATTGGGTGGTTTCTCACTCGTTTGGATTTTTTCCGCGCGGCTTTAAAAAGCCTGTACCATATGTAGATTATTCATCTCATTCTCAATGCATTTATCTTCAGTGAAATATCTTCTCTCTTGTCTGTGAAGGTTTATTTTTGCAGTTGGTCATCGCGGTGTGCTACTCTTTCAAAATCAACCAACAACAAAAAAAAATTTGAACTTCGACCGCATAAAAATGGTCTTTATGTTTTGAATTTAAAAATGATGTAAACTAATGAAATGTATAACTTTTGATGAAGTTTATTCCTGTAATCTTTTCGATTTAAAAAAAAATGTTTTCATTGTTTTTTTATCAATTTAAGAACAAATTTTGGAATGCTAATTTTTTTTTTAAAAAGTGACTTCATGGGACGTCAAGAAACAAATTGAAAAAAACTTCATTTCTCCCTGAATTTTTTTCTCTAAATAGGTAACTTCAATATCTATTGCATGGAAAAAAATTCAATTTTTGATGTATATTTTTCCCGCAATAAATTCTAAAGTCAAACTTGTCAGAATTTCACAGTTTTCATGGGACGTCAACTATTGTCTATTTTTTAACCATTTTCAAAAAAAAAATTATACCCTTTTGAAGAGGACTCTCTCCTCTAGTGCACCATATATTTTTTAAAAATAAAATGTTTTACTATTTCTTTTTTAATTTCTAATCATTTTATTTTTTAACTTTAACAACCTACTTGCATTATTTTAAAAATAAAATATATTATAACTTATCAAAATATTAAAAAATTTACATATTCGGATTCACCACTTCGAGCTCTACAAAAGAGTATATTTTTTTTTAAACATCATTCCGACTGAAGAAATACTGTGTTAAAGTTGAAAGTTTCATAAAATTATGAAAAAACTGAGTTGGTTGCCAACTAGGATGCCACATAGACAGTTTCGGTAGAAAGAGTTTCGACTGAAACTCTTTCTATATGTCAGTTACCTTTCTTGCTTTCTAGTTAAAAGAATCTCTAATAAATTCATTCATTGCACATTATTCGAAGGTAGTTGCACCTTGTAAAATAAGCAGAGAGAGCTTGCAGTTACCACTGCAAGTGACTCAACTATTGACCAAATTGTCATTTGTGTGGGCCAGAGTTAAATTAATAAAAATGAAAAATATGTTAATAGATTTTTGGCGACTCCACTGGGGATACTCGATTTGAAAGATTAGTGTTTTATTCTCGGCCATTTGAAAATATCTCTATGTGTAGGAAGATTGGTGACTTCGTTTGAAATTTTGAAAGACCATGATGCAAAATTCGAAACTTCAAAGAAATGGGAAAAGACCCAAGCCTACTATCCCAGAGGTACTTGCTATGGATGATAAAGTACTACATGAATTTTGGGAACACTATAAAGAGAGTATTGCCTAAGCTAGGAAAATTGGTTTGAGTATTGAAGAAGATTACAAATCTTCCCTTTTAATGAGAAGTCTTCATGTTAGGTTTTTTAAGTTAAAGGAGCTTGAAGAAAGAAAGTGTTCCCTACAAACCTAGGAGAATAGGATAAGGAAACTCCAAGAAGAACTTTGGGTTAGTAATGATGTCTCTCCAAGTCTTTCTAGTCGTCTTTGCTTTTCAACTTTTGATGCTCAAGAAATGGGTTTTATCAAATCTCATGAAAATTCAATATTAGAGAGAAATGAAATTGGCAATGAATTGCTGAGATTTCTTTCTACCCCAGAGTTAGAAACCTTTAATTTTGATACTGTTGAAGAAGGTAAGAGTCTTCAGATTGATTCATGGTCAAAGTATGAATTTCATGATCAAGATGATAAAAAGGAATTTAATGAATACATTTTTGAGTCTTTTCATTTTGAAGATGAAGGAAATTTAGCTCTTATAACTTTAAGGAACAAGATTTGTATTGAAAATGAAGTGAATGTCTATTTAATTAATGACCCTCTGAGATCTGAGATCATAAAAGAGAAAGGAATTCTTGAAAAATCAGAGAGTGGCCCGATTATGAAGAAATCAAAAGCTTTAGGTGATGATTATATGTATGAAGAGGAGATTATACTGTGATTCTTATCATCTATTGAAGGAGAGGATTCCCTTTTTGAAGCCTCGGTTATAGATGTATTCACTTATTCAGTCGCAGATAATGAATTCTCTGATTTGGTTGCAACAAAAGAAGATGAAGTCTCTATAATCAGAATGGACCCTATGCTTTATGAGGTCCATATTCCTTTCAATTTGGAAAGGAATCAGGGTATCAAAAGTAGTTCTATGCATGATGAGACTAATAATGAAAATATATGAAGAAATGAAGCTGTCATTTTTTAGAATCTTGCTTATTTTCACAAGACACTATTCTGCAATTCATTATTCATCAATAAAAAAATTATTAACAATATACAGAGCAAGCATCCGAAAGATCAAGAAGATTCAATTTTTTTTGATGAAAAATGGTTGTTCAGTAGGCATCTTTATGAGTCACTTCATTCCAAAAGCTTCAGTTTTACATTCAGGGTTTTTAATGTATTGATGATTTTGCGGTTGCTTCATACATGGATGTCCCTATTTCACAAAGGTATTTATTTCTCCCTGCCAGTCAATGGATTTGCATAGTCTGTAGGGGTTCAAGTTCCACACTTTGTCTCAGTGCATAGGTGTCTTAGATTGCTTTACTTTGAGTCTTTTGGTGTGGTCCCATTTTTGGTTTGTGCCACGTTCCCCTCCACCCCATCTACGAAGCAGGACCCGGTTCTCCTGTTGTTCTTCTGACTCCGTTACCCAATGGACTGGCTTGTACCCAAAGTTTTTGAGTTCTCTATATTTTATTCAAAATCCAGTCCCCAATTGGAGCCAATGTTATCTATCAAATTTCCTTTTTCAATTTTTTTTTTTAAATAAACGAGTTTGGCAATGCTCCATAATCTAGTCGCAACCCTGTCACGTTTCCTAACCAAGTCGCTAGTTTCTGAAGTTTTGAAATCACCCGATCGCCCGACTCACTTGTATCTCTCAAAGTTTGAAGCCTTATCACATGTTGTCCCATGCAGTCGGTGTGTCAGAAGTTCTTAAAACTATAGAATCTCCGACATATGGTTATAAATTTCTACCCCTCAGTGATGAAGTGACCTCAATAGGATGCTCAATTTTTGAGGTGTCAACCTATTTAATGAGTCGTACGATTCCTTTAAGGGGATGTCTTTTCATATGTTTCAAATACCAACTCCAGTTTTAAACGTAATCTTTGAAATCTCTTGAAATGATAGCTCTTAAATAAGGAAGGTGGTGGAACGAATTTAGTAACAGATTGGCACGATATTCTGGATGAATAAATGGTCACTCTTCACCACCGAAGTTAAGTGAACCTACATATGAGGAAAGGTGGCAACATTTCTAAGTCCAAAATTTTCTCAAAATGGTACTTCCTGGTGATCTCAGGGAATGGGAGGATGAACTTGTACCCTTCATGCAACCAGATTTAAATTGGCCTGAAGAAGAAGAACTCAATATCATTTCAAAGTTGCGTTCACTAGCATGGAAGGAGAAAACTAGTTATGCCGAGTACAACAAAGTGATTTGCATTTTAGATGATGAAGAAGAACGCACTAAACTTCACAATTTAGTTATGGAGATGCAACTGAAACTATTCAGAGACCCGATGCTATTGGCAGTTTGATCACATGCATGCAGTCTCTTGGTGTCTCATAATGATAGTGCTTGTTCTGAAACTGTTTTCGTTTCAAAATCCTTCTTGATTTTAGTCATTTTCAAGAACGTTATTTTCGTAATGTAACAGTTTTGGTGTGTATATATAGGGATTTTCGAATGTAAAATTTAGGGGGGGAGACCAACTAGCTTTTGGGGGGAAAGATAGTCTTATAGTAATGGAACTTGAGACTTTGAACTTAGTTTTGACATTGAAGAAATAAAGAAAATATTTTTGATCTATGTATTTGTTGCAATTTTCTTTGGATTACAATTGAGCTTTGAATAATTGTAATTAATTTTCTTTGTGTGTCATATTTTATGAGATTATGTTTGTGTTATTTTTGAAACTTTGAATTCAAATGAATCCACCCATAAAGTAATTTGTTGCTCATCCACTTTGATAATCATTCATGAATTTAGAATAAATGAACTTTGTGTCATTTGTTTACACTTTCTTTACCTTAAGCATCAAATCATTGCATCCATTATATGGATATGAGTAGATGTTAGTTACCTTTCTTGCTTTCTAGTTAAAATCATCTCTAATAAATTCATTCATTGCACATTATGCGAAGGTAGCTGTGCCTTGTAAAATAAGTAGAGAGCGCTTGTGGTTACCACCGCAAGTGACTCAACTATTGGCCAAGTTGTCATTTGTGTGGGCCAGAGTTAAATTAATTAAAATGAAAAATATGTTAACCAACACTATAGAAACCCCACATATTAAATAATCCAATTTCTAAGCAGCAAAGGGAAAAAATATATTTTTTGGATTTGGCTGAAACCTATTCAACCGAAACTCTATGTGCCACGTATATGCCACGTGGTTTTGGTCGAAACCTATTCGTCTGAAACTATTTATTTGGCCAAAATTGTGACACAATTTTGTGCTTTTACCCAAACCTGTCATTTATCTGACTCCAGCTAGTTCTTCTCCTATTTAAGGATTTGTTCTATTAATGTTGTTCCATTTGATAGTGATTTTCCTAATCTTTCTAAGGCTCCCTCTTATAGAGCGATAACCCATACTTATAATACTATAAAGAATAAATTAAATGTTAATCAACTTGTTTCTTTACCACCTTCTCAACCAATTCTTCCTTCAACACCTAAACCTACAACTAAAGCACCTAGTGATTACGATATTGTCGAGTGACTCTGTGTTACTTTAGCTAAGATCTCACTGTGGGACTTGCTTTAGTCTACTCTAGTTTATCAAGGTATGCTTCAAGAAGCCTTGCAAAAGATACTCTTGCCTTCTTCTGCTAGGTCGACAGATGTTAATGTGTTGATAGCCCATATTCATGTAGATTCAATTAATATTACGTTTTATCCACAAGAACTCTCACCTCCAAAAGTACAGAAGAAAGTGGAGCCTCTAATGATTATATTCAACATTAATAAAATTGGCATTAGATGTACTCTCATTGATGCCAGTTTGGCACTTAATGTATGTGGAATTGATTTTTTGCCTAAAATTAAAATTGATTCATCTTCTCTTATTGCTTCTTCTTTTGTTGTTCATGGGTTTGATAATGTTGGTCGACATCCTTTAGGCATGATAGCCTTGCATTTATAGTTGGGACCCATTACCGTACCCACCCTTGTATATGTTATGTCATAAAAATTACCATATAATATTCTTCTTGGTAGACTGTGGATTCATGCTATGGGTGCAGTCCCATCTACCTTACATAAATCTAGTAAGTTCATTTGTAACAATCAAGTAGTCACAGTCAAGGTTGACCCTGATGCTATATGCTTATGCGAAATGGCAGTTGTTGGTCAGACTTCGATTGTGCCTACTCTTATCCCTTCAGTGTCTTTCAATGTGTTGACGCCTACTCTAACAGTACCTACAAAGGATACTCTTGAGGAAAATGTCCTTGGAAAATATCAGGTTCTAAAGCAAGAAATATTAAGCCCGTTCTTTCTACTTCTCAAAAGAATGCATGTCTCAGTGGTGATTGGGGTTCCTTAGACTTTATAGATTCCTTCATTAGGGAATATAAATTTGACTTGATCCAATTAAACCTTCCGATAACATCATCCAAACCTGCTATCAAAGATGATTATTATTCTATATTATGAGATAATGTGAGCAATATTTGTAATGTCCTTAATGCCGATCCTCCTCCTTCTGAGGAAGATGATCACACTTCTGATAAAGAGGCTAATGTTGGAAGTCCTGTCAAGAAGGTTGATGGTGATCCCGTAGAGGAGTATAATCCCCATTATTGGAATAATGCTCTCTATGAGGACCTTCCTCATTCTCAAGATTTGCAAACACGTTATGGCCTTGGTTTTAAACTTGCCTCTAAATATGGTTATGGGCGTAAGGGTTGTGGGTGTAACGAACAAGGCATTCAGGTCCCTATAGAATGTGCACCTCGTAAGCATAATTTGGGGCTTGGTTGCTCGAATGAACAATCTAAATGCAAATCATGGTTGAATGTCGACATGATGTTCGCTCAGCCTCATTCTCTTGAATTGATTCATCCTCTATTATCTATTGTCTTCGTGTCTTCTTCTGAGCAGTCAAAATTTTCTCCACAAGAGAAAGGGTTGCTTCTCGCTCATCCTGTATCTAATAAAGAGTGTATCTTGTTGAGGCTTCTCAAAGCCCACTTGATTACTCTTCCTCTTACACATAAGAAATTTCATAAGCATGATAAAGCAAAAAAATATTTTTGTGCATACCATCGAGTGCCTGGCCATTCCACTAGTGAATGTAAGGCCTTGAAGGATGAGATACAACAACTTCGTGATTCTAGTGTCATCACTCTTTCGTTTGTTGATGCACCTGCCTCTTGTTCAAATGACAAGTGATATTGAGGTCTACCTCTATCTTGTCCATTCTAAGAATCTTCTCATGAGGTTCTTACACCTCCTTGCTATAGTATATTGCATGGTTCTCCCCCCTGTATGTTGGGGGTAGTGATAACTTGTTTTGGGGATGTGCATCCTTCTTAAGGACCCCATCTCTTCTCTATGTCTTTCAATTGAGGCATCTCTTGAGTGGACCCCTTTTCTTTTGAAGGGTTCCTGAGGGACCCATTTGAAAGCTTTTCTCTCAAATGAATTATATGGTGTCTAGCTTGGGGATAGATTGACTAGACATGTCTTATATCTTGGCGTCTAGCTTGGGGGAAGCCCGGCTAGACCTGTCTTTTCTGTGACTATCCTATAATGTAACTTGCAACAACCACATGATTCTCTGATTAGTATTTATCTGCAAGATCGAGAACCTGTAGAGATTCTTTGCATCAATCTTTCCTTGGACAACTAAGCACCTGTGAGGACCAATCAAACTCTGTGGATCCTTTCACATCAGGATTCCCTTAGGACCGAGCACCTGGGGCACCTCCTTTGCAAGTCTGAGAACCCATAAAGTTCTTTCATCGTGCAAGATCTCTTTATTCAACTTTGTAGGTTTGAAGGCCTGTGGAGATTTTTTTCACCTTCCATAGGTCTGAGGGCTTGCAGAGGTTTTGTTCAACTCTGTAGGTTTGAGGGCATGTAGAGATTTTTTTCACCATCTGTAGGTCTACGGATCTATGGTGCATTTTATTCAAATTCTCCTCGGGTTTGAGGACTTGTGGAGCCATCTCTCTCTTGGAATTTTTATTCCCATCTTAAATTCTCTTCTCTTCTCTTCTCAATTGTATATACCAGATCGAAGATCTATATCTTCTTCACCATGAGTATATGCTCTTTCTCTCTTCGACATCGGTTGCTTCCCTAACTTTTGGATAAATTCTTCTCTTGAAGCAATCAATCCTTACCTTATTCCCTTCGTTTAAGAATTCTTTTATGTGTTATTTCTTAATTTGGGGATGACGTATAGTATCGAGACAACCTTTTAAATCGATGTCTCTTTCACTTTGCTGACTCAAATCCTTTAGTTTTTTGTGTGCTTTTGTGTGTGTGTCATTCATGTATATGTTCTAACCCTCTGTGATATAGTGGTTTTTTATGTTCTAACCTTGTTGTCTTGTGCAGATCTTTTTTGTCTAAAGCATTTATTTTGTAGGTCTTCAGCCTGGGGGCATGCTTCCTTGGTTCAAAGAGTTGTTTGCTTCCTCTACACTATCCTTTTGGTATTATGATGTTATTTATGTTTATTAGATTTCTTTTAGCATGCATATTAATGTAGATTCATATGTCCACTAAAGTGGGAAAAAATGTAATGTCGTAAAATAGCACCCCTTGTAATTTCACATATATTCTTGTATCCACTTTAGAGTCCACTCCCTTAGCACTTGTGTAGGCTCATTTTAGCCCTTTCATCAGCCTTTTCCTCCTCTCAAGATGCTCAAGACCCCTTTTCAGCAACTACCCTTGTGCGTCCGCTTTGCGTCAAACCTTTTTCTTTTCCCATTTTTTTGTTTTGTAGCATGATGTGTCTAGACACTAGCGTGCAATGTTGATTTTTGTGCGCTGTGCTAGCATCATGTGAATTTTTGACATTCAAACGATCGTTTTCGAGTGCCTTTCCACTTGTCAGCTAATTCTATTGGTGGTAATGGCCCAAGATGCCTTGTAATAGCTCGAGAAGCTTCTTTTCCCTTCTATTTTCTCTTTAAAAGCTATCTTTTCAATCCATTTGGGGCTTCTTCTTGATTTATCCCTCATGGACACACTCTCTTCTCTCTTGATCTCTTGCTTGCACAACTCTCTACAACTTCTTACAACACTTAGACTCTCAAGTTCTGACAACACCATTTGCAACTCTTGGCTCTCACAACTCTTTCTCCTTCACTTCCTCAAGCATTGCATGTGATATCTACCTGGTGCCTTGTACCTTTGAGCATCTTGGGATTTATCACATCCCTTATTTATTTCATCTCTATCTCATGATTTAGGTTCTCCTTCTTGGGTGGGGATTGCTTTTATCACTCCATATTTTCTTACTTTGTTCACTTTCTCTATCTATCTAGTTTTCCATGGAGGTGGGAACATTAAAATAGGAGTTTGACTAAGACAAACCCCTATACAACCCCAACATCATCTCTAGATCTTATGTATGCAGGTATTGAATATATTCATGTGTTGGAGGCTTCATTACTTGGATTGATGTGAGTAGTTTCTATCTCTTATTCTCTCACTTTATCATTTACGTTTTACTTAGATTATTTTACTTTATTTCAGTTCTGTTATACTCTATTACTTCTCCACATTTTGAAGTTTTTAGCAATCAGAATGGTAGTGGTTGCTTTGTGTTTTTTATGATACTCTTGATTTTTAGTCTGTACACGATGTCATCGCGCCTCTGGGACTACAACGCGTCGCACTGTCATTCTGGACTGAAAACCTGCTAGTTTGTTCGAAAAACCTTTGTGACCTACTCTTTTTGATTTTGGAACTCTTGCATTTACAAGTTGAGGTAGTTTAGGGTAGTTCGTTCCCTAGGACTCTCTTGAGAATAAAGAGACTCGTGAACAGTGAATCCCCCTTCTCTACAATATATATATAATATTATTCTTCTATTATTAACAAATAACAATATAAAAATCTTATAAAACTAACTATTATTCTTTATGATACTAGATAATAATATATTATTATCTATTATCAATAAAAAACTTAAAAATTTATTTTTATCTATGTTAAATAAATAAGAAAGAAAAATAGAAGAGAAAGAAAATAAAATAATCATATTATAAATTATTCTTAAAAATTTACTATTATTCTTAATGATAATAGATAATAATATATTATATATTATTATCATTATCATAATGAATTGTTTTTATAAAATTAATCACAAAATAATCATATAAAATCTCTAAAAACATAAATAAGATTAAGGAAATAAAACACTATCTAAAATTCTAAGGGTACTAGATAATAACAATTATACATTATTATCTATTAACAATATATTATTATTCTTATATTATTATTTTAATCAATTTATAGTATACCTATCTAATAATCTATTATTCTTAATGATAATATATAATAAAAATAAAAATTAAACTTATTATCAATAAGGAACTAATAAAAGCTATCTAATCTTTAAAAGAAAATTAATAATATATTATTATTTTAATCAATTTATAGTATACCTATCTAATAATCTATTATTCTTAATGATAATATATAATAGAAATAAAAATTAAACTTATTATCAATAAGGAACTAATAAAAGCTATCTAATCTTTAAAAGAAAATTAGGAAAAGAGAAAGGTCAAGATAAGAAAGCAAAATAAATAATATTATTAGAAACTAGAAAAGGAAGGAAAAAAATAAATTTATTAACTTCTCAATTTATTCTATATTATCTTTCTAATTAATAATCTTATAAGAAAAAAGAAAGAAAAATAATAAATATATTATAAAATAATTAAAGAAAAATTATTATTGAAAAAAATTAAAAGATATGAGATAATGATAAAAGGGAATAGAAAGGAAAAGAGAGAAAGAAAGAAAAATAGAGAAAGAATATTAAATAAAAAAGAAAAAACTAAAGAATGACTTAAATTCTAACTTAATCAAATAAGAAAAAAATAAAAATAATAATAATTATATATCGAATGAAATTAATAATAATTAAAAAGAATAAAAAAATAGAGAAAAAATATTATCAAATAAGAATAAAATTATTATTAATTGATATAGAGAAAAATTATTAGTATTAATTTAGAAACAAATTATTATTATTCAACTAGAAAAAATTCTAAATATATTCTCTATTATCTATTTAAATAAAGAAAAGGCTAAAGAAAATTTAAAAAAGAGAAAGGAATTTTTAATCTAAACACAAAAAACAATATATAGGGAAAAACAAAGATCCAAATAAATGAAAATATGCAAAACTAAAAAGAAAACCGAAGAGAATGAAAGAAGGATAAGACAAAGGGAGAACAAAAACCCAAATAAGAGAGTAAATCTCTGAAGCAATTATCATAATAGAGTATGATAATTAATTTAGAAATTTTACCCTCTTGTGTTGGTCTCACTTACTAAGCTAAAGAGAAGAAAAAAATGACAACAACTAAACCAAGATGCTAGACCAAACAAGAAGAAGAACCTAAGGAAAAGGTTAAGACAAGCCAAACCACTAACTGAGAAAGGAGGAACTGGGGCACCACCCTGAACACAAAAGAAGGCCGACAAAACCAATTGGAGGGAGAAAGGAAAGGAGAGAGGAAAGGTGAAGGAGACAGGGAAAAGAACGGGGAGGAGGGGGTCGGGGGGAGGATTAATGATTAGGGGGATGATGACGGGTTCTCAAGTTGGCTAACAAAGGGTGCCAGGATAAACTTAAACTCCATCCCTCGTCATGATTCAGGTTATGGGGATGGTTGTTGATTTCAATGGCTTCTTTCAATTTTCTCTTAAAGAAGTTTTATTCTTTAAATAGGACTTGGGTGCTTTCAAGACAAATATGACACTTAGTTGAAGAGGAGTGGTCAGCCAAGGCTAATTTGTGGACACGTTCATGTCCAATTTTAGCACAATGCTCTTTGATTTTGGTGCTAAAAGAGCAACCCGTTTCATCTATGTATGGGGTTCCATAGGAACAGACAACCTTATAGACTCCAGAGTCAAGAAGGATGTCCTTGGAGTCTTTGAGAGAAGGGATGGAATTTTTTAAGTTTAAGCGGGGCTCAAACGCACAATGAAAACCTTTTTAAAGAAGGATCTTAGATTTTTTTGGGAGATGTCACCAACAAAAGGAAGAGAAGCACATGGGGGAACCGAAGAATGGTTAGGTTTAGAGATGGAAAGGAAGCTTGATTTGGCTAGGTTGAAGGCTCTAGAGATTTGCTTGCTAGAATACCTATTTAATTTGAAGACTTGGCAAAGATGAGACAACTCAAGGCTTAAGTTTTCATCATCGCAAATCTGATAGGCCCTCCAGACTAGGGTCTTAAGGACACCAAATTTTTGGATAGAGTGGTGATGGGAAGAGGAGTGGAGGCAAAGATCTGTAACACCCCGCAATGCACACCCCAAAGGACAACTAAACATCTAACAAAAAAACAACACAGATATATATATTGGAATAAATAATATGGAATGTAAACTACCATACAACTCTAATACTGAAATCTTGCATAAAAAACACCTAACTAGTCCTCATGGGTGACATGAATGCATTATGATGCGAACGTTCTAACTTAAAATGAAACCCATAATAATGAAGACTAAACGAAAGCATTCATTTAAAAACCTTATATAAAGGAAGTGAACATTAAACATACATTCATAATTCCATGCATATACATACATATGTGATCACATGATAACATCCAAGATACATCCATTACACTAGTAGTATGAATTACACCTCCAAACCAAGATTACATGATTATAAATATTTCCACAGATACAACACTTCATAAGTTCAATGTATACACAAAAATTATTACAACACCAAAACTATACGGAGCGAGAACAATAATTAATACAACCATCTTCCCTTATAACAATGGGAAGGAATCCAAAAATATAAAAAAATGAGACACATCAGAAAGGAATGTAGAACATAACACTAGAACTATCGCCAACACTGGAAGGCTCAGAAACCATTGCAACCAGTACAACTTTGTAGCATCATGATCGTCGATGGGGAAACCCAATGGGTGCATAGAACGTTCCACCTGACCATGTGGACCCTAAGATTTGCTCCTCGTGCTAGGAGATGACAGAAGGACCCACAACACAAAATAAGAAAATGTACAAGGTTGGCATGACTCCATAATCCATAATGTAACAAAACAAAAACATAAGTTCAATCAATTCCAGAGGTACAAGAATCAACATGGGGGAAATTACAAAACATACATGGTTGCTAAGGGTAGTGTGTCATCACATGGCTTGATACGAGTTACCCAATGCGGATCTTCCTAGGTCTCGACCCCCAAACTGGGTTACCCTAGTGACCTCAATCGATCCTTGGCCCCCGCTCTTACACATGCAAAATCAACTTACCTTTCCTGAAGACAAGGTAGCTGATTTTCCATTCCAGGCCTTCTCATCTCATCTCAAGCTTGAACAAGTGCCTGAGCCATGAGAGAGGCATCTATTATCTGTTGTTAGTTTGTTTACTACCCACCCCCTAACTATAACTTAGGTTGCCACTTATTTAACTCAACTTCCACACAAGTTACCTGGGATACCACTTAGGGTACCGACCCCATGAAAAGCCACACTCCCTACTAGCAACAAAACCTCAGTATCACACATGGGCGAGTCGACTTGAACAACTATAAAAATCAAATAAGCAAATGCACCAAGTGAGGCATAACCATCTCATGCAAGATCATCATAACAAAGTAGCTATCACGTGCAAGGCTAAACCCCACAAAAACAAGTACAAAAGTTAACAACATAAGAAATCCTTTCCCCACCTCTGGAAGCCTAAAATAAAACCGACAACCCAAAACTTTGCATATGAAGGTACTCAGACTATGGTCTCCAACATGGTCCCCTGACAAGAGTTCAATGCATAAACAAGACACTCCTCAGTTCAAAACTAACACAAGAGGGAGACCCAACAACAAAGGACCATTACAATTTATTCATAAACCCCATTGGCACATTTAAAGAATAACTTTAAAGATCATTTAATTAATCATCTATCCATTATCTATACACTCATTATGAACACCAATGAAATAATTAAACAACTTAGAAGAACATATCTTCAAAACTTCACATTACATATATAAAACATGTCTAGGGTACAAAATCCCAAAGGGCAAACAAAGCATCATTTATATTTCGCTAAGACACTAAGAGTCAAGGATATTAAAATCATCATTACATTTCATTTACATGTATATACTAAGAAATCTCATAAATAATTAAAGACACGATACAAACATATACTATACCTAATTACACTTTACTACAATGAACTTGCTTCTAACCACATCCATGTATATATTTATACATTTTATCTTTTTCGTTTAATACGAAATAATTTAAAACTTGATAAGGGGGAATTACATAAACTTATTATATAAATCTATCAATATATATTATCCAAAACTAACTTATTTACTATTCTAAGACACGATTTATACCGACACACACACACACATATGTGTATAATTATAAATCTAATAGATTAATTTGATTTTAATCAACTACTGTAAAGAAAAACAAAATGAAAAAATATCCGATTAATGCTGACCACACATAACTTTCAAATTCGTATATAAGAAGACAATAAACTAAAAAAGAGAAACTACATAAAAATGTATTCTATACAACACACAACTCATTTACATTTACATATACAACTTACATACATATGCGTATATTTAAAAGAAAGCAATAAATAACACGACATGAATGACATACATCTCCATTTCTAAAGGCAATCTATATTAATGTTACTATTTTAACAATAAAAGAAAGCTCTGTAGCAAGCTATTGAAGTCGAACATAATAGTTATAGCCAATAGTATTGTAATAGATAAAGATGTGTACTACTGAATTATGCATTAACAAATTAATATATGAGATTGCCTAAAGTCGATGCCTTAGCCTCCCTAACAAAGGATACTCAAAAGCACAATCGGCTCAAGTCTCTCCAAATACGGTGCCATACAGACGAATACATACAAGGCATAATAACAAGATGGAGAATAGCGAACTAGGAAAGAAATAAGAGAAGAATTAAAAGCTCAAACCAAAATTTTGTCATAAAGAGGAAAATCTTAAGGAGAGGGCTTGCTGCCCAATGAAATATCGCAGGAAGTAATCAGGAAGGCAACTCAAAATACAATAGCATGGTTACCCCCAGAATAAGAGAATATCAACTAGGTGACGACTGAAAACAAAGGATGGTTTCAATAGATCCATCAACCAAAAGAATATAAAGTCTAGGCTACAAAATTTAAAACAATAATACTATCACAGGCGAAAATATTGATCCCCTAATTACTTTAGGCAGCTTGAATAAACATTAAAGCATGAAAAGGGTGAATACTCTGTAATTACAGTGAGATACTCACACCTAGCCACAAGGACAAAGAAAAATTAGAGGGAGGCCGAAACAAGACAAGAAGAACATTGGAAAAATCACCTAGCCTAAAATCAAACTTGAAATAATCAATCTACAACTTGCCACAGTAGATTAAGAGCATATTATTGCATGGAGGTTTAAGTGAATGAAAATCAACTTGACAAGAGCTCAAATACAGGGGCGACAACCTGCTTGGCTTAAAGAAATTTGTAGTTTAAATATAACAATAATAATAGAGAGATGATGCCTGCGTACCAAATAATTTCAATGGCAACTACCTCAGTTAAAGAGGAAGGCGTATTCTACATCACTAAATTCATTGCATTTCCAAACAACACAATTATTTATTAATAACAATATATACTTTATATTTCATAATATTAATTTATTTAGTTATTATTTTAAATTTCTCTTTTATAAATTTCCTTGTAATTCGAGTTTTAATTTAATTCACCAATCTAACAAGGCCATCAAATATTAAGTTCTCCACAAATTTAATAATATAATAACCAACGAAATACATAAAATAATGAATAAACTACTTACTCGAATAACAAGTGAGGCCAAAATGGAGGGACATTACATCCTCCCCCCAAGCCTCGACTTACTCCAGGAAGTCATAGGATAAAATAAAGCATAAGTAGTCATAAGCATTAATACCGACGAACAATACGTGGCAATACAATTTAAACAAATAACACAAAATGACCAACAAGATAACAAATAGGGTAACAAACTAAACAGACGGGTTACTAGACCGAAACTCATCCTCATCGAGGAAGATGGTAAGGTTGAGGACTTTTGTTATCTCCATTTTTCCACTTCATATCCATTGAGTCTCTGGGGTACGCTAAGACATGAAAGTGCAGGTGGAGTCAGTATTCGATACCTGCAACCTGCATCAAACAAGATGTCGAACAACATGCACATGTACATATATATCCAATACAAACACACTGTGAGAGGAAATCACAGTGTAGCAGGGTGCTCGCGAATGAGTGATGCTACCCTGTCCCCCTCACCAAGACCTTAACAATAGTAACATCATCAAGTAAAAATAATTACATCATAAACAACATCAAATAACCATCACTAATCAAAAGCATAGTGAACATAAACATAAATCATGTGATAAACCGAGTCAAATTTATCCAAACACACTACTACTCCATAAATCCAATGTAACATAAACATAGGTCCATAATGTCACGATCATCAAAATCAAATGAAATGTCATCCAAAACAAACCATAATGGAAAAACCAGCAACAACATGGTCTCAAGTGCATCACATAATGTATTAAGTATCAAACTAGTGAAAGCAAATAAAAGAAACAATATATCAAAAATCAAGCTCACTCCTGGAAGCTTGCAAACAGATAAGGAAAGGAATCTAATATCCGGTATGCATCCTCCCATGTAGCTGAAGTCTCATCGTTAGGGTCCCACTAGACCCTCACCTGCTCAATGTCTCTGCCCTTGAGAGCAAGTCTCCTGGGCTAAGGAATGACCACGGGCTCTAGTGCGAGTTTCCTATCCTCTACCTGTAATGCATTCCAATCAAGAACATGAGATACATCTAGAAAATAAGGCCTAAGTATAGAAATGTGAAACACATCATGAATGCACGATAAACTAGGTGGAAAAGCAAGATGATAAGCAATGGGACCAATCCTCTCCAAAACCTGAAACGGCCCCACAAAATGAGGTGCAAGCTTAGAGCCTTTCCCATAATGGATTGGACTCTTTCACGATCGCACTTGTAGGAACACCCGATCACCGACTGAGAACTGATGATCAACCCTATGCGCATCAACATACTTCTTTTGTCTATCCTGTGCTACCACTAAATGCTCTCTAATGTGAGCAACCTGCTACTCCATATCCTATAGCATCTTAGGTCCAAGAAGAACCCTGTCCTCCAAATGGTCCCAAATCATTGGAGTCCGGAAAGGGTGACCATACAATGCTTGGAAAGGAGGCATACCAATCGAAATGTGGTACCCATTATTGCATGTAAACTCCACCAAGTGAAAGTAGTCCTCCCAACGAGACTGTTGATCTATGACGTACATACAGAGCATGTCCTCAAGAACTTGATTAACCCTCTCGGTCTGTCCATCTATCTTTAGATGGTATGTAGAACTGAAGTTCAACTAGGTACCTAAGGTGCGTTGCAATGATGTCCACAGTGCAGAAGTGAACACCGGATCACGATCGGAAATGATTCTTCATAGTATTCCATGCAGTTTGATAATATCCTCCATGAATATTTTGGCCATAGATGAAGCATTATAAGATGACCGGATGAGAGAGAAATGTGCCACCTTAGTCAATTGATCAACAATGACCATGATGGCATCATGTCGATGAGAAGACATAGGCAACCCAACTATAAAATCCATCAATATGATATCCCATTTCCATTCAAGAATGAGATGGGGTTGTAAAAGACCTGTGGGATAATGGTGTTCCACCTTAACTCTTTGACACTCCAAACATCTCGCCACAAATTCTGCAATATCTCTCTTCATTCTAGCCCAAAAATACAGTGATTGAAGGTCTACATACATCTTCTTGACTCTTGGATGAGTAGAATAGGGAGCTTGATGTGCCTCAACCAAGATTAGGGTACGAAGACTCTTGGTAGGAGGTACATACATACGGCCCAAATACCACAAAATACCATCTAACTACAAAGAATAACGTACAAAATTTCCCTACAAGGCTCTATCTGACTCCATCACTAACTTAACTTCTTGATACCAACCATATGTGGGAAGCGCTACGAGGATCTGGCTCCTCAAATCAACACCAAGAGTCACTATCGACAACTCATGTCTCCATCGACTCAGAGCATCTACCACTACATTTTCCTTGCCCTGGATGTACTTAACCTCAAAATCATATTCACAAAGGAATTCCATCCATCTCCTCTGCCTAGAATTCAAGTTTGGCTGCGTAAATATATATTGAAAACTACGATGATCGCTATGCAGATCAAACTAATGCCCTAATAAGAAGTGCCTCCACCTCACCAAAGCATGAAAAATGGTGGCTAAATCCAAATCGTGTGTGGGGTAATTCAGCTCATGATCCTTGAGTTTACAGGACTCATAGGCAATCACATGACCCTCCTACATAAGAACAACTCCTAAACCCTCCAAGGACACATCCGTATAGACCACAAAATCCCCAGTAGGGTCAGGTACAAATAAGATAGGTGCACTGGTCAACATCTCCTTAAGAGTCTAAAAATTTGACTGGCACTGTTCTGACCACATAAACTTCTTCCCTTTCCTCTAAAGAGAAGTGATGGGGTAAGCAACCCTCGAGAACCTTTGAACAAATCACCGGTAGTAACCTACCAAACCCATGAAACTGCAAATATTCGAAACATTCGTGGGTGTCGTCCAATCAATGACGGCTTGGATCTTTGAAGGATCCATGACGATAACTTCTCCAGAGATAACATTACCTAAGTATTTCACTTTCGACTGATAGAACTCACACTTCTCTAGATTAGCATATAACTGATTGTCTCGTAGGCACTACAACACCTGTCTTAGATGCTCCTCATGCTCCTCCATAGTTTTAGAGTAGATCAAGATATCATTGAGGAGCATGAGAACAAATCTATCTAGGTAGGTATGAAAGAATCCATTCATCAGACTCATGAAGACTAATGGTGTATTCGTCAACCCGAATGACATAACAATAAACTCATAATGCCCATATTGAGTGTGAAATGCGGTCCTGTGTATATCAACCTCGACGATATGCAATTGGTGGTATCCCGACTTGAGATCATTTTTTGAGAATATTTAGCTCCCTTTATTTGATCAAACAAATCATCAATTCTCGACAAAGGGTACCAATTCTTCACCATCACCTTATTTAGCTATTTGTAGCCAATGCACAAACGCATGGAACCATCCTTCTTTTGTACGAATATCACCAATGCTCCCCAAGGGGAAACACTAGGATGAATGAACCCTTTTGCTAAAAGCTCCTCCAATTGCAAACAAAGTTCTTGAAGTTCTTGGGTCATCATCCAATATGGAGCCCGAGAGATAGGCTTGGCTCTAGGTACCAAGTCTATCTTGAAGTCGATGTCACACTTAGGTGGCATCCCCCAAATCTCGCTAGAAAAAACATTTGTGAAATCCTCAAGGAGAGGATAATCATCAAGGGATATTTCTTGACTCTCCCCTAGCTCCAAGTCACTGACCGAAACCACAAACAACTGACAACCTCGATGCATACACCTCCTCAACTGGATGGTAGAAATTATCCTAAGGGAGATGGGTCTTTGGACGCCAACAATCTCAAACTCAGTACCCAAATCATCTACACACCTCACAGCCTTACGATGACAATCTATCATTGCTCGATGAGCACTCAGCCAATCCATACCCAATACAACATCGTATGAGCCAAGAGGTAGGATATGAAGATCCACCGAAGTCACAATTGACCCAATTTCCAAACTATAACCTGGAACTAAAGATTCTATTGCTACCTTTACCTCGAAAGCCAATTCGACCTACCACCTAACCCCTTGATTTGCTGCCTCTAGTCTACAGCGCTCAATGACAGAAGGAGAAACAAATGAATCTGAAGCACTTGAATCAAAGATAATAGAGATATTAATTCCTCATAACACACCTAATGCCTCCACCACGGTGCCTTGATGATCAACTTAGTGGTTGTCAATCACAACCAAAACTTTGTGCAATCTGCTTGCAACCCCCATCGTTGGCTCTGAAGTTGTTGGCCTCTAACTATAACCTGTAGTGTTCCTCTATGGGCACTGCCTAGCAATGTGGCTCTACTGGCCGCATGAAAAACAACCTGTGCCTCTACTGAAGCCTCTACCCCAAAATGGTGCACTAGACTGTTGAACATTGCCTTGGCTAGATCCAGTTTGTGTGTTCTGTGCAGGTTGCTCATAATGGTTGCACTTATTATGCCACCAATTTCCATTCTTCCTGAATTGAGAACCACTGTCGCCATGATGAGAGTGCAATTTTTTATGTTTAAACTGAGAGTGTTGCTGCTGACCACCCTTGGCAGGTGCATGATGACTCCTAGATGAGCCAACTACCTATGTCTGTCCACCATGAGAACCAAAACTAGATGAAGGTGTACTACCTATCTAAACTCTAGTGTGGCTTCCTAATGCCATGTTCAAGTTTTCCTCCACTAAACGAGCCTTCTCCATGGCCACCTCCATAGTCCTTGGCTCGAAGACTCAGACCCCTCCATTGATGCGGGCATTCAAGCCCCTGATAAAATGGTGCACTAGCATACCCTCATGATTACTAATCCCAGCATATTGTTTGAACTCGTAGAACTGATGCTTTTATTGCTCAATGAACATTGCCATTTGTTTTAGTTCATGGAACTCATCCGCATGATGCTGTCTCCAGTGCTCTGACAAGAAACAAGCTCTAAACTGCTCTGTGAATAACTCCCAAGTCATAGAACCAATGTCTAGGTGTAGTTTTTTCTCTTCTAATTGCCACCATGTGGATGAAAATCCTCTGAGGGGCATGATGGCGCACGTAGCCCTAGTATTACTATCATAAGGATGCATTGCAAATACACAATCTAGATCAATTAGCCAAGTTTCTACCTCCAGTCCTCCCCCAAAACCATCAAAAGTAGGGGTGTGCTCTCAGATGGTCCCTCATGTGGCCTGCTACCACCGCATCCTGATCTGCAACAATATCTCTCCTCCTCAGTGATCTCTCTCTCTTTGACCACCTGTTGATCATCATCTTGTCTAGGGCCTAAGCGACCAAGAACCTCCTCTAATAACTGAAAAAGTTGAGGCCCTTCTACACTCAACTGCCTTGGGTTCTGACCACCACTACCCTACTCACTGTCATGAGAACTCTCAGAAGGTGTACTCTGGTGATTCGCCTTGCAGCCACCCCCACGGCCTCTACCTCACCCATGAACTCAATGCCTAGGCATAATCCTACACAACAATAGAAGGGAAACAAATAAGTTTCAAAGTAAAGCATAAGGTTTACATAATGGATTCAATTGAACCTAGAGTACCCAGAGTTTAATAACTTGACTCTGATACCAAGATGCAATGCCCCACCACACACACCCCAAAGGACAACTAAATATCTAACAAAAAAAAAGCAATTTTTTTTTTTAATAATATGGAATGTAAACTACCATACAACTCTAATACTGAAATCCTACATAAACAACACCTAACTAGTCCTTAGGGGTGACATGACTGCATTACGATGTGAATGTTCTAGCTTAAGATGAAACCCATAACGATAAAGATTGAATATAAGCATTCATTTAAAAACCTTATATAAAGGAAGTGCACAATAAACATACTTTCATAATTCCATATATATACATACATATGTGATCACATGATAACATCCAAGATACATCCATTACACTAGTAGTATGAATTACACCTCCAAACAAAGATTACATGATTATAAATATTTCCACAGATACAACACTTCATAAGTTCAATGTATACACAACAATTATTACAACACCAAAACCGTACAAAGCGAGAACAATAAATAATACAACCATCTTCCCTTATAACAACAGAAGGAATCCACAAATGTAAAAAAATGAGATACATCATAAAGGAATTTAGAACATAACACCAAAACTGTCACCAACACTCGAAGGCTCAGGAACCACTGCAATCAGTACAACTCTACAAAATCACGATCATCGATGGGGAAACCAAATGGGTGTATAGCACGTTCCACCCAACCATGTGGACCCTAAGGTCCACCCCCCATGCTAGGAGATGACAGAAGGACCCACAACACAAAACATGAAAATGTACAAGGCTAGCATGACTCCACAATCTAGAAGGCAACAAGATAAAAACATAAGTTCAATAACTTCCAGAGGTACAATAAACAACAAGGGGGAAATTACAAAATATACATGGATTCTAAGGGTAGTGTGTCATCACATGGCTTGATATGAGTTACCCAATGTGGATCTTCTTAGGTCCCGAACCCCAAACTAGGTTACCCTAGTGACCTCAACCAATCTCTGGCCCCCAATCTTACACATGTGGAATCAACTTACCTTTTATGAAGACAAGGTAGTTGATTTGCCATTCCAGGCCTTCTCATCTCATCTCAAGCCTAAACGAGTGCCTAAGCCATGATAGAGGCATATATTATCTGTTGTTAGTTAGTTTACTACCCACCCTCTAACTATTACTTAGGTTGTCACTTATTTAACTCAACTTCCACATGAGTTACCCAGGATACCACTTAGGGTTCCGACCCCCATGTGAAGCCACACTCCATACTAGCAACAAAACCTTAGTATCACACATGGGGGAGTCGACTTGCACAACTATCAAAATCAAATAAGAAAATGCACCAAGTGAGGCATAACCATCTCACACAAGATCATCATAACAAAGCAACTATCACGTGCAAGGCTAAAACCCACAAAAACGAGTACAAAAGTTAACAACATAAGAAATCCTTTCCCCAACTTTGGAAGCCTAAAAGAAAACTGACAACCCAAAACTTCACATATGAAGGTACTCACACTATGGTCTCCAACATGGTTCCCTGACAAGAGTTCAATGCATAAAAAAGACACTCCTCAATTCAAAACTAACACAAGATGGAGACCCAACAACAAAGGACCATTACAATTTATTCATAAACCCCATTGGCACATTTAAAGAATAACTTTAAAGATCATTTAATTAATCATCTATCCATTATATATACACTCATTATGAACTCCAATGAAATAATTAAATAACTTAGAAGAACATATCTTTAAAACTTCACATTACATATATAAAACACGACTAGGGTACAAAATCCCAAAGGGCAAACAAAGCATCATTTATATTTTGCTAAGACGCTAAGATTCGAGGATATTAAAATCATCATTATATTTAATTTACATGTATCTACTATGAAATCTCATAAATAATTAAAGACACAATACACACATATGCTACCCTAATTACACTTTACTACAACGAACTTTCTTCTAACCATATCCATATATATATACATTTTATCTTTTTCATTTATTACAAAATAATTTAAAAGGATAAGGGGGAATTACATAAACTTATTATATAAATCTATCAAGATATATTATCCAAAATCAAATTATTTACTATTCTAAGATATGACTTATACCAACACACACACACACATATATATAATTATAAATACAATAGATTCATTTGATTTTAATCAACTGATGTAAAGAAAAACAAAATGATAGAATATCCGACTAATACTGATCACACAACTTTTAAATTCGTATATAAGAAAGCAATAAACTAAGGAAGGGAAACTACATAAAAATTGATTCTATACAACACACAACTCATTTACATTTACATATACAACTTACATACATATGCGTATATTTAAAAGAAATCAATAACTAACATGACAAGAATGACAAACATCTCCATTTATAAAGGTAATCTATATCAATGTTACTATTTTAACAATAAAAGCAAGCTCTTTAGAAAACTATTGAAGTCGAACATAATAGTTACAACCAATAGTACCGTAATAGATAAAGATATGTACTACTGAATTATGCATTAACAAATTAATATATCAGACTGCCTAAATTTGATGCCTTAGAATCCCTAACAAAGGACACTTAAAAGCACAATCGACTCAAGTCTCTCCAAACATTGTGCCATACGGGCGAATATAAACAAGGTAGAATAACAAGATGGAGAATAGTGAACTAGGAAAGAAATAAGAGAAGAATTAAAAGCTCAAACCGAAATCTTGTCATAAAGAGGCGAATCTTAAGGAGAGGGCTTGTTGCCCAATGAAATATCGCAGGAAGTAATCAGTAAGGCAATTCAAAATACAGCAGCATTGTTACCCCCTGAATAAGAGAATATCAACTAAGGGACGGTTGAAAACAAAGGATGGTTTCAATAGATCCATCGACCAAAAGAATGTAAAGTCTAGGCTACAAAATTTAAAACAATAAATACTATCACAAGAAAAAATATCGATCCCCTAATTACTTTAGGCAGCTTGAATAAACATTAAAGCATGAAAAGGGTGAATACTCTTTAATTATAGTGAGATACTCATGCCTAGCTACAAGGACAAAGAAAATTAGAGAGAGGCTGAAACAAGACAAGAAGGACCCTAGCAAAAGAACCTAGCCTGAAATCGAACTTGAAACAATCAACCTACAGCTTTCCAAAGTAGATTAAGAGCATATTATTGCATGGAGGTTTAAGTGAATAAAAATTGACTTGATAAGAGCTCAGATACAAGGGCGACGACCTGCTTGGCTTAAGGAAATTTGTAGTTTAAAGATAACAATAATAATAGAGAGATGATGCCCACGTACCAAATAATTTCAATGGAAACTACCTCAGTTAAAGAGGAAAACATATTCTACAACACTAAAGTCATTGCATTTCCAAACAACGTAGCCACTATCAGAAACGTTACAAGCCAACAAGATGGAGGGAAGAATAAGATAGAGCACTCACTCAATGCAAGATTCACACTGTATGGATATTCTCAAGCATACATTTCCGACATCAACCAGACAAAGGAATTTGTTATTACACACAGAGAAGAAATAAAATTAAGATCAATTTGCAATACCGACCTGGTTTCCTACGCACGAGCACAGAGAGAACGAACTGAAGACCCTCGAGTTTGCAACTACAAACTCCTCCTTCGATCTTGATCGACAACCCCGATAAAATTTAATTGAAGACCATATCAAAAAACCCCAAAAAACCTTAGTTTCCTGTTCAAAATTATCTTTTGCATAATGATATTTTCTTTTTCGAGAAAGAAAGACCAACCCCCCAAAAAAATTCTGAAACTAGCACTATAAAGCTAGTAATGAGTTTTCGAAAACACAAAAATCAATTAAATTAGCGAGTTACCTGATCAAAACCAGATTCGAGCTGTGCATGCGTAGGTTTTTATATTTTACCAACTTTCTTGCCTTTTACAATTTAGTTTGAAAATAATATATTTCCACAATTCGGAAATTAATTCATTTGGTAATAGTCTTATCAATTGTATAAAAATATATAATTATTTCATAATTAAACTTTATCTTTTCATGGTAAACATTACCAATTAAAATAAAATACCATTAAACGAAACTTTCAAACAAAAAAATTTAATATAATTATTTATTAATAACAATATATACTTTATATTTCATAATATTAATTAATTTAGTTATTATTTTAAATTTACCTTTTATATAATTTTTTTTAAAGCAAAAATGGCATAGCCATTATATTATATTTCAATATAATTCTAAATATAGTAATACAAAACTTGATTCAATGAGCATACCAGAAGGAAAGAATCAGGAAGAAAACCTTTGGTTATAGCTCCTTTTGAAACAAAAACTTACAACATCGTCCCGCTAAACGAAACTAAATACAACCCATAACGGGTACCCATTACATAAGTTTACAATGTGAAAACGCTCAAAATTAACCCAATTTTACAGCCCCCCTATATACTTGGATATTACCACCCATTAAGAATTAAAACCAAAAATCCCATACAATCATTTGATCACCTTCCTCAACCCTTCACATCTCGAATTCCCTTTCCTTCGCATACAAAAAAGGAAGGAAAAATACTCCCTGCTCCATACTAGCTTCTCAGTGACTTGCTTGCCATACCCGGATCCTGCCAACTATCTTCGGCCCAAAATACCATTGCAAAACCAAAAAAAACCCCTTGACTTCCCATGCATAAGCCTACAAAAGACTCATTCGCTCATATAGCTTCGACTCAACCAAATTCCTCTAATGTAGAACCAATCAAAATGTACGCACCAAAATTACCTCCGATATGCAACTTATTCTTCCATTTATTCTATCTAATCCTCGTTCTCCCCTTGTTGCTCTGCGAAGAAGTTCTCCATCCGATTTGATGGTGAAAAATTTAGGTTAAGTCCTGCCATTCCTGTAATCCCTGTTATATAAATTGTTCTGTAATTCAAATTTTAATTTAATTCACCAATCTAACAAGGCCATCAAATATTAAGTTCTCCACAAATTTAATAATATAATAACCAACGAAATACATAACATAATGAATAAACTACTTACCCAAATAATAAGTGAGGCCAAACTAGAGGGATGTTACAAGATCGGTGTGCATAGCCTTGCAGAATACGCCATGATCGAGAGAACCATCCAATTTTTTGGGGAGAAAAATATCAAGGAATGAAAGACGGTCATTGGATTTGATCTCCTTGGTGAAGGAGATGAAAGGAGATATGTTGCTTAGGTGGGTGTGGAACTCTTCTAATTTTTCCAAGCCATGTGGCCAAAAAATGTTGGTTTCATCCATATATTGTTTCCACCACCTTGGTTTGAGGTGGAAATAATGAAGAGCTAATTCTTCAAAATGCTCCATATAAAAGTTGGCTATGATTGGGGAAAGGGGGAACCCATGGAAATCCTATCAACTTGATCATAGATAGCACCTTGGAAAGAGAAAAAATTAGACCTTAAGTATAATTCAACCAAGGTGACAATCTCACCATTTGACTTTTTCTTTACAATTTTTGAGTCAAAGATGGGAACCTTGGTGAAAAATGAGACCACATCAAAAATCACCAAGAGGTTATTTATTTCACCACATCAAAATGCACCAAGAGGCAAACTAATCATTCTTATCCTTGAGCTCTCTTTTTCATCCTAATGATGGATCATAGAGTGTGATCCAAAATGTTGATGCAAAAATTATTCACCTGATCAAATCCAAAAACCTTCAAGCAATTATCATTATGAATTGTGGAAAGTTGTTATCTTTAATTATATGGACTTGTCATAATTATGGGGAGGTTTGTGTATCAATTAAATGTAACTATTTGGAGTTATTTCTTGGTCTCACTAGTAGTTCGAAAACTCAAGTTTGGAGAATATTATTAAAATTATTCATGATAATTTGACAATTTCCATGGATTGGAGTGAACTGAATCGATACTAATATATGAATTTATCTACCTTTTTTAGGGTTCTCAATGAAATTAGGAAGGTTTATGAATGAATTCAAACTAAAATTGTGAAGATTTTCTAATTTATCTTTTTCGACAATTTGGAAGAAGGCTTTCAAATTTTCTCTAGAGGGTTGTTAAATATAATTTGAGTATTTAGTTTTTAAAGGGTAGGTAAGTTCTATAGACAAGGACACAATTTTTTTTGAAAACAAGGTGAAGATAATGTATAATATTAACTTAACAATGTGTTTTCAAATAAAAAATAAGATTAACCAAATTGAGATTATTTGATTTTTCACATTTAACACTCATGATAAAAATTAGCAAACCATAGGTAACAAAAAATTTATGTTCACATGAGAAAGAGGGAAAGAATATTATTAATCTATAAAGTGATTTATACAATAATAATATTCACTACGATTCCCTCATCAATTCGGCAATACTTGGATACTTCCAACTTTACATATGAAACTACTATGCCATAACTCCAATTTAGAGGAGATTATGGTACTGAAAACCACAATGGTAACCCAAAACTAGAGGCAAATACCACTTGTAAAAATCCACACCTAATTTTTGGACAACCAATAGACATAAAAAAATATTTAATTCCCTTTACATGACTTCTTGCATGGGCACCTAGCCCATAACCAATTAGGATTGTAACTTCTTGATGTTCTTTGATTCCTCAATAAAATATGAATGGACACCAAACACCTCCCACATTTGAGTGCCTAAAGCATGAAATTTCATCTTCCATAAGTAGATGCTTAAGAAATATATTTTGTCTATTATGATGTGTAACTCCCATCATCACCTCCTTTAAATACAATTACAATGTCATTATTAAATATTTTTCTCCCATGTCCCCTAAAACACATTCTAAGGAACATGGAGGCATATGAATGGCATAGGAATAAAAGGTTGATGTCACATTTTCCTAACATTCTCCCACTTGACATTATACATTATAAATACATCCAAGAGATACAAATAAATTGAGTATAGTGATCAAGATCCAGGACCTTCTTGCACCAAGAGAATTTATCTATGGTCACTAATTTCGTAAGAGAATCCACAACATTATCCAAAGTGTCAAATTTTTCAATCAAGATCGTATCGTTCTCAACCATTTCTCACATAAAATAATATTGAACATCAAAACATTTAGTACAAGCATGATACATGAGATTTTTGACCAAACAAATAGCATTCTCACTGTCACATCTGATCCGCACTATTCTACAATCAAAATAAATGTCATTTCCAAGTCTTTGTAACCATACCACCTCTTTAGAGGCATGAATATCAGTCATATATTATGTTTCAATGATGGAAAAATCAATTGTAGGATATATTTTATTCACCCAACTCACTGCACCTCCAAACAAAGTAAATACATAGGCACTAGTGGACCTTCGACCATCCAAGTCACTTTCCCAATCTGCATCAACAAACTCCTATATGTCCAATGACTTGACCACATCATCAGTATCATGATAAAACAAACACTAATCAAAATTACCTCACAAATAGATTAACACCTTTTTAAGTCCAATGCTCTCTACTAGGGTTAAACATAAGCCTGTTCAAAACTCTCATTGTTTGGGCTATATCTAGTCTAGTGCAAACCATTGCATACCTTAAACTACCAATGACACTAGTATATGAAACCTTAGGCATATCATCAAAATCATAATCAAAATTAGGACACATGTCTAAAATTAATTTAGTACCAATCGGAAATGGAATATTTATTGGCTTACTATGTTGCATCTTAAATATCCGCAAAATGGTATCAACATACTTATTTTGACTTAACCAAAGTTTTATGTGAATTTTATCTTTGCTAATCTTCATCCCAAGGATATATTTTTTAGCCCCCAAGTCCATATCAAATGTGTGATAAAACCGAGTCTTGAGCTCCCTAATCATAGCCTTATTGTTACCAATAAACTTGTCATCAACATAAAAGACAATAATTAGTATACGATCATCAATAAATTTAATGTAAACACAATGATCCTCCTCACTCCTAACATACCCAACTTTAAAGCAAAGACATAGAACTTTTGGTACCACATCCTAGATGACTGTTTTAAATCATACAAAGATCTTTTTAACCTACAAACAAAGTGTTATTTTCTTTTTACAACAAAATGTAACATACTCAACTTCCTAAATAGGAGTTATTGAATGAATTAACTAAAAGGAAATTATCATATGTAAAAAATATGATAGTATATTTTTTAAACTTTCAAATAACATTTTTTTAGCATGATCCATAATAAAATGAATACAACTTTGAATTTGAAAAGAAATAATTAAAATTTTGAAAATAAGTTAATCTTCTCTTTTATAATACATTGATGAATTTCATTTAAAGTATTTGCAAGTTCACAATACACAGTAAGTGTTATAAAGTCTTCCATATCTAGAAATCTACATTTGTCTCACAAGTCTTGATGAACTCGTTTGCAAGAGGAAGAGCATAACCTAAGTGATTTACCTCCAGCCACAAATCGGTGGTTCCCCGCTCAACTTCCAACTAGAAGTGGCCCTACCCTTCACCAAGAGTATAGACAAAGGAAACAATTGACATTTCATGCCACCCTTTGATGACCCATCATTGATAACCAATTTGATAGACCCTGCATGGACCATCTTGCATGAATTCTTCTTGAAGGTTCCTAAAAGTGGCTAAGTGTTGTGTTTTCGGATCTTCGGACTGTTGCTTTCTTGATTCCTTGCATGCCTTCTTCGTCATTCCCGCTCCTTCTTTTCCTTCCATTTTCTACTTTAGTGTTTCAAGTATTGGTCGTCGGCCTTACCATTTAACCCTTACCACTTCCATTTGGTAAGCCTTAAGCCTTACCCCTGATCATTGAAGTCCCAAGGATGATTTTCAAGATTTGTCTAAGTCTTGACTTGTTGGACTTTGGGGATCGGAATTCCACCTTATTGCTTTCCACCTTTCAGTTCTAGTAATCCTTAAGCCTACCATCCAACCTCAGAAGCCCAATCAAAGTTATTTTAGGATTTTTCCAAGTCTTGGTATGTCAGACCTCGAGGTTTGGTCTTCCCTCTTACCACTTTCCATCTTTTCATCGTAGGAAGTAAGCCTTCCTCTCGATCCCTGATCCCTAAAATTCCTTTTTACCTTAGCTTTTTCTTATGTTCAACTGTTGTGTTGCTATTTCTCATTTTTAATCCCTTAAGTAACAACTCATGTTATTAACAATTGTTGTCAACTGGCCCCAACATCCTAATCTTACCGATCGTATCTCGTTTGAAATATTTGATTAAATCTTAATTCATGTGGGTTATGAGATATCAAAGCATTATGTCCAATACTTAAAGCCCTAGGTCTAAAAGTCCTAAATTTGGCTAAGTCTTGAAGTCGTCAGTCTTTTGGTCAATACTCAAAACTTTATTAGTCACCACATAGGTTTTCATAACCTTTCCTACTCCCTATGTATCTTTCAGGGTTCATCTTTGTGAAGTTCTAAAGTGTGTCGGTGTCTATAAGTGTTGTCTTAACCTTTGAAAGCCTTGTCTAAGTAAAGTTGAGTCATTTCGAAGTTTTTCTCAAGTTGGTAAACTTGCGTCGATCTCTGACAAATTTGTCTAAAATTTATCTTTCTTTGCTCGATGATGATAAAAGCGATAAAGATAAAGGGTTTTCAGTGTTTCATATTAGTTTCCAAACCCCTGTCGACAAGGTTATTAAATATTTTCTATTTTCTGATCAACCCATTCATTACTTAGGTGATATCCTCAACTTAAGTGAAAACTTGGAGGACATACTTAAAATGTCTTTAAGAGAAGCTCGGCTTGGGCCCACTCGACATGTGTTCATTTTTTATTAGTCCCCACCATCTTACATAGAATCAAATATTCATAGAAATAAAAGTGTGGGATAGCGAGTGGGTGCGATGTGTCCAAATTTCAATGTGGACCCTGCAATATTTTAAGAAACGATGGTGGTGGGCCCATGATCTAAGGGTCCTTTTTGAGCTACATGGAGCAATCATGGCCATTCCCCACCATCCTGCAAGCCATATCTTTGAAGAACTTGGTTGACTATGAGATTGCGCGAAGATGACACGTGTTCGTGAAAGCAATATTTGATGTGAGGGGAGCTCACAATGGTCATTGATCATACATCTTATGATGATAAAATGAATATGTTTTAAAATTCTATTGGGGTTGTGATCTTAGGTGTCCATCCATGATCGAACGACCTAAATTCAAGCTCCAACAGCTAAGCACGTCGTGTTTATGGGAGGACATGGAGTAATTGTTAAATTACATTTTCAACAACCAGATTGGATCTGAGTGGTTCCAAGACATTGATGGCTAGGGCGGTGCAAATATTATTTTGTTTTGTAGGTGGAATAGTCTTGTCAAGACATGATTTAGCTACGGATTTCACGAGAGTCCTAGGTTTGCATTCATGGATACTATGATGGAATGTTTTCTCATGCTGGCATAGACTTTATGGAAAGGGTATGGTGTGCAGTTCTTGGCTTCTCTAAGCTCTCTTTCTGGCACAGATTTCATGAGCATATCTTCCTTGGTCATATCTCTTTGATTTATAACCCTAGTTGGGTTAGGGTTTAGTTGTATTCATCTAAGTTATGCTTGATTTATAAAAGAAACACTTGTATTCTTTTTAGGGGCTCTTCTTTTGGGCTCCTCTCATAGTTTTCTTTTGTAGACACTGTATCTCTACATTCTTCAATTGTAAACTTTGGGTTTATGCCTTATATTAATGAAATTTATCTATTGTCACAATTGTTTCTTGCATGTTTGAGTATAAATTTTTATGTTCATGTTTGAATGTGTTTTTTAGTTGATTTTTTAATGTATTCAAAAATCTAAAGCAAAGAAGAAAAAAATTCTATCTTGGTGTATCACCTTCCTTTCATTTCATGTTCTCTTTCTATCCTTTTCTTTGCGAGTTGTTAGAGTAAAGTAGTGAGAGGGTTTTCATGTGTTGGGTTAGGCCATTTTTTTTCACTTAGATTAGAAGAGGAAGTCGACCTTCTCCAGAGACTCAACCTCATTCGCGCAAGGTTCCACACCTTGAGGTTTTTTCCATTGTGTCATTAGAACATTGAAATCCTTGTTTAGTAGGGTGAAGTTTTATGTGACAACAGTTTTTGGCACACCCAATGGTACTACATTCTCTCCACTAAAGAATTTAGTGCTTTCTCCAGTGTATCTTGCCTTTTGAGGCATTCCTTCTAGTACTATAGCGACTCCATTCAAAATCTACTGGTTAAAAAGTGTTGGTTTTATTTCATCATGTTGAGGAAGTGGTTCCTTCTTGAACATTTTATCCTTTGGAGTAAATCTTACAAACACCTAATGACTCTACTGGTATGTACCCAAAATCTTTGGTTGGGCAGTCCTCTACTCTTAATTTGAAATTTCAGAGCTTTCCCTATGCATAAAATATCAAATTTTAATGGAAACTATATGTATACTCCCCCATACCATGAAAATGCCAACTTTATTCCTCCTCATCAACCATATCAGGTTGGTTATGCCTCCCCTTTCATTCCACAGAACCCTATTGTTGTGGGCTTTAAATCTTCTCAAAATTCTTACCACCCACCCTTCGTGATCAGTCTTCTTGGAAACCTACATATCCCTACTAGTGACCCCAAGAGACTCATCATTTTGCAAATCAACTTTGTTACTCTCCTAGTCAACCCCAAAATTTTGGAAATATGAATGTGGAGGAATTCACATGCTTGTTAAAGGATCTGGATAGATAGTTGACAAAGTTTAGAGAGCAACGAACATTTGACCTTCAGCAGGAGGAGTGGGATAATCAATCCTATCAAGGGTAGAAAGATTGTTTCCCATAGTAGAATAAGATTTCTCATCAAGCTCACTATCCTCAACAATAAAATTATAGAAGCTCAAGGGAGGCATGAGCAACAGTTGGAGGCACAAAGAAGGAAGAAACAAGAGGAGTGTACAACAAGATAGGATGTTGTTGCTAGACAAGAGCCACTCAGACTTTCCCTCGATCTAGCATAGATGCTTGAGACTTAGGCAACCCCCTGTGTTCCTAATTTCAAGCAAACACCTCCAATTGTTCTAGAACAACCTACTAGGGAGGAGGTACAAATACATAAATTTGTAAGCTTCAAGAACCCTAAAAAACCTCTTGAAATTTCCATTATCCCTCCAGTTGTTATAAAACAACCTATTGTGCAGGAGGTATGGAAGCAAAAAAAAAATAGTTTCAAGAATCCTAATCAATCTATCAAAACTCCTATTGAACCTTCTATGCCATCAAGTAGATCTCCTATGTTAGAGATCCCAAGTTTTATAAGCCTCCATTCCTCACAAGAACCCATCCTTGAGGAGGCTCATATTTTTACTCCTATTGAGCAACCCCTTCCAGAGCTTCAACAATATTTTTAGTGTCTTTCTGACCATTTTGCTTGCCCTGATACCATTTCACTTTTTAAGGGTGGACTTGTGGTTTGGTGAGCTAGTTTTTCAGAAGAACAGAGTAGGGAGAAGTTTCAGTCTAGGAGTGAAGAGGTTGTTCTTGAGGATACTCCATGTGATAAATATGATGAGTGTCTTGGTCTACTACAAGAAATAATTGAAGTTGACCAATTGCAACAAAAAGATACTAAACAAGTAAATAAAATTAATATAGTAGAGGAATCGATCCTCTCATTTGATGTCCTCCCTGGTTTTATTGAAGACGAGGAGGATAAATCAGCTATACCTTCATCAATAGATTCCTTTGAGTAGCTTGGTCCTGGATTGATGGATAAAGACAACTCTATGCTTTTGGAGTAGAAACAACAGACATTTTTAGCCCCTATTGTAGTGGAGGAAACTCTCCTATCTAATGAGGTATGTAGTTCAAAGGTGGAGGACCTCTTTTGGGATGTTATAGAAACCTTTTGTTTAGGTTTAAATTTCTAATCATCACCCACAGAAGAGGACCTTTTTAGGCAACAACCTAAGAGTTAAGGGACAATAGAGAATGTGGTAGCCATTACATTCCAAGAATCTATTTCTATTGCAGTTAGTTGCCAAGAGGAAATTAAAATGAAGAGACAAATTTAAGGATTTAGTTATTCTCCTAAAGTGTCTCACAAACTTAAGGTTTGTGTTGATGAAGTGTGCACCAATGCATGTAATTATGATGTATATTGGTTTTCTACTATCCCCGAATGTAGCAATGTTGAATAGGAGGTCTTCATTCAAGATGAAGATGTGGCCTTTGACATTAGGGATAATGTGATTGAGATAGAATGCTTCACATGGAAACAACACACTAAAAAATCCACCATTGAGCAGCCACACATTTTCCTAGAGAGTGATGCTCCTGTTGCTCAATTTGATAGTATACCTACGCTTCAAGAATTTTCATTTGAGGTGCATGAAGAGGAGATTCCTTGTGCAGGTCAACAAAAAGGCTCAACATATTTTTCATCACCATGTGAGTTGGAAAATTTTTCTTTTTGTTTCAGTTCATGCAATGAGGAGTTCAGTGGTGATAGTATTGGCCTATCCTTTTGTGAGGTGAATTCTCTTTCCTCTATAGAAGGTTTTCTTTTGAATGATGACCTATCTCTAGAGAGTTTCACCCCCATTGTTGTATGTTCACATGAGGCACCAGTATAAAAAAAATCTAGTACTTGCATCATATGGTTCCCCTATAATGGAAAGTTCAATAGTGAAGTGATCATTCACCTTGTAGGAATTTTGAGTAGTTATATGCATGTTGGCAATGGTTTTCAGTGGTTGCAGCTGAGTGAAGTCTGCAACTATGGTTTGAGGGAGATCAACTCCTTCAAAAGGTTCATCTTTGATAGAGGAAAATTTCCATATTTTTATTTCTATTAGTTTAATGTACATATTGTAAATATCTCACTTTCCATGAGGTGCTCTTGCATGCCTTGCATTCTCCTTAAGGGAATGTATGTTCCTAGTTTTTTGTTTTTCTCCAAGTGTAGACCTGCAGATGTTTTGTTTTTCCATTGGGAATCCTAATTTTGTAAATCCCTTCATGAATCTATGCCCAATGGACTGATAAGGCCCTTGGATTCCATGATTAAATGACAATCATCCTACATAAATCACCAAAATGTTGACATTTCATTCCACCCTTTGATGACCCATCATTGATAACCAATCTAAGAGATCCTACATGGGCCATCTTACATGAATTCTCCTTGAAGGTTCCTTAAAGTAGCTAAGTGTTGTGTTTTCAGATCTTCAGGCTACCGCTTGTTTGCTTCCTTGAATACCTTCTTCATTGCTCTCACTCCTTCTTCTTTGCCTTCCATTTTCTGCTAAGTGTTTCAGGTTTCAATCATCGACCTTAACCTTTAAACCTTACCACTTCCTTTTGGTAAGCCTTAAGCCATACCCCCAATCATCAAAATCCCAAGGATGATTTTCAAGATTTTTCTAACTCTTGACTTGTCAGACGTTGGGGATCAGGCCTCCACCTTATCACTTTCCACCTTTAAGTTTTGGTAAGCCTCAAGCCTACCATTCAACCTTTGAAGCCTGATCAAAGGCATTTCAAGATTTGTCCAAGTATTGTTCTATCAGACTTCAAGGTTCACACTTACTCTTATCGCTTTCCATCTTTCCATCATAGGAAGTAAGCCTTCCTCCTGGTCCCTGATCCTTGAAATGCCTTTTTACCTTAGTTTTTCTTATGTTCGACTGTTAACTTACTATTTCTCATTTCCAGTCCCTTAAGTAACAAATCATGTCATTAACATCGTGTGTCGACTGGCCCCAACATCCTAGTCTTACCGTTCATATCTCATTTGAAATATTTGATTAAATCCTAATTTGTGTGGGTTATGATATATTAATGCATTATATCCAATACTTTAAGCCCTAGGTCTAAAAGTCCTAAATTTGGTTGTCTTGAAGTCGTCAATCTTTTGATCAGTACTCAAAAAAAATTCGGTCATTGCCTAAGTTTTCATAACCTTTCCTACTCCCAATGTATCTATCAGGGTTCATCTTTATGAAGTTCTAAATTGTGTTAGTGTTGATAAGTGTTGTCTTAACAGTTGAAAGCCATGTCTAAGTAAAGTTGAGTCATTTCAAAGTTTTGCTCAAGTTGGAAAACTTGCGTCAGTGTCCGACAAAGTTGTCTAAACTTTTTCTTTCTCTACACAATGATGATAAAAGCGATAAATATAAATGGTTTTTTGGTGTTTCATATTGATTTCAAAACCCATATCAGTCGCCGACAAGGTTATTAAATCTTTTCTTTTTCCAATCAACCCACTTATTACCTAGGTGATGGCTCCAAATTAAGTGAAAAATTGGGCACATGCTTAAAATGTCTTTAAGAGAAACTCAACCTAGGCCCACTCAACAAGTGTTCATTTTTTATTAGTCCCCACCATCCCGCATAGAATAAAATATTCAAAAAAATAAAAGTGTGGTATAGCAGGAGGGTTCCAGTGTCCAACTTTCAAAGTGGACCCTATAGGCTTTCAAGAAATGATGGTGGCAGGCCCGTGATTTGAGGGTCCTTTTTTAGCTACATGGAGCAATCATGATCATTCACTGTTGTCTCGCAGGCCATATCTTTGAAGACCTTGGTTGATTACAAGATTACAAGAAGATGACATGTGTTCATGAAAGCATTATTCAATTTTAGGGGACCTTGCGATGGTTGTTGATCATATATCTTATGATGATCGAATGACTATGTTTTAGACTTATATTAGGGTTGTGATCTTAGGTGTCCATTAATGACTAGACAACCTAAATTCAAACTCCAAAGGCTAAGCACGATGTGTTTCTAGGAGGACCTAGAGTAATGGTGCAACTACATTTTCAAAGACCAAATCAAATCTGAGCAGCTCCAGGATTATGTTTTGTGCTCTCCCATATTACATTGATAGCTACAACAATGTAGATATTCTTTTGTGTGTTGCAGGTGGAATTCTCTTGTCAAGACATGATTTAGTTGTGGATTTCACGAGAGTCCCAGGTCTACATTCATGGAGATTGTGATGGAATGTTTTCTCGTGCTGTCAGAGACTTTATGGAAAGGGTATGATGTGTAGCTCTTGGCTTATCCAAGATCTCTTTCTAACACTAATTTCATGAGCAGATATTTCCTTGGTCATATCTCCTTGATTGCTAACCCTGGTTGGGTTAGGTTTTAGCTGTATTCATCTAAGTTATGCTTGATTTATATGTTGATGCCAAAATTTAACAAGGTAACAACCCTTTGTAAGAAACTCAGTTAAAGGGCGGACCTATTGTGCTAAAATGATTAACCTCCAGATTTTAAAGAAGTTGAATCTTCTATAATTGGGGTTTAAGAATGGGAAAAGGAAGCAAAAATAAAATAAAAAGATCTAAATAGGGTGATGCACCAAGGTTTAGATATAAGGCATGATAAATCTATCTTGTTGATGCGATCTAAGGACCTGTTCAACAATCTACTATGTCTGAAATAATAACTTATTAAAGAGGAAGATAGGGATAATTCATTTCATGACATAAAATAATTTGCACAAAGCTTTACTGAATAGAAAGAGTCGAAGACATGGTTCCAAATCAGCATTCTATTCAAATCATTGAAGTTGCAAACAAACTATCCAGAAACAACACAATACAGTGTTATCAATGGTTAAGAAACAAAAAGGACAAATTACAAGGGCACAGTCTGTGAGTCTTTACAGTTATCTAACAAAAAAAAGGCTTGGTGTCTCCCCAATTCTTCTATAGATATTTTGAACTAACAACAAAAACAACTATTCGCTTTTATCGAAAACTTCTCTAAAAACTAACTCTCGAAAAAAAACTCTCTATCTCTAAGAGAAGAAGTAGCATATATAGCCAAGGGCATCCATCGCTTGAAATATTGTAAAAATATTTCTCATCATGAATCATGATGCTTACAATAATGATTCATCATGACCGTTGTAATAGAAAGATTATCGAACATGAACCTAGTCATTCGCTAGTCACATGCATTCCTTGCAAATGATGGCAATGGTCCTAGCCTACCCCATGTAAAAAAATGTCGCCCCTTAGTGAAAACAGTGAGAACATGCAGCACAGCATGGCAGCCCGGTGTTCGCATCACTCTTCCTTTTATGTAGTTGTACATAAAGAACATGTGGCAGGATTTTGCAAGTTGTAGTTCATCCTCCCCATCCTTTGATGAGAGCTTGCGATGAGAAGACATGTGGTAGTGTTCTTGTTATCGGCACTGCTTGAAAGGCCAACCAAAATTTTGCACGATTGAAGGCTATGTGGTAGGCAGTCAGGGCCCGAAGGAGAGTTATATGAAAGTATGCCATACTCACCTAATCTCTTGACACATGGGGGTAGAACGAGGCTCAGAAGAAAAGGGAAGGGAAGTTACCCTTCGATAACTGCTTTGATGACATGCGGCGACAGTGAGTTGAGAGTGTTGAAAGACTATTGGGGAAGCTTCGAAAAATCATCGAGAGCGGTCAGAAGTCGAGCAAGAAATAAAAAACAACTTGAAGGGAGCATGGGGATATATTAAATATCCATAGCTTTTGGTGACTACCAGGGGCATTTCAACTACGAAACGGTGAATCCAAAATTTTCTAGTTTTGTAACCAAAGCTTTATCCTTTGGGAATTGGAGTCAAAGCTTAGAGAGGGTGACTTGCAAAGGCAGCTAGTCGGCCTTGGAAGGTGTTGATATGGCATGTAGGATCATGTGTGCCTAATGCAGATTAATCATCTCTTTAAAGGGCAGCTCCCCAGTTATCCCAGACCCGTCCTTGAGCTAAAAAAGCAGCCACACGATCTGATGAGTTACACCCTCAATGTCCTCGGTGGTGGGAGGCTAGCTGAAACTCTGAAAAACTGATAAATCCTATTTGCTCTCCTCAATTTTGGCTACAATTGGCTCCATGGTAGCCACTGATTCATCAGGGAGGAATGGAGAGGGTTGGCCCATCTAGGCTAGTTGGGAAAGCCCTGCCCGAACACTATTCATCATCCACCCTAATGTAACCAAGCATCATTAAGTATGAAGGGTGGCCTCTTGGCATCAGATAAACTCCTTTGTGACCCCAGTGGCTGCCCTCTGATTCTTCATTCCTACTCATTCTAGGTCCTTGCTTGGCACTATGTATAGCTTGCCTAGCAACCTTTCTGCCTCAGGAACCTTTTTCCCTATGAATTGTGGGAACTGTTCCATCATGCCACGAACCTCTCTACATAAATTTGTTGCCTCAGCCATGAATCAGAGTGTGGGCTGGAGAGTTGGGCATAAATTCCTGACTCTCTCCCAATAGGATGCATAGATTTGTCAGGCCACTAAGTAGAGGTTTGTCTGTGGAGCAAGAGTTTGAACGATCTTCTTCAAGAGATTAATCTTTGCATCCTTTGTCCCAATGTCCTACGTTAGCCTCGTAATTTGTTCCTTGAAAAAGGTGAGCTTCTCCTTCAGGTCCTTTTGTGTGGCTAGCCATCTTTCCTCTGCCTGGTTTTGGGTTGTAGACTCTTCCTCCAGTGAAAGCCTAAAATTCTGGAGATCTTCTTGAAATTGAGCCTATGCGCTTGCTTGGTTCGTCTCCTTTTCTCGTACCGTTTGCTCCAGATGAGCACGCAGCTACTGTAATTCTCTGATATTTTGTTGAACTTCTCCCTCTGACTGGGCCAACCTGTCAGATAATTCCTTCTTTCTTTGTCGTAGCTCGGCTATCCGATCAGACTCCTGGGATTGGAATTTCCCAAGCTCCCTTTGCAAGCTAGCCTGTTTTTCTTGCACATTTTGTGTGAGGCGCACCTTTTCAGCTTCCTATGATTTTTCCTTGGCCAACACGACCTCTAGCCTCACCTTGATAGCCTTGATATCTTCCTCCACCTTCTTCAATTTGTGACCAAACTTAAGAAATTCAGTGGTCACCACCCATTGTGTCTCCTCCATCAGCTCGACTTTATCTTGGGGTCGAGCAACACGTAAGTCCAGTCCGATGGTATGGATGTCATAGTCATTGGGTTGCATTTATTCCTTTGGTTTGGTAACATTTGGATGCAAGGTTGTGAAATGCAACAATTATTGAGCCTTGTTATAAATTTTCTAGACTCTAGGCTCTATTGGCCTCTTCGCATCCTTTTCTTTTTGCTTCTAGAGTCAGAGAGCTCGAGCTTTCTTTGTTGTATCACTTTGAGACAAGAATTGAGCTGAGGACCTGATATGTTCGCCTGCAAAGGGTGCATTGGGAGGGGCAATGAAAGGGAAAGAGAGGAAGGTGACCTCGAAAGTTTTCTTCTTTCGAAGGGGAACAGTGAGTGGAGAGAAAGGAGGAATGCTCCAAATCCCAGGTGACAAAGACATGGAGGGGCTCATGGGAAATGGTGGTGGCAATGGAGATGCACCAGGCTCTGATGACTACAAAGGTTGAGTTAGAATTGACTCAAATGATGCAACAAGGGTGGCGGCCTCAGACACCAATGGGGCAAAAGAAATGGATGCAGATGTGGAGGCATATGGGACAGCCAAAGGGGCTTTGATTAGTGATGAGGCAGCTCAAGGGGAAGTGTAAACCATCTATTCAATATGAGAAAATTGGGAGAAACCTCCAACAACCATTGCAGAGGGGACAAAGAAAGATGGACTCATACTTGGACCGATGGGCGTTGTAGGGACTATGGAAGAAACAAGAGACTGTGAGCCGAGAAGAGAGGGAGAGAAAGATACTTGAGTGGTCGATTCCATTTCCAATGCTTGGCTGACTGCAACCTCTTGTGAACCACCTCCTGAAGTGGTATCAGTGTGCTATCTTTTGCTCAGTGGAGGGTTCTCGAAATCTACCACCTCTGTTGATTGCTGCATTGCTTCAGGATTTCTCATGGTCATGGGTCAAGATTGTGAGGACCCTGATCATGAGGTATTCATTTGCACACTCCTAACAGTAGTGCTAGGCTACGTCATCATTTTGTGTTTTTTATTTCCCTTGTCGGAGCATGGTGGGGCATCCTTAGGGTCGAGCTCCTCCTCATCACTTGCATCAAAATATGGATGTTCCTGGTTCTAGAGGGTATCAAATTGATCATCGATCTTAAAAAATGATGAATGCTAGAAAGGGTCAATGGTGTTATTGATCTCCTAGCGGTAGATCTTGAAATCATTAATATTTTTCGGCCTCCAGCCCTACTGCCTCACCAAGCTATTTTGGAGGGTAGCACATATATGACTATTTTCATCTACCTTCCCCTTGATGAGATAGAAACTGAGCCATGACGACCTTCAATTAACTATTAGCATCTATGCCAAATCCACCCAGATTCTTTTGTCATCTTCTAGTGAATTTCACCGCGCTTCCTAGTATGGCTGAGGGCTATGCTTTACCTTAATAAATGTGTCACCCAAATCATCCTCGGGGTTGTAATCAAATTTATCACAAATGAAAACCAGCCCAAGGTGTTCTAGCTTAGAATCAAGTAGCTCTGCTGACCTTTTCTTTACCATGATCAATATTTTTTAGTTCATGGGGCATTCAAAAAATCCCTGCTTCTTCTTCTTTGGATCGAAGAAAAAGTTCCAGTCCATACCATTTTTTGGAAGACCTCGAGGGATAATACTTGATCGGTGACGGATGTGGAGAGTCAGATCATCTCTTTACAAAAGCCATGCACTCAGACACATGTGAATTGTTCATCGAGGAAGCAGTCGCACTTTGGGAACAAGGATTGTATCCAGTTGGTTTGATCGCCTGACAGGCGATAGTAACCACCGTCCTTGCCTAAATCACGCAAAATCAGAATAAGGAATTTCTCTGAAAAATGCATAATAGTCGTAGGTGGAGCAGAGATGGGAGTCCACACCAAAACTAGCTTTCGATGTCTTTTCTCATCGAATATTGATAACTCCATTTTTTCCTTGAAGAAATCGAGATTTTGATGTAGAAAGATATAGGAAAGAAGAGAAGGATACTTGAACTTGCCCACCGTCTCAAACTCGCCAATCTTCTTCTTCATATCTTTGATAATCATGTCCACAAAATCATACCAAAAAGGCTCCTTCTGCCTCTTGAGTTGGAAACCCAGGCCCAACTGAGCTTTCGACACGATCATGTCATTGTCCAAGCCAAACACAAAAGCCATCATTTTGAAAGCTTCCTGCATATCTACATTAGCGAAGTCAACACGTCGGTTCGTATTTCTTAATGGCTGCTGGCAATTTTGGGGACTTCCGGTCTCAGCATTATAAAAGTCAAGGGCCTGATTTCTACCCTTCCAGAATTCAAAACCCCTTTTCTGGTTGAAAGGTTCCATTGGCAGTGCTCTGGTGCCAATCTCAAGAATGCACAACATGTGCCTAAGAGCCTTCGCAGTTAGCACGACTCTTAATTTCCTTCCTTCAATAGCGTTGTTCACCGAATTAAAGTATCAAATACTTTCATGAATTATCTTCGGGCAGTGGTGCACATAAGGGACCATATATTGGGGAAGTCCGCAGAGCCATTGCTTGAATGTTAGTTGATTTTCGAAGGATTTTTTCATCCTAGTGAAAGTAGTTTCCCTCAAACCCTTAGGGTTAGTCTTCAGATCGGGTTCATAGATGTTATCCCACTCCTCCTTTACCAAATTAGCATCTCTGAGCAGGCCCTTCTTGGTTGCCCATGTATGAAATCACTCCGGCCTATTTGGGATTCTAGGCGTACCATAGGATTTTTTCTCCTCAAAAATATTAACCATAGGTGTGGTGCGTATTGCTTTGGCCAAGCTCATTCATCTGTGGGTTCTAGGCTACATTGGAGACAATAGATGCCATTTTTCCTCTAAAGAAATATGAACACTTTCTACTCGTCTCTTAGCAACTCTGCACTTTGATAATTCTCTGTATAGTTCTTGTATTCAAAAAAATTTCTTTGCTTTAAAACAGACAAATGCAATACTTAGCTTTTTTGTCCTTCTTCATGTGGTAGATGACGGTTTCTTTTTTTGTATTAAATTCAGCATGTACTGCCAGCCTTTTGATTTGTGTGAAGCGGACTACTTGTCATCTTTGAAATGACAAGTATTCATAATGACCCCAGGTACCTACAATCCATAGCATGATTTCCCTTGGAAATTGAGCTGATATTTTGAAAGCAGGCTAGGCATCGTATGCCATGGTAATTAATACCCGAACAGAATGATTATGCCAAAGTATGTGACAAGCATTAAGTAGATTTTCATCTTTTCTCGGGGTTTGAGGAACACCTAGCAGGACAACACCTCATCATCTGGATGAAAAGGCTATCATCGAATGCCACCAATACCTTGTGCTAATTAATTAGCTTGCCTTGATCTTGTACACAACAAATCATACCTGCAAACGCAACTTGGTGAGAGTTTCGAATGAGCCTTGGTGCAGTATCTGAGGTGGTACCTGGTTAACCTCATGCTTATGGTATGCAAACTACTGAGCTTATCACCGCCGATTCTATAAATAGGTGTCTAGTCAATAGTAGAATCATTCTTAGCAACTTTTTAGTGGAATCAACATTAGGTGATTGGTTTAACCTTTAGTAATTGTAGTCTTCTTAGTATTTGTGTAGAGCTCGGGTTTAGGCTCTTTGCATAGGATCATTCCCTAAAAATTGTATAGTATCTGATGTCATGGATACCCCGATGAGGCTGACCTCTCATAAACCACAAATGGCCTTTCTTGGTGAAATTTCGACCAGGAATTTGAAGAGGATGATGAAGAATAAACATTTTTTGGCCATCGTAGCTATGAAATAAGTCATGGGTCATGACTGCCTTGAATATGAGGAAAAGTATAGAGTAAATACTGACGTGTGATCTCATTTTGTTGCATCACTGCTTGATATTCAAGCCCCCAAGCCACTTATCATTCATTTGGTGATTGAAATATTCCTAAAGAAGTACCTAAATGGCCTCGGGGAGGTGGTGGAAAATGTTGCATTTTGCGGAGGGATTTCAACTGCAAGCAACCTACATAGGTTTATTGAAGAGGATGTGATCATCCTATGGTTTTCATTCTTGAGTGACTTTCGTCTTCAGTCACGAGAAGTCCATCGCCAAAAGGTTACCTGTGTTTGCCACTTTCTATTCTAGATATACAATGTGGTGCCATTTTACGATATTGACTGGTATACTAACTTTAGGAACCTGGTGTTCCCACCTGTCATCGCTTCTCTAGATGGTGTTGCTTGTGTAGCTGAGGATAAGGTGGTGTTAGATGATGTTGATGCTGCTTCTTCTACCCAAGACTGAAAATTCTCTCTTTTCTAGTTTAATACCGAGACTTTGTTAGAATTTTTTTATATGGCCTAGAAAAGGCTCTATAGCATAGAAATATATAAGTATATACTCCTCTAAAAGTGTGGCCTATGAGCCATTTTTCTATTGTAATTTTGAAGTATATAAATATAATGAATATGTAGCCTATGTTTAACATCTCTGCCTTGCTACATAATTTTTATCTCTTCGGGTATTTGTGTTATTTATGTATCACAATGTGAATCTCTACTGTATCACAGATTAGGAAGATCGACCGAACGAAAAGAACAAAGAGGAAAAATAATCACAGTAATTACATATTTACATGGTAGAACCATCTAATTGAGCTATATAGACTTTTAAGGTGAATTCCCCTGATGGGAACCCTTAGCACATTTCTTTCTATGCTCTCTGATTCAAATGCCTTGTATCGCTTGAATCATTATGAACAAACCCATCTTAAAGCTATCTGATTTCTCATGCCATTCGGTTTTTTCTTTTTGTTGACTGAATTTTATCACCAGACTTTTACCATCCAGCCTCTCATCTAAACAACCATCAAATAGAGAAAACAAACTTGTACCTGCTACGTCATGTAGGATCGATTCCATAGAGGGTGATGGGTGATGATTTCTTGTTGGCATTTGGTTTAGGTTCCTGAAATTGATACATGGGCGGATATCTCCGCTCTCCTTTCAAACCGGGATGAGACCGAAAATCCAAACGCTAGGCTCAATTGAGCAGGAAAATCACTTCGGGACTAGCTTTGCCGACCTTTTCTGGTTCATCGGTGCTTTAATCTTGAGACTCGCTAGCCTTTGTGTTTGGCACACTGATTCAATTTCTCTTTCTAGTTCTATCACAGACTGGATGATGTCTGGATCATATCCTCTAAGTTTATTATATGACCAATTCAATACTTGCTCATTTTCCTTTAAGAAATGTATGCGCCCTTCTTCACTTTGATGTAGGAAACTCCTTTTGATTTTAAGACTATTTTCATCTCTGTATTGAGAATCCGTATAGTTTCCTTCATTTGCTATCAGCTTTCAATTATTATTTCTAATAAGGGAACTTTCGGGAGTGACCAAATTCTTTAGAAACTAACATAGTTCTTGTTGTATGTCTTGTATGTCATTGCTTTAGGTGATCCTTGCTTGGAATTGGTTGGTAACTTCTCCTGACTGTGAACTGATCAAGATGATGTGCTCATTGTTGTTAAATACTTTCCAGCTCTGCTCACCTTTTGGATTTGCGATTTGGAGTGTCATTTGCAAGGAGCATTGGTTGTATATTAGGTCAGGTGCTAGTTTGGATTGGGATCTGATTTCAACCAAGCTTTTTATATCATCATTTTGTTCTCGAGGAACAACTTGAATATTGAAAGTTCCAAAGCTCTCAATTAGGTCCCAGACCCTTTCTCTAGAGGATCTCATATAGACATCCTTTTCAGTATTAATATTATGAACTTGATTGATGAGTAGCTCGGGAATCTTGAATAGATTCATTTGCCTGATATTCATTTGCTTTGTCGAACCCAAACCTAATAAAGGCCTTCACATTCAGCCTTCTCATTGGAACAAGAAAACTGGGGTTGGAAAGACTTGATTGTCTCCTCGCCGCTTGGGGAAGTCAAGTATACCTCAGCTCCTGCACCGATCTTTCACTTTGCACCATTGAAATGTAGCGACCTATGCAGGTTTATTGAAGAGGACGTGGGATCTTGAGTCACCTTCAGGATGGCTTGATCTTCGTCATAAATGACATAAGTCCCTAGTCTAGTGGCATGATAATTTTTGAAAGTGTCTTTATCGATGAACTCACTTAGGAGAACCTCTTCTTGCTTAGTCCGATCCCCGGTGATTTCTTCATCTTCTAGAAGTTCAGTGTAGTACATTTCTTGTTTGGTTATGGAGGTGTGAGCAAACTCAAAGACTATCTTAGCTTCGTCTGTAACATGTTTAGAATGCAAAGGTTCAAACACCAAGTTCATTTTGGATTCATTTTTGGTCCTTATAATTAGGTGTGACCAATCTAAAGAAAGGTATCCACCTAGCTTAGAAGTGAATTCCCTAGACAAGCACAGGCTGAATATTGGAGGAATATCAATGATCACCGTATCTTGCTTGACTGTGATATTCGGGCAGGAAAACAAGGTTAATGGGAGGTCCTTAATGAGCCCCATAGTATTAACCATATTCCCTCTAGTTGCATGAGTCCCTTTTTCAAAGGTTCATAGCTCAATCCCAGGGCTTCAACTATTAACCTGGGCATGATCGTAGTGTTGGCATCGGAGTCAATCATGGAATTATGTAGTAATTTCTTACCCACAATGAGGGTTAAGAAAAAAGGTCTCAGTTTTGGTTTTCCTTTGCTGACTTTGAATGTCGATTCTTCTTCTTGATCTTCAGTGGAGGCCCCTTCCACAACATTCATAAGAACTTTGGCCGATGGTGACTGCTCAATAGTTTCCTGCTAAAGTGATTGCTCCTTTGGTTTTGTGATCGAGTCATCTTGGAGAGCCCTTCGTAGTAGTGCCTTTTGTTCCAGCATGGCTAGGATTTCCCATAGGGAAATGTTAGTAGATGATGTTTTCAACTACTCCACCACATCCAATGGTGGTGGAATTTGATACTTTTTCTCCTTAGTACTTGTTGTCATGGTCTCCCTTTGTGGAGGGCTTTGTGGCATCGTTGTTGTGGCACTAGTCTGGTGGTTGGGAGTACTTTTAGGCCGTAGATTGACTAATTATGGGATGACTATTTTGACAGTGATTCCCCCTTTGGAGCAAGTTTTGTAATCAGACTACACTTGCAAGGTTTCAGAAGTGGGTGCTTCAAATGTGAACACCGCTTCCTCTCCTTCCATCCATGAGAAGAGGGCGTGGTTGGGAGCTATATCAATCTCTTATTCTAGAAACATCCCTTGCATTTGAGTGGTAAGTACCATTTTTTCCATTTGTAGAGAGGTATATGCATAATCCCCACCGTCAATCATTGAGTGTTGACTGCATTGCTCCGCCACCTTTTGTTGTAGATTGTCGTGTGGGAAATTTCAGGGCATATGTGAATTTCTGCAAGGGAAACACCAGGGGTTACCATCATTGATCAAATTTTTTTGTCCTATAGTCAGCTCTCTGTTAGAGCTTAGGTCGACATTCTACAATGGAGTAGGTACTAGTACTATTTGACTTGTTGTCTACGCCCGAGGATTTGGTTGAGCGCCTCCTTGGAACTGGTTTTGTTGGTAAGAGGGTCTTCCACCCTGATAATTCTGATAGGTCGGATTTGGAGGAGCAACTTAGTTGTGTTTGATGATATTTATTTCATTGGCCATAGCCCACAACATTTCCTTTATGTCGCTTTTCTGATCCTTCGAGGGACCAGGTGTGGCGTTCTACGGTGTGCTTGTGTATGTATACATAGATTAAGGAGCAACTGGTGCGGTCGACAATGTTGCCTAGATGGAAGCTAGTATTTCAGGGAATATAGGCATGATGGGCCAAGGTGGCAACTTTTTGATGTCAATCAGATTATTTTTTGCTTTAATTACGATGCTATATGCATCTGGCAGAGTGGTTCTGCCGAGTGACTGGATCATTATTGAGATATCAACATTGATGGACTTTAGGTAAAACATGAATTCCAAATCGGGTGGTGGGTGGATTGCAACCTGAATTCTTTGCCAAGTTATATGGAATCGAGCATTGAATTCAGTTAGGGCCTCATATGGAGCTCGCTTGATGATCTCTAGTTGGTGATACTGGGAAGACCTATCTCCATCGTTCAAGAATCTTTCATAAAAAGGATCCCCAAGCTGATCCCAAGTGTCGATAGAGTTAGTCAAAAGAGTGTGATACCATTCTAATGCTTTTCCTCTGAAATAAGTTGCGAGCAACCTCAGTGCTACGTTCTGGTCTGTAACCCCATGTACCAAGCATATGTCTACCACATCTTGCAGATGTTCCGATGGTGTTCTTGAGCTATCTCCGATGAACTTAGGAATAGATTTGAGAGCAGAGACTGGGATGGGGGCCCAAATGACAGGTGCTATAGGTGTTCTAAGAGGACTTCCAACATCCCATGCCACATAATTTTGGTTGGCGATAGGCAACATGGATGGTGGCAGGTTTGGGACGTTTATGTGATGGGTTCTAGTTGGCACTGACCCTAACGGAGGTACCAACAAACCAGGGTTGTTTACTATTTGGGATCTTGTGATAGGTCAATGGCTCATATACTTGCTTAAGGCATTAAGCACCTTTCGCGGTCCCATTGGGCGTGCTAAGAAAAATAAAAAACTGTTGATGCCAAAAATTGATAAGGTAACAACCCTTTGTCATAAACTCGGTTAAAGGGGGGACCTACTGCACTAAACTGAGTAACCTCCAAATTTTAAAGAAGTCAACTCTTCTATAACTAGGGTTTTAGATTGGGAAAAGGAAGCAAATATAAAATAAAAGGATCTAACTAGGGCGATGCGCCAAGGTTTAGATATAAGGCACGATAAATCTATCTTGTAGATGCGATCTAAGGGCCCGTTCAACAATATTCTATGTCCAAAATAACAAATTATTAAAGAGGAAGACCTAGATAATTCATTTCATGACATAAAATAATTTGCACAGAGCTTTACTGAATAGAAAGAGTCGAAGTCATGGTTCCAAATCAGCATTCTATTCGAATCATTGAAGTTGCAAACAAACTATCCAGAAACAACACAGTATAGTGTTATCAATAGTTAAGAAATAGAAAGGCCAAATTACAAGGGCATAGTCTATGAGTCTTTACAGTTATCTAACAAAACAAAGGCCTGGTGTCTCCCCAATTCTTCAGTAGATATTTTGAACTAACAACAAAAAGAATTGTTTGCTTTTATCAAAAACTTCTCTAAAAACTAACTCTCCAAAAAAAATTTTATCTCTGAGAGAAGAAGTAGCATATATAGCCAAGGGCATCCACCACTTGAAAGATTGTAAAAATATTTCTTATCATGAATCATGATGCTTACAACAATGAGTCATCATGGTCGTTGTAATAGAAATATTCCCGAGCATGAACCCAATCATTCGCTAGTCAGATACATTCCTTGCAAATGATGGCAATGGTCTCGAACGACTATGTGTAAAAAAGTGTTGCCCCTTAGTGAAAATAGTTAGAACACGTGGCACAACATGGTAGCCTGGCATTCACATCACTCTTCCTTTTATGTAGCTGCGCCGAAGGAACACGTGGCAGCATTTTGCAAGCCGTAGTTTGTCCTCCCCATCCTTTGATGAGAGCTTGTGATGAGAAGATATGTGGTAGCATTCTTGTTATCGACACTGCTTGAAAGGCTCACCAAAAGTTTGCATGATTGAAGGCTATGTGGTAGGCAGTCAGGGCCTAAAGGAGAGTTATGTGAAAGTACGCCATACTCACCCGATCTCTTGACAAGTGGGGGCAGAACGAGGATCGGAAGAGAAGGAAGGGAAGTCCCCCTTTGATAAGTGCTTTGGTGACACATGGTGGCAGTGAATTGAGAGCGCTGAAAGACTATCGGGGAAGCTTCTAAAAATCATCGGGAGTGGTTGAAAGTCGAGCAAGAAATAAAAAACAACCTGAAGGGAGCATGGCGGTATATTAAATATCCACACTATAAAAGCAACACTTTTATTATTTTTAGGGGTTCTTCTTTCGGGTTCTTTTCACAATTTTATTTTGTAGACATTGTATCTCTACATTCTTCCATTGTAAATTCTTTCTTTATGCCCTCTATTAATGAAATTTACCTATTGTCATAGCTATTTCTTGCATGTTTGAGTAAAATTTACCTTCATGTTTGAATGTATGTTTTAGCTGATTTGTTAATGTATTGAGTAATCTGAAGCAAAGAAGAAACAAATTCTATCTTGGTGTATCACCTTCCTTTCATTTCATGTTCTCTTTCTATCCCTTTTCCTTATGAGTTGATAGAGTAGAGTATGTTGGCAACTGGTTATCACTCCCCTTAGGATTTGTGACATGGACTAACCACCTCCCATGGATTTGTTAAATCTGGCGATTGTATCAAGCATTAGCAAGTTGACCTTTTGGTGCAACGATAACCATGGGGACAACAATTGGTATCATAGTCAAATGTGTCGAGTTCGAATCCCCTTAGGTAATGTTGAGGAGGAGATTTTTGGTAGTTGGTCAGCGCTCCCCACGAGATTCATGACATGGACTAACCACCTCTCGTGGATCCGTTAACTCTGGCAGTTGTATCAAGCATTAACAGGTCGACCTTTTGGTGCAATAGTGGGGCCAACAAAGTAGTGATAGGGTTTTCATGTGTTGGATTAGACCAACACATTTTCACTTAGATTAGAAGAGGAAACCCGACTTCTTCGTATACTCAACCTAATTCATACAAGGTCCCACACCTTGATGGATTTTCCATTGTGTCATTAGAACACCGAACTCCTTGTTCAATAGGGTGTAGTTTTTTGTGAGAACAGTTTTTGGCACGCTCGGTGGGAGTACTTTCTCTTTGTTGAAGAATTTGGTGTTTTCTCTAGCATATCTTTCCTTTTGAGGCATTCCTTTTAACACCATGGCGACTCCATTCAAAATCTACTGGTTAAGTCATGCTGGTTTTATTTCATCATGTTGAGGAAGTGGTGCCTTCTTGAACATTTTATCCTTTGGAGGCAGTCCTACAAACACTTGGCTACTCTGCAATATCCATTTTTGGGTGACTCTACTGGTATGTACCCAAAAAAATTTGTTGGATAGTCCTCTGCTCTTATTTTGTAATTTTCAAAGCTTTCCCTATGCATAAAAATGCAAACTCCCCCATACCATGAAAATGCAAACTTTTTTCTTTCCCATCAACCATATCAAGTTGGTTATGCCTCCCCTTTAGTTCTATAAAACCCTATTATTATGGGCTTTCAATCTTATCAAAATTCTTACCATCCACCCCACTGCTCAGTCTTCTTGGAAACCTACATATCCCTACTAGCAACTCCAAGAGACTCATCATTTTTCAAATCATCCTTGTTACTCTCCAATTCAACCCCAAATTCTGACAATATGAGTGGAGGAATTCACATGCTTGTTGAAGGATCTTGATAGACAATTGACAAATTTTAGAGAGCAATGAGCGTTTGACCTTCAACAAGAGGAGTGGGCTAATCAATCCTATTAAGGTCAACAAGACTATTTCCCATAGCAGGATAAACTTGCTCATCAAGCTCACTATCCTCAACAACAAAATATAGAAGCTCAGTGGAGGAATGAGTAGCAGTTGGAGGCACAAAGAAGGAAAAAAGAAGAGGAGTGTACAACAAGATAGGATTTTTTTGCTAGACAAGAGCAACTCAAACTCAACCTTTCTCTAGCATAGATGCTTGAGACTCAGACAACCCCTTGCGTGCCTAGTTTCAAGCAAGCACCTCCACTTGTTCCAGAATAGCCTATTAGGGAGGAGGTACGAAGACATAAGTTTGTAAGCTTCAAGAAACCTAACAAACCTTTGAAACTTCTATTAGCCCTCCAGTTGTTCTAGAACAACCTATTGTGTAGGAGGTACACAAGCACAAAATTTTTAGTTTCAAGAATCCTAATCAACCTCTTGAAACTCCTATTGAACCTCCTATGCCATTAAGTAGATCTCCTATATTGGAGATCCCAAATTTTATGAGCCTCCATTCCTCACAAGAACCCATCCTTGGGGAAGCTCATCTTTTTACTCCTATTGAGCAGCCCTTTCTAGAGCTTCAATAATATTTTTAGTGTCTTTCTGATCATTTATCTTTCCACGATACCATTTCACTTTTTAAGGATGGACCTGTGGTTTGGCAAGCTAGTTGGTCAGAAGAACAAAGGAAGGAGCAGTTTTAGTCTAGAAGTGAAGAGGTTGTTCTTGAGAAGCCTCCATGTGCTCAAGATAATGAGTGTCTTGGTCCGCTTCAAGAAAAAATTGAACTTGATTAATTGCAATAGCAAGATACTAAACAGGTAAAGAAAACTGATACAATAGAGGAATCAGTCCTCTCATTTGATGGATGATAGATCTATTGCAAGTATGAAGGTGTTATCATTGATGTCAACTGGTTAACTGGTTGTATTTTCATTGATGTCATGGAAGTTGGTTATTGGTTGTATATATCGAGGATATTGAGAAAATTTTAATAAAGAAAATTTGCAGGTATTATGTGTGTGCTCTGGGTTTTGCTTTGGGATGTGTTCCTATGCTGGTATGATTTTGAGGTATTATTCACGGTTGTTGGGTGTTTCTATATCCAAAATTTGGGTCTCTAGATCGTTGTTTAGTGCAAGGTATCTTCACTGGTATGAGACTGTGCATTTCGGTGTGTCTGGCTGAGGTCCGAGAGAAATGTAGTTGCTCTAGATTTAGTCATATTTTGGTTTTAGGACTTGTGATTCTGAGAGTAAGCTGATAAGGTCATGATCAAGTGAAATTTGTTGATTGGAAATACTGGATCGAGTTAAGGTTGTGTGCGTTTAATTATTTTATGTGTTTTACATTGGTGTTGGTTGACCTTGTGTTAAACACTACTCATAAAGTTTATGGAAGCGAGTTGAAGTGTGTTTGGACTTATTTAGGTCCTCATTAAGTATGTGTTTGGGTCGCCCTCATTCTAATTCCACCGTAGAATTTTTTGGTGCCGACCTAATTTGAATTTGAATTTGCAAATGGTGTGTGGCCAACCTTGGATGAGTTTCAAGGTTGAAGATAGTATAAATATAAGTTGATATGTTTTTGAAAGATGAATTCAAGCATGATAGATGTGAGATAGATGCAAAAAAGTGTGTGATGCGAGTTTGAGTAGATCAATGCGAAATTCAAGTGGGGAGTTTTTGGAGGCAGTGAGTCGAAGGAGTACTCTATCATTCAAGCATGTCTACAAGTGTGTGAGAAAATTGTGGTAGAAATCTCTGTTACATTGAGATATTTTTCTCTTAGTGACAATCCTCTTCTATCTTCTTTGTAATTTTGTGGTAGTGAGCCCTCTGGGTGGTTAACCCTCATTAGATAGTAAGTCCTATTTTGGACAAGTAAGTCATGTCTTAGTAGTGAGCCTTTTTGTCAATGAGCCTTTGTATTTGGTTTTGGAATTATTTATGTTGTGAGCTAATCCTCACCGTGGTTTTTCCCTCATTGGGTTTTCCATGTAAATCTAGTGTTATTGTGTGTATGGTTTTACTTTCAATTTCTTCTTATGCACTTAATGATTAATTACATTAGCAGAGTAAAGGATTTGTGAATGTTTATTGATCTAATTTCTAGTGAAAGTTTTAAAAGTTAAAATTGTTACAATTGATTCACCCCCCTCTTAGTTGTCTTGTTCAACAATTGGTATTAGAGCTTGGTTCCTTGGAGAAAGCTCAACCGCTTAAGGAAGGTTCAGGATGGTGAACAAGATAGTTATTGAGTGTCCTAAGTTCGATGGCACCAACTACACTTTCTGGAAGGCAAAGATGGAAGGATATCTAGAATACTTTGGATATGATGTTGAGAAATCTTATAAGACATCATACACGGATCCGGCTAATGGCCTGAGTACTATTGGTGAAATCAAAGCACATGAAGTGAACAAGGCAAAATTTATTCTGAAGAATAGTCTTTCACATTCTGAATTAATTAAAGTTATAAATTTGAAGACTGCTAAAGAGGTTTGGGATGCATTAGAAAAGATCCATGAAGGAGATGAAAAGGTTAAAGAAGAAAAGTTACAGAATTTAGAGGCACAATTCAAGATCTTGGGAATGTTTGAAGATGATAACATTAAATCCTATTTACAAAGAGCGGATGAGTTGGTAGGTGGAATGCAAGGACTTGGTGCAATGGTGGATGAATCTAGGATAGTTAAGAAGATTCTCAGAACTCTCCTTAATGCATATAGTGAAAAGGTATTTGCTATTGAGGAATTTGTAGATTATAAGACTTATACAAAAGATCAATTGTTGGGCACTCTAACATCATTTGAAATGAGAAAGCCTAGCTTGAGAAATGGATCAAAGTCAAAAACTGCTTTTAGGGCTATAAAGGTTGAAGATCTGAATGAAGAAAACTTTGATGAAGTGGAAGCTAACTTTTTAAGGAGAATGAAAAAGGGATCTAATAATTATTAAGGTAAGTTACCTTTCAAATGCTTTAGTTGTGGAGGAATTGGTCATTATGCTTCAAGATGTCCTAAAAGAGCTGAGAGGAATATACAAAGAGAAGGCAAAGAAAACAAAGGAAAGATGATCAAGAGTGCATATTATGTGAATGAAGATGCTGGTATTTCTAATGAAGAGTCTGATTATGGAGATTTTGATGATAATGAATGCTTGTTCTTGGCTATAAAAGATGAATCTAATCCTACTAATACTGAAATACATGTGAAGGAAAGTGCTCCAGAGAAGGTTGAAGGTAATGCGATCTTTGCTCTTCATGCTAAATAAGAAAATAACTATTGAATTTTTGACAGTGGTTGTTCACATCACATGATCGGTGACAAAATTAAGTTTATTAAACTTGAAAAATATGATGGAGGCTTAGTTAAGTTTGGAGATGATACTAGTGCTAATATTTGTGGGATAGGTTCAGTCAGTTTTGATGGCAAGCATAATACTGATGATGTCTACTATGTTAATGGTTTAAGGCATAATATATTGATTGTTGGATAGATGTGTAGTAAAGGATATAATCTTGTGTTCAAGGATGAGAAACACCAAATAAGGAAAGGATCCAGAACAATGATTGTTGCTGGAAATAAGTTTTAAGGAAATATTTATCAACTTAAGGGTGTAGATGAACCTTACTTTATGTATCAAACTAATGACAGTTGGTTATGGCACCAGAGGATGTGTCATATGAATTTTAATAATATGGTGAGAATAAGTGTTGTACAAGCTGTGAGAGATTTACCAAGAATTATAAAGCTTGTTAATGTTGTTTGCAAGGACTGTCAGTTTGTAAAGCAAGCTAGAAGCAACTTTAGGTCAAAGGAACAATCTACTACCGAACTACTGGATTTGATTCACATAGATCTTTGTGGTCCTACAAGAGTGAGAATTCTACAAGGTGACAGGTATTTTATGCTTTTGATTGATGATTACTCTAGAATGATATGGGTTACTTTTCTTAGAGAATAATCTGATGCATTAGAAAAATTGAAAGCATGCAAAGCTATGGTTGAAAATGAAATGGATATGGAAATAAAATGCTCAAGGTCTGATGGAAGTGGAGAATTCACCTCCAATGAGTTTAACATATTTTGTGAAGCACATGGAATAAGAAGGCAATTGTTTGCTCTAAGAACTCCTCAACAAAACAGAGTTGTTGAAAGAAAGAACATAACAATTCAAGAAGTTGCTAGATCAATGATTATTGAGGCAGGTCTACTGGAATTTTACTGGAGAGAAGAAATTCACACTGTTATTTATGTGTTTTAATTGAGCTCAAGAAAAATCCAACAACACTAAGACTCTCTACAAGTTGTGGTATGGAAAGATTTCTACTTTAAAGTATTTCAAGGTATTTGGAATAAAATGTTATATCAGAAGAGATGAAGAAAATTTAGGAAAGTTTGATGCAAGATGTGATGAGGGTATCTTCCTTGGATACTCCCTTAGAATAAAATCCTATATGTGCTATAATAAAAGGTTGAGAAAGATTGTAGAAAGCACAAATGTCAAGGTTGATGAAGCATTGAAGAATTCAATTGAAGTTTATGGATATGTATCAAATGAACCTGATTGCAAAGAAGTAGAAGTTGTTGAAGAATGGGAAAAGTAGAATGAAGAAGAAGAAGCTCCAATGGTGTCCCCAAAGACACCTAAATATGTGTAAAAGAATCAGTCTGAAGAACAAAGGTGTATTGACAAGAAGCAAAGCTATTGCTGCTACTGCCGAAATAAATTTGTGTTTACTTTCTATAGTAGAACCTAAGATAGTGAGTGAAGCATGTAAAGATGAGCATTGGATGCGAGCAATGGAAGAAGAACTTGTGCAGATTGAGAAAAATAAAACTTTGGAATTGGTTCCCAGATCGGTAGATAAAAAAATAATTGGATCAAAATAGGTATTCAGAAACAAGTTAAATGAGAATGGAGAAGTGGTCAAAAATAAGGACGGACTTGTGTGTAAGGGTTACTCACAAGTAGAAGGTATAGATTTTTAGGATACTTTTGCTTCAGTGGTTAGGATGGAAGCTATCAGAATGTTTTTGTCATTTTTTGCTCATAAGGATTTTAAAGTTTATCAGATGGATGTGAATCTGCATTTCTAAATGGTGAGCTAGAAGAAGAAGTCTACATGGAACAACTGGAAGGATTTCAATTGTCAGAACAACTAGAAATGGTCTGCAGATTAAAGAAGGATATATATGGATTGATCTCCTAGAGCTTGGTATGCAGGGTTGGATAGATACTTGATTCAGCAAGGTTCCAATAAAGGTACGAAAGATAGCAATTTGTATTTCAAAATTGAAAATGAAAAAATCTTGATAGTAGTTGTATATGTTGATGATATTATCTTTGGAGGAAATGAAACAATATGCATAATGTTTGTTGAAGAAATAAAAAAAGAGTTTGAGATGTCTATGTTTGGTGAGATGAATTTCTTTCTTGGATTGCAAATCAATCAAACAGAAAAAGAGATTTTTATTTCACAGTTGAAGTATGTAAAATAAATGTTGAAGAAGTTTGGGGTGGATAGTTCCAAACCAGTATGCACTCCTATGGTGACTAGCTGCAAATTGAGTAAAGATGATGATTCACCTAAGGCTGATCAGAGAAAATACACATCTATGATTGGAGGAATATTGTATTTAACTACTACCACACCGTATATCATGCATTCAATTTTTCTTGTGGCTAGATTTCAAGAAGATCCTAAAGGAACACATGTTGTTAAGAGGATATTCAAGTATTTAAATGGCACTCCACATTATGGCTTATGGTATCCTAGGGATACTGATTTTATACTAAGTGCTTATACAGATGTAGATTGGGTAGGTTGTGTTGATGATAGAAAAAGTACAAGTGGTGGTGCATTCTTTCTTGGTTGAAGATTGGTGTCATGGTTAAGTAAAAAGCAAGATTCAATTTCCTTATCCACTATAGAGGTTGAGTATATTGTTGTAGCATCCTACTGCACACAAGTTTTTTGGATGAGACAAACATTGAAAGATATTAGAGTAATGTATGATGATCCCATCTCTATTTTCTATGATAATACAAGTGCAATTAAAATTTCAAAGAATTCAGTGATGCACTCAAGGACAAAGCATATATAAGTAAGGTATCACTTTTTGAGAGAGAAGGTTATGGAGAATGAAGTAAAGTTTGAGTATGTACCTACAAAGAATCAGATTGCTGACATATTTACTAAGGCTCTTCCTAAAGATACTTTTGAGTATCTCTAGGAGAAGTTAGGGGTTATTGCTCCTCCCTTCTTGAGTTATATGCATATGGAGATGCATCAGTTCAGTGGATCTATGGATCTATCTTATTTTTGGACTGATGTTTAGTGGCTACCTCTCAGGGGGAGCAAGTAGTGTCACATGATGTCATTGTGGAGTTGTTTGGGTGTACTTCTACCAGGTAGTATTCTATAATAGTAATGTTTTTAATGTCAAAGGGGGAAAAAATGTAAAATATCTTTTACATTTTCCATTGATTTCAAAGAGGGAGAAAGTATCGTGTGAAAAAGAAAAATTGAGGGGGAGAAAGCATTCTAAAGATTTATGGTTCAGAGTTGTTGTGTTGTCTTTGATGGTTTTTCACATCATGTGTTGCCATAAATGAAAAAGAGGGAGATTTTTGTATGTATGAAGGTGTTCTCATTGATGTCAACTAGTTAACTAGTTACTATTTTCATTGATGTCATGAAAGTTGGTTATTGGTTGTATATGTCGAGGATATTAAGAAAATTGTAATAAAGAAAGTTTGCAGGTATTCTTTGTATGCTCTGAGTTTTTCTCCAAGATGTGTTCCTATGCTAGTACAAATTTTGAGGTATTATTCATGGTTGTTGGGAATTGTATCCAAAATTCGGGTCTCTAGATTGTTGTTCAGTGTGAGATATCTTCACCAGTATGTGACTATGCATTTTGGTGTGTTTGGCTAAGGTCTGAGAGAAATGTAGTTGCTTTGGATTTCTCCGTATTTTTGTTTCAGGACTTGTGGTTCTAAGAGTAAACTGATAAGGTCGTGATCAAGTGAAATTTGTTGACCGAAAAGATTGGATCAAGTTAAGGTTGTGTGTGCTTAATTGTTTAATGTGTTTAACATTGGTGTTGGTTGACCTTGTGTTAAACACTACTCATGAAGTTTATGGAAGCGTGTTGGGACTTATTTAGGTCCTCATTAAGTAAGTGTTTGGGTCACCCTTATTCTAATTCCACTGTAGAATGTTTTGGTGCCGACCTAATTTGAATTTGAATTTACAAATGGTGTGTGGATGACCTTGGATGAGTTTCAAGGTTGAAAATGGTATAAATATAAGTTGAGATGTTTGTGAAAGATGAATGCAAGAAAGATAGATGCAATATAGATGCGAAAATTTGTGTGATGCAATTTTGAGCAAATAAATACAAAACTCAAGTGGAAAGTTTTTGGAGGCAGTGAGTTGAAGTACTTTATCATTCAAGCATGTCTGCAAGTATGTGAGAAAATTATGGTGGAAATCTCTATTACATTGATATATTTTTCTCTTTGTGAAAATCCTCTTCTATCTTATTTTTAATTCTATGGCAGTGAGCCCTCTAGGTGGTTAACCCTCATTGGACAGTAAGTCTTGTTTTAGACAAGTAAGTCCTATCTTGGCAGTGATCCTTTTCAGCAATGAGCCTTTGTATTTAGTTTTGGAATTCTTTATATTATGAGCTTATCCTCACCATGGTTTTTCCCTCATTGGGTTTTCCATGTAAATCTAGTGTCATTGTGTGTATTTTTTTACTTCTTTTAGTTTCTTCTTCTGCACTTAATGATCAATTACATTAACAGAGTAAAGGATTTGTGAATGGTTATTGATCTAACTTCTGGTGAAATTTTCAAAGGTTAAAATTGTTACAACTGATTCACCCCCCCTGTCAGTTGTCTTGTTCAACAAGATCAGCTATACCCACATTAGTAGAGGCCTTTGAGCAACTTGGTCCTAGTGTGATGGATAAATACAACTCCATGGTTTTGGAGCAAAAACAACAGACATGTTTAGCCCCTGTTATAGTGGAGGAAACTTCGCTATCTAATGAGATATGTAGTTTTGAGGTGGAGGACCTCTTTTGGGATGTTATAGAAACCTTTTGTTCAGGTTTAAATGTCAAATCATCACCCTCAGAAGAGGATCTTTGTGGGCAAAAAACTCAGAGTGAAGGGGAAATAGAGGATGTGGTAGCCATTACATGCCAAGAATCTATTTTGGTTGCAGCTAGTTGCTAAGAGGAAATTAAAATAGAGAGACAAATTTAAGTATTCAGTTATTATCCTAAAGTGTCTCACAAACCTGAGGATTATGTTGATGAAGTGTGCATCAATGCATGTAATTATGATGTATTTTGTTTTTATGTTGTCCTTGAATGTAGCAATGTTGAATATGAGGTCTTCATTCAAGATGAAGATGTGACCTTTGACATTAGGGATAATGTGACTGAGTTACAATGCTTCACATGGAACCAACACACTAAAAAATCCACCATTGAGCAACCATACATTTTTCTAGAGAGTGATGCTCCTGTTGCTCAATTTGATAGTATGCTTGAGCTTCAGGGATTTTTATTTGAGGTACATGAAGAGGAGATTCCTTGTGCAGATCGACAAAAAGGCTCGTCATATTTTTCATCACCATGTGAGTTGGAAACTTTTTCTTTTTGTTTCAATTCATGCAATGAAGAGGTTAGTGGTGATAGTATTGTCCTATCCTTTTGTGAGGTGACTTCTCTTACCTCTATAGAAGGTTTGATTTTGAATGCTAGCTTATCTTTAGAGAGTTTTATCCTTGCTATTGTATGTTCACCTGAGGCACCAATATCAAACAAATCTGACACTTGCATCATATGGTTCCCCTGTAATTACAAAGTCAATAGTGAAGTAATACTTCACCTTGTTGACATTTTGTGCAGTTATATGCATGTTGGTAGTGGTTTTCAATGGTTACAACTGAGTGAAGTCTACAACTATGGTTTGAGGGAGATTAGCTCCTTCAAAAAGTTTATCTTTGACATAGGAAAATTTCCATCTTTTGTTTTTTGTTAATTTAATGTACATATTGTAAATATATTGCTTTCCATGAAGTGCTCTTGCATGCCCTACATTATCCTTAAGGGAATGTATGTTCCTAGTTTCTTTCTTTTCTCCAAGTGTAGGCATGGAAATGTTTTGTTTTGTCCTTAGGAAGCCCAATTTTGTAAATCCCCTCCATGACTCTATTCCCAATGGATTGATAATTCCCCTGGATTCCATGATTAGCAAGTAATCATCCTACAAAAATCCAAAAATGATGACATTTCATGCCACTCTTTGATGACCCATCAATGATAACCGATCTAAGAGATCCTACATGGGCCATCTTGCATGAATTCTCCTTGAAGGTTCCTAAAAGTGGTTATGTTGTGTTTTCAAATCTTCAAGTTGTCACTTGCTTGCTTCCTTGCATGCCTTCTTTATCGCTCCTACTCCCTCTTCTTTGCCTTCCATTTTCTGCTAAGTGTTTCGGGTTTCAGCTGTCGGCCTTACCCTTTAACCCATATCGCTTCCCTTTGGTAAGCATTAAACCTTACCCTCGACCACTGAAGTCCCAAGGATGATTTTCAAGATTTTTCTAAGTCTTAATTTGTCAAACTTTGAGGATTTGGATTCCACCTTATCGCTTTCCACCTTTCAGTTTTGGTAAGCCTCAAGCCTACCATCTAGTCTCTGAAGCCCGATCAAAGGGATTTTCCAAGTCTTGGTCTATCAAAATTTAGGATTTGGTCTTCCCTCTTATTGCTTTCCATCTTTTCATTGTACGAAGTAAGCCTTCCTCCTGATCCCTGATCCTCAAAATGCCTTTTTGCCTTAGCTTTTTCTTATGTTTGACTGTTGACTTTCTACTACCTATTTTTGGTCCCTTAAGTGACAACTCATGTCATTAACACCGTGTGTCGACCAGCCCCAACATCCTAGGCTTATCAATTGTATCTCGTTTAAAATATTTTATTAAATATTAAGTCATGTGGTTTATGACATATCAATGCATTATGTCCAATACTTTAAGCCCTAGGTCTAAAAGTCCTAAATTTGGCTAAGTCTTGAAGTCGTCGATCTTTTGGTTAGTACTCAAAATGTTTTCCATCACCACCTAGGTTTTCACTTTTCCTAATCCTGGCGTATCTCTCAGGGTTCACCTTTGTGAAGTTCTAAAGTGTGTTAGTGTCTATAAGTGGTGTCAACCTTTCAAAGCCTTGTCTAAGTAAGTTGAGTTATTTAAGAGTTTTTCTCAAGTTGGGAAACTTGTGTTGGTCTTCGAAAAAGTTGTCTAAACTTTCTCTTTCTCCGCTCAATGATGATAAAAGTGATAAAGATAAATGGTTTTCAGTTTTTCATATTGGTTTCAAAACCCCTACCGACCACCAATAAGACCTTATCAAATATTTTCTTTTGTTGATCAACCCATTCAATACCTAGGTGATGGTCTTGACTTAATGAAAACTTGAAGCACGTGCTTAAAATTTCTTTAAGGGAAGCTCGACCTGGGCCCACTAGATAGGTGTTCATTTTTTATTGGTCCCTTCCATCCCACATAGAATAAAATATTCATAGAAATAAAAGTGCGGGATAGCGAGAGGGTGCCACGTGTCCAAATTTCAAAGTGGACCCTACAAAACTTCAAGTAACAATGGTGGCAGGCCCCTGATCTGAGGGTCCTTTTTGAGCTACGTAGAGAAATCATGGTCGTTCCTTGCCATCCCATAGGCCATATCTTTCAAGACCTTGGTTGACTATGGGATTGTGAGAAGATGACATGTGTTCATGAAACCGATATGTGATGTGAGGGGAGCTTGCAATGGTCGTTGATCATATATCTTATGATGATCGAATGACTATATTTTAAAATTATATTAGGACTATGATATCAGGTGCCCATCCACGATCTGAGGATCCTTTTTGAGATACATAGAGAAATCATGGTCATTCCTTTCCATCCCATAGGCCATATCTTTGAAGACCTTGGTTGACTGTGGGATTGTGAGAAGATGACATGTGTTCGTGAAAGCAATATGCAATGTGAGGGGATCTCGCAATGGTCATTGATCATATATCTTATGATGATCAAATGATTGTTTTAAAATTCTATTAGGGCTATGATATCAGGTGCCCATCCACGATCGAATAACCTCATTTCAAAATCCAATGACTAAGCATGTCGTGTTCACAAGAGGACCTGGAGTAATGGAACAATTGCATTTTCAACAAGAAGATTGGATCTGAGCGACTCCAAGATGATATTTTTTGTGCTCTCCCATATTGCATTGATGGCTAGGGTGGTGTAGATATTCTTTTGTGGGTTACAGGTAGAATTCTCTTGTCAGGACATGATTTAGCTATGGATTTCATGGAGACCCAAGTCTCCATTTGTGGAGATTATGATAGAATTTTTTCTTGTGTTATCAAAGCCTTTATGGAAAGGTTATGGCATAGGTCTTGACTTCTCTAGGCTCTCATTTTGGTGTAAATTTCATGAGCAAATATTTCCTTGGTCATATTTCCTTGATTTCTAACCCTAGATGGGTTAGGGTTTAGTTGTATTTATCTAAATTATGCTTGATCTATAAAAACAACATTTGTGTTCTTTTTAGGGGTTCTTCTTTTGGGCTCTTCTCATTGTTTTCCTTTGTAGACATTGTATCTCTACATTCTACCATTGTAAAGTTTGGATTTTTGCCTTATATTAATAAAATTTAGCTATTATCACATCTTTTTCTTGCATGTTTGAGTAAATATTCTTACCTTCATGTCTAAATGTGTGTTTTAGTTATTTTTTAATGTATCGAGCAATTTGAAGTAAAGAAGAAACAAATTCTATCTTAGTGTATCACCTTACTTTCATTCATGTTCTCTTTCTATTCCTTTTCCTTGTGAGTTGTTAGACTAGAGTAGTGATAGGGTTTTCATGTGTTGGGTTAGACCAACACATTTGCACTTAGATTAGAAGAGGAAGTCAGCCTTTTTCGAAGACTCAACCTCATTTGTGCAAGGTCCCACACCTTGAGGTTGTTTCCATTATGTCATTAGAACACTTAACTCCTTGTTCAGTAGGGTGAAATTTTATGTGACAACAGAAACCAACAAATAAATGCCATTTGAGTCCTAGTGTTGTGTCCTACATAACCAATCGACCATACAAATTTAGAAAAATTCTATCTAAGTATGACCAAGCTGGCTAGATTATGCAATCTAGAACACTATGAAGTGACTTTAATGCAAGTAGAGATTTTTGCATTACTTTGGCCAAAGTTTTGAAATAAAATACACTTCTATAGGAAATGTAGTCGTGAGTTCACACACCTTTAACTCAACTCGAAAATGACCTTTCACCTAAGGTTTAATACATAGTTGACTTATTTGACTATTTATCTAACTTACCATAAGAGTTTAAGATAAAAAAATCTATAACTCTCTATGGTTGGTAAACAACTTCATGGAAACATTTTCCTAACCATGAACATTTGTATTGCATACTCACAATATTTTAGAACTTGGATACTACCACAAGTTTTCATAAATTTTTACATTCATTTCCAAGAGTACAAGTTATACTATTTTTGAATAATGAAACTGACTCGAGACACCTTGTCTTTGTCACGAGTTCTTGTCTACTCAAAACACAACTAAAATAAAAGTTTTATTCACTAATAACAAAATAACTTATTCTTAAATAATTATGATTTCTCTATGTTTTTCTCTTCATTATTCATACAAGAACACATATTATAGTGTTGATAAATGTATAATATATTGATAAATTCTTTTACAAGAATAAACACATTTACAGTATTTAATTCTTTCAACAACTTTGAATATTAATTTAATTTCTTGCAGTCAACATATCAGAATAAGCTCAAGCTTATCATACAAGTTTATAATATATAATACTAAATATTTTGTGCATACTCTCTTGCTATATATATGTATATCTCCACATATATATCATACTACATATTTATTTTCTTGAGTAAATAGAATAATTTATTCAAATTACCAAAAAAATTTAATAAGACTCTTGTCTACTGCCATATATAGTTCTAATAGAGAAATTAAACAATTTCATGCACAAGTTTGTAAAAATAAAACTATTTTATCTCTTTTCCTTAAAAATAATCAATATATAAACTCATGTGAACTTCTCAAATCTGAAACTTCATCTATATAATACCAAAAATAAAAGAATGGAATAGATTATGTGATTCACAAATGTAATATTATTGTATTTCTACATTTTTAGATGTTCAATGCACAACTACAACACTCCAATCTAACATCTCCAAAAAACCAAAGCTTGCCACATTCTATAACTTTTCTCTTCTTTATATTTATTTCACAATATAAAACATAGCTAACCAACTGTATATTCAAGATAAAAGTCCTCAAGAACTATCTACTTCCAAAACATATATCTTCACCTTCTGTTCAAAATATATGACAACTCATTTTCTCTTCCCACATTGAATAGAATGAATGAACAATAATTAGCAACCTCTTCTCTAAAGCCCATGACCCATACTCAATAACCACTACTCATAATAACTCCAAAAACTTAATGGCACACCCCCATTATGCCGCATTGTAGGAATCGATAGCATATTTAAGGCAAAAATATAGCCTACAATGGAGGCTTTAACCTCCATGAAGAGGTTTAAATAGTTTGATTTTATTTTCCATTACATGCATTTATTGGCATGTTTAACTACCTCAAAAGCCACGGCTCCTTTAACAAGCCATTGGAATTTATGCTAATAACATTATATATATGTTCTTATTTATATATTTATTCATATTTTGTATATATATATATATATATATTATTTAAATAATAATCAAATAAACTTTATATAAATCAATAAATCCAAAAGATGGTGTTGATACAACAATACACATTTTTGTTGTGAAAGACTGGGCCAAAGACCATATAAGATTTAGCCTAACCTTACTACTTGACCATACTTAGCCAAAACACAAAATAAACTCAGTGACAATATTGGGGTTACTTCTTGAACTTGATACATAATCCTACGTGTGTATGTGTGTGTGCTCTACTTAATTGGCATTATTCTGTTTGTTTACCCATGTCTCTACTCTTCTCTCTGGTAATGCTCTCTCTCTCCATTTGAGAGGGTAAAATCTAATCCTTCATTCAACTCAAAAAGTTGATAACATAGTTAGTTCGTTATTAGTCACGACATCATAATCTTGATTAAACAAATCACTAAAATCGAAACATATTCCATTGCATTATAATTTCATCAAAATATAAAATGACATATAATCATCCACTAATGTCAAAAACACATTTTTAACATAAAAGTTAAAAGTATTTACAAATCAAAATTTGAGGTGTAACACAAAACCGTTAGATTGTCACATATAAATTTCTTCCTCAAGATCCTCATGCAAGAAATTAGTTTTAACATACATTTTCTCTATCTAAAAATAACAAGTAGTGGAAATAGATAATAGAAATATAATAGAATTCAATTTAATAACAGCAGAGAAAATTTCACCAAAATCAACTCCCTTTCTCTAGGAGTAGTCCTTGGTCACCAATTTGGCTTTGTACCGCTTTAATTGACTGTCTGCACCAAATTCTTTTTAAACGCCCACTTGTAACCAATGTGATTTCTTTCTTTAGACAAACTAATAATATCCCAAGTGTCACAACTATCCAATGCCATCATTTCCTCCTGCATGACCTACATCCCAGACTCACTATCCTCTGAAGAGAGAGCCTCCTTGATATATCTTGGTTTATCATCAATACTTAACAAAACAAATACACAATGAAAATATAGTGGGCTATACCTATCAATTAAATTTCATTTCCTTGTGGACCTCCTCAAGGTAGGAGTAATGGGATCTACCTATTATTATTTTGTGTGCTCATCCTACACATCCTTTGAACTCTTTGAAGCCTCTTCTTCTTCTCCATCCTTAAACCCATATGACTGTTCTTCCACATATGCATCTTTTTGCTTCTCAATCTTTGTCTCAAAGTGCATTGTTTTTGTCTTATCTTTCTCCTTTGATTGTTCTTCTTATGAGTAGGCTCTAAATTCCTTGAAAATTACATCTCTAGAAAAGATTATTTTATGGGTTAGAGGATTTCAAAGCTTATAATCTTCTACATTCTCACTATAACCAATGAAGATACAGTTTTATGCTTTTGGATCCAGTTTAGATCACTTCTCTTGAGGCACATGAACAAAAGCCTCAATCAAATAACCTTAAGTGTGAAATAGAAGGATTTCTACCTACCCACTCTTTATAAGGAGTTTTATCAATAAGAGCTAAATAAGGAGATCTACTAATTAAATAACAAGCAGTACCAACAACTTTTGCCCAAAAACATCTATCAAGTTTATCACCATTGAACATGCTCCTAGCTCTTTTCATCAAGGCTTGGTTCATTATTTCTACTACCCTATTTTTTTGGGTAGTGTAAGGAGTAATCTACTATCAAACAATACCTACAGGATTATATAACTCATCAAATTCCTTGGAACAATATTTACCCCCTTTGTTAGATCTCACTGCTTTATCTTATAATTTGGTTCCTTCTCAACTAAGGCCTTAAATTATTTAAACTTAGTGAAAATTTTAAATTTTGAACACAACATAACTCCATGTGTATTTTGAGATATTGTCAATGAAAAAAACATAATATCAAGACTTACCCAAAGAATTAACATTCACTAGTCCACATACATCTGAATTAATGATCTCTGATAATCTCTTTGTCATATTAGTTCCATTAAGAAATGATGGTCTATCATGTTTACCAAACATATAATTCTCACATAAATTATTTTTTCCAACAAAATAATTAGAAATATCATCAAACAATTTTTTTATTAAGAATGGTATTAAGACATTTTTCATCAATGTGACCCAATCTACGGTGCCACAACATACATGCATTTTCAATGCTAGTTACATTGAAAAAGTTACAAAAATTAGAGACATTTAGCTTTAAAAAAGTCCCTATCTAAGATCCTTTAGCTATCACCAAACTCCTTACCAACCTACAACTAGACTTTTCAAATGTCACATGTATTCTAGAATTATTCAACTTGGATATTGAAAGTAAATTTATCTCAAGTCTTAGAATATGCATAATATTATCAAGGTTTTTAATACTCCCATCATTGAAACACAACTTTACCTTTCTCTTACCAACAATTTATTTGTGTTGCTATCACCAAGGAAAACATCTCATCCATTATATGTTTTATATGTAGTAAACCACTTCTTGTGAGGATTCATATGGTAGGAGCAACCTAAATCAATAAGTCAAGCATAATTACTAATAGTGTTAGCTGAAATAAAAAAATCCATCATGATCATCATCAGAGGGATTTTTTGTGGAGGAATCAACATTATTTTTCTTGTTTTTACACTCCTTCGTATGCCCTCTTTTTCCATAATTCCAACACTTAACTTTTCTCTTTACGATGGTTTTAGAGTGTTCTTTAGACTTATCCCATTTAGGCCCTTTTTCTTTGGACCTACCCCACACATGCAAGACATCTTGGGAGTCAAAATTCATAGACTCTCTCATCTCATCTAAAATAAGTATGGAAACCATGTCCATCTTTAACTTTGCATTACCACTACTTATGAAAACAAATAGATTTTCCCAAGATTCAAGCAAAGAACAAAGAAATGAGATATATTTATCTTCATCTTCTAATTTAACATCTACTGATGCAATTTGACTTATAATAAATTTAAATACATTTAAGTGATTTTTAATTGAATCACCATCTTTCATCTTTAAAGAATACAACCATCTTTTGATATATAACTTGTTAGACAAACTTTTTGTCTGGTAAATTTCACCTATCCTCTTCCACAACATATTCATTGTCTTCTATGAACACATTGAAGAGGACAAAATCCACAAGACACAACCAAATGGTTCTATGCTCCTTCTCAATTCCAACTTCTTCCAATCTTCATAAGACAATGTAGCTGACATTGTTTCTTATGAAACTGGCAACCATTGATCTTTCTCTTCAAGAAGATCCTCCATTTTCAATTTCCACATCTAGTAGCCTATTCCATTGAATTTCTCAATAATCCAACAAGAGGTAGAGGCCATGGTATATACAATATTCTTCACAAATCTACAATGTGCCACAAAACAAAAGCTCTCACTACATCCAAAAAACCTTCAACACTTAAAAGGAAGACATCCCTCTCTCAACAAAACCTCAGCTCGGATACCAAATGTTAAAAACAAGGTGAAGATAAGCTGCAATATTAACTTAAGAATGTGTTTTAAACCTGAAAATTAAATTATCCAAATTGAGATTATGTGATTACACATTCAACACTAATGATGAAAATCAACAAACTATAAATAACGCCAAATTTACTTGAGAAACCCTTTTGGGAAAAAGCTCCACATGAGAAAGAGATGGAATATTATTAATCTAGAGAGATACATACAAAAATAATTTTCACTATTATTCCTTGATCAATCCAACAACACCTAGATACTTTCAACTCAATATATGAAACTACTATGCACAACTCCAATTTATAGAAAATTATGAGGGAAAACTACAGTGGTAACCCGAAACAAGAGAGAAATATCACTTACAAAAACCCACACCTACCTTTTGGACAACCAATAGACATAATAAAATATTTAATTCCCTTCATATGCCTTCTCATTTGAGTGCCTAACCCATATCCAATCAATATTGTAACATCCCAGTGCTCTTTGACTCCCCAATGAAATACAAATGGACACCAAACACTTCCCACACTTGGTCACACCAAGGAATGACCTTTCACCTTCCATAAGTGAACATTTATGAAAGATTTTTTTTCCATTATGTTGTGTAATTCCCATCAACATTTAATCAACTCTTTAAAATATAATTACAATTTGTCATTATTTAATGTTTTTCTCTCATGTCCTTTAGAACATATTCCAAGGAATGTGGAGACATATGAAAGGTATAGGAATACAAGGTTAATGTCACATTTTCCTAACACTCTCCCACTTGATATTATACATTGTAATTGCATCCACTTGAGATATAAATAAATTAATATAGTGATCAAGACCCATGGTATTTTTACACCAAGAGAACTTATATGTGATCATGTTGGCTTCGTAAGAGAATTTGTAACACTATCCAAAGTGTCAAAATTTACAATCAAGACCTTACCATTCTCAACCATTTCTTGCACAAAATTATATTGAACACCAACATGCTTAGTATGAGCATAATACATGGGATTTTTGGCAAAAAAAATAGCACTCTCACTATCGCATCCGACTATCACTATCCTGCAATCAAAACCAATGCCATCACCAAGTCTCTATAACCATATCGACTCCTTAGAGGCATCTATAGTAGCCATACACTTTTCTTCAATGGTGGAAAAAGCAACTATAGGTTGTCTCTTACTCATCTAACTCACTACACCTCCAAACAAAGTAAATGAATTTTCCATAAAATTCACACATAAACATAAGAAAACATTCAAACACAAACATGTGCTTCACACCATCAAACAACACACTTGAAATACGTGCTTTCAACATAAAATATTAGAGATTGACATCAACCTTGATAACATATAATCAAAACAATCATTTTCCATCATGAATATTTCCTTATATCCCATCACTTGTCTTATACAAGATATTTCCTTCTTGAAACCAAACATGATCTACATTCATCCTTTAGTCCTTTCCATGCCTTGGCATAAGATGTTATTGTTGTGTATTTATTTATCATTTTTTTTTTGTCTTTGGTTTATATTTTTTCTTTTGATCTTTATTTTTCTTTATGTTTTGACCCATAATGTGCTTACTCAAGTTTTCCATGATCATTTTTTATTATGGTGTTCTTTTATATAGCATAAATTGGGTCAAGGTATATTGTTTTTATGTGTCATGTCACAGATCCACTAAGAGCATCATACACTTTGTGAGTGTTGAGGTAGATCCTATTGTCTATTGTTTTTTTGCTTGAAATTTAGTCCATGCATTGGATAGTTTTCACCTTGGTCTTATATACCCTAGTGTATAACATCCATTGCTAATCTCAAAGTCAATATAACACATCATCATCACTACACTCATGATCATGTTTCTTGCATCCATATTTTATTATTTTTCTTCCATCATTTTATATTTTCATCTAACATTTTCTTCAACTTCTCTCCTTTCAAGAGATCACCCATGCTCTTTATGCACAAATAATCTCTCAAGGGGGCATCAATCATCTCATTGATTTCCTTCATTCCCATTTTTTCTAATTTTTCTTCTTGGCTATTTTTCTTTTCTTGAAACAATGTTACTTTGAACACTGCTTCAAAAAGGTAAAAAATGTAGACACCTAAAATATTCCACCAAACCCTAATCATCATCATGTCATCATTAATTGCATTCATTTACCATTTATCACTTAATTAGTTAATAATCATCTAATAATTTATATTTATCATTTATCTGTTTAATCAAATAATATTTTATCATTAATTAAATGTGATTTAATTATCCATGTTAAAAAATAATTTTCATTGTTCATCTCTTTAGTCAACTGCATCATTACTAATAGCATGTTAACATAGTATTCATTTAGGAAACTTAAAATTTATATATCCATCGCTTTGATCAAATCTTTGTTCCACCAAGTTAACTCGTCTTCCATTTTAGAAACCTCTTCACTCTTCATCAGCTAACTAAGCCTAAAATTGGAAACTTCATGTGCATATTTATCCACCATTTTAATTAGAAAATTCAATATTATCCTCTCATGACTTGAATTGGAATTTTTTTAATTTTAGTTGAGTTGACTCCACTGGTTTCTGGTTAACTTGGGTTTTGATCATCATCCACATCTCCTAAGCCTATAAACTCAATCATTTTCTTCATCATTGGCATCCATCATACATCTAAGAAATCACATTTTGTCAAAATAATTCAATCATACATTAAATAAATATACTTCATCGAACCTATTAGTCATTGTCTTATTAGTGTTATGCTACAAAGAACATGCATCCACATACCTTTAAGGAAAAGCAACATCAGTCATTTTTAGGTTTGCAATGGATTTTTTTGGTTAAGTAATTTGATTTCAAATTTTTTACATTCAATTTGTTTTAATTTCTAGCTTATGATTTTTTATGTTTACAGTTGCAGCTGGAAAGGTTGATAATTTTTCTCATGTTTACACCTTCTCAAACTTTTTTCCTGATGCTTTATTCTCTAAGGTTGACAATCCTACATCTAGTTCAGATAGTTCATTGAAGGCTCAATATGGTTACTCAAATATTCATGTTATTAGATCAATCTTGATATCTCCTCGACCATCACTTGTTGCTACGTTTGAATTCATAGTTTCTTCCTTGAGAAATTCTAGAGATTCCTTGTTGTAGGATATTGATACCACTTTTCCAACATGTTGGGATATATTTTTTCCAAACATTTCATCTTTGTTTGTAGAGTCTCGCATTGCAAATTTGGAAGACTTTATTGAGGACACATGTCTTCTTTTTTATAACAATTCTTGCACTAACACAAAGTTTAGAGAGGCTTCATTGAGGGCTTCCAGTGGTTATTTGCAATAGGACTTTACTTATTTGGTTCCTATTCTACATAAGTATACATATGGAGCATTCGAGCATCATTCAACATTTAGGATACATCATCCTACAAGGGGACCCATAGTCTCTCCTTTTTTCTCCTATGGGGGAACATTTCTTATAAATTTTCATCATTTCTCTTTTGGAGATGAGTTTTGTTCCCATTGGGTTTTCTTCTTTTCTCTGCTTTATAATATATTGCATTGTACATGGATACCTAATGTGGATAGTATTTGAGACCTAACATCATCTTTGCATACATTACTCCCTAATTTTCACTTAAAGGGGGATGTTAGTGGAAATAGTGTCTTTACATATCTAGTTAGGATACCACCTTTCTAGGATTGACCTATTCACACTTAACTTAAGTTTATTTAGTCTTTTTCTATGTTTTTCTATTAGATCATGTGGTTGATACATTTGTCCTCATTTGAGACACCTTGTACATGCATACTTTCCACTTACTAGCACACTTGAGATTTAAGCTAGATAATTGTTTCATCTTTGGAGGGGTAGTCAGTCATTGTGTTCTACTTTCCTACCTCATCTATCTTGTCTATATATGCAAGGCTTCTATGTACATTTTACACACTTATATTCAATCAATCGATCTATTGATTTCATCTCTTTTTGTTTGCATACTCTAATTTTCCTACATTTATAGAGCATTTGATTGTATTTATTTTGTAGCTCAACCAAGTTCCATCATTCATTTAATTGATATTGGCTCTAACATAAGGGATGAGGTAGCTTGAAAATGAGCATTAAAAAAATATATGGGATATGATTTCCCACTATGATCTACCATATTAAAATGGCATGTATCCCTACAAAATAGTGTAGAGCGAGTGGATAGAAGAAAGATAGTGGTCATATAGAAACCAAGGGATATGACAAGGGATTACTAGAATCATAGGCACATAGCAATAGTGAAGACTAGGCAAAGTGATAACACTTGCCATTTGAGAATAAAGCATGTGCTCTAACTTATTCTCCACTAGCTATAAGTAGTTAATAATCAATTATAACCTAAAGTGTGAATGATTTTTGTGAGGCTATAATATGAGAATCGACACCAAAGAGAATGTGCATTAGGCATAGAGCAATAATTTAATCACTTGTAATTTAAGGTCTTATGTCCATGCTATCAATAAAATATATTCCAAGCTTGAGCTAGTTCATAATCATTCAAACTATCAAATATCAAATTGATGGAAAAGAGGAAGTTCTTTCAACTCTAGGATTCAATTTATTAACTACACATTTTTCTCATTCGTTTTCCACTTCACGATCCTCCAATGTTAGATTTTTTGATTAGTTTTCTTGATATGATGTTGAATTCTATATCACTTTAAAACAATTGGTTAAAATAATTGGCAATTATTAAATTTTAATTCTTCAAAAAATGAAAACAATCATTCAAATTCTTTAAAACATGAAGATAATCATTCAAACTGTCAAATTTAATTTTAAAACATACAATTTTAATATTCTATGTCAATAAAAGAATAAACATGTAATATATTTGTCAAACATTAATTTAATTTCTCAAAATTTGTCGAAGAATGCATAGTTTGTAGGGTAGAATAGAGCATGTGGATCCAAACTCACAGGATGCACATGCTTTTTGGTCATTCACTATTTTTTACTTGCAAAAAAATATGCTCCATTATAATGCAAGCATTATGTGCTACCTTGGATATTTCCAAATCTTAGGGTTGGTTTTTCCTCAAGCATCCAAACCAAAGGGTTGGACTCCATTATCAATGTTATCCATATTTTATGTAAAATATAAACAAACACCTTAGTATTGAGTGCACTTTCCATCAAGTCTACAAATGTTTCAATGTTGATCTAAAAAATGCCACAATAATGTCAAGGTAACTCTTACCTTTCTAATCATATAATTTTCTTTCATTTCCAATATGTTAAGGTTTTGATAATTTTTTATTTGTTCATCCAAATTTGAAACAAAATACATTTTTACATTCTATAGTCTATTCTATACACATTAAAAATATATGATAAAAAAGTTAGTAGGACAATGAAATGATGCAATGTTAATATGGGTCAACTAAATCTACAAAAGTTCTAAAAGGTTGATATATGTTGTTTCATGTGAATGTGGTGAGTGACAACATGTTGAATAAATTGTAGATGTGTGCCTTTATCTTATATGGGTAATTGAGTCAAGTCTCCATAAATAAAGAATATTACAAAAAATAAACCATGAAATTGTTGGGAATTAAGATGTCTCAACCTTAAAAATTCTTAAATTATTTATTTATTATTGGTTTATATTTTCTCATACATATTTGGCATCTATATTATTAAATATTTGTGCTCCATTTAAAAGGAGCATGAGATTTTGAGTTGGCACATTTTTTCACATATTGATGCCTTGAATAATAAGTTATTAGTTGTCAAAATATTCCCATTTAGTAGCCTAACAAGGAAGGTCATTTTTAAGGATGTAATGACAAATTTTATGACAATTATAAGGGCTAAAAGAGGGGATATCATTTTGGACATGAGAATAATGTTGGATGGATTTTTATGGCATGCATAAGAAAATCTTTGCATAAGTTACTGATAGTCAATGATGCATGTAAGAGCATCTCCTATTTTATAAGGATTTTAGGATAACATGTAAGAGGGTGTAAGAGTCATGTAAGAGACTAAGTTTAGCAAGTAAGGGTCGTGGATTTTTACCATGGTATTTTGGGCCTCCATGATTCTATATATTGAGGGCTTGAGATGGAGGTATTACAAGAAGTTTTACAAGTACAAATATGTTGTCAGATTGCAAGATTGAACGAAGTTGAATTTATTGTAATTTATTTATAGATAATACAAACTTATCCTCTTTTTTGGTGGAATTTTTTACCTGAAATAGTTTTCTCTATATAAATCTTTGTGTTATGTATATGGTTCTTGAGTATTGTTGATATTTTTTTTGTTGGTTCATATCATTTTAAATCTTCATCGATACTCTATAATATAGTTTTTAGATTTGTAATTTCATTTCAAATTTCCATATTGTAGTAGTTTCCTTCATTTCCAATAGAATGACACCTTATAGTAGAAGACAAGGTTTTGTACATAATCTAGGATCTACACATAAAAACTATACAAAAATGATATTATAAACTAACTAGGAGAACATCTTAATAATCCATCAATAAGCTCTCACACATCTTGTAGAGCTTCAATGTGATACCTTTAAAAAAATTGTAAGGACTTTTGTAGCCTCTTCATTGATAAACCAACAAAAGATAATACTCAAATCAAAAATATGACCAAGATAGTCAATAAGACTATCAAAGGTATGTAAAAAATTCATGAAGAAATTTAAATGATTAGAGAATATAAGTTACTTTCATTCCTTAAATAGGATACAATTTATAATTAAACATTGAGACAAATGAAAACTATATTTATACATTCAATGCCAAAATAATTTGCCTATTATAAGATGAAATAAAATAACTGCACATTCTCTTCTCTCTTTGTTCTATAATCATTCCAACAACCAACCCTTTTCTCTCTTCCAAACTATGAATTTATAACATTCAACCTCAACGGTCGTGGAGGGGGTCACCCCAATTAAATACAAATAAAACCCTATTAGGAGCCAGTATAGGAGCACAAATGATTAAATTGGTGAAGACATTTAGGCCATGGCTTCATAACTGTAAAATGCAAGGATGCTCAATTATTAGGGAGAAACCATGAGACCATACAAGAAACTACCATGTGTTCACCAATTGATCAGACCAACATTAAAATCACCACCATGTTGAGGAAGAAAGAATTTTAAATGCATGAGCCTGACATGACCATTCACATGACTCAAAATTAACATTTAAATATTATCCTATTATATCATATTTGTGCAACAACCAACATAGGAATACTGAAAAACCATTCAATGGAAAAGAGAACACTAAATATGAATTGAGTCAATCATAGGAGATGTGTATTTAAAAAATATCTTATGAACTTGTAGTATAGACATGGGTAGGTGAGTGTGAACAATGCATGACAAGACATTATTTGTAACTACATTAAAATTTAGTGCCCACATGGAAGCCAAACAAATTAGATAATGAATGGCAAGTAGAGAAAGTTGATATTCCCATAAGGATAAATAAATGTAAATCCCATGAGTAGATGTAATATTAGTCCATGCACAACATATCACTATAAGATATTATCGTAAAATAATTGAGGATTGAATGGACATACACAACAACTATGCAAAGTGTTATCCACCATGTCAATAATCATACTTTCACATGATCACCAAAACTTAAGAAATGAACATTGTATCAATTGATGCATCACAAAGGAAAGGGAACCATGTTCTATGCTAGACAATTCCACCACAAGTGGGATATATTATCCTAGGGTAACCCAAAACAACCACAAGATTTGAGAATAATGAGTCACTACTAAGAGAGATGTACACAACATTGTGACCTTGCAAACAACTTTCTACCATCACATACGCAAGCCTTGGAAATAACACCAACCTATTGGATTTAACACACAAATAGAAGGGGCATAATTGAATACTCAAAGTAATGATAGTATAATCTCATACAAAATACATAGGTCCAACACTAATAATCACTGCAACTTTGATTGTGGCATGAATAGGGAAACTAGCCCAACATTGGATTTCTCAATATAACAACCACGATTACAAACTAGAAAAGATCATTTCATGCTAAAGGGTTCATCACATCATAATTATTGGGGATAAATTGAAGAAACATACATTCTTTTCTATGAGAATAATAACATGAGGAATGTGCTGATCATTTGAACTCTAAGCCCCAAATCCCTAAGGTCTAATAATCTCCCAAGTGTCAGGGGTGTCAAACCTGGGAAGATTACCACAAACTTGTATTTAGGTTAGGTAGCTAAGGACCAATTGTTGAGGTGGATAAGACCTCCTTGACTTCTAGCTCTACAAGATCAAGGGGTATTTCCCTAAGGTGTTGAATTTAGGATTTAAATACTAAACACTATCTTACAATAAACTATACCCACTACATAGTGTATCCCAATACTAGTGTCACAATATACCTAAGTGTTATTTTGGATATGTAAGGATGAGCACCTACTTAAATAAATAATTTACCATATACTTATCAATTAATGAGTTTTTATGATATCCCCTATTAGCTATTACAAGAATTCAAACATGGCATGAAACCACACTAAAATTAAAAAAACTAAAAGATGTTTAAATTTATGAGTTTTTAGTGTGCCAAGGATGGTGGGGAGAGAAAATGAGTAAAAATATTGTGCCTTTTTCTAATATGGAAACATAAAATCAAATGTGTTATGACTATAACTAAGGTGATGCATTAATCAACACACCAAAAAAGACCAAGTTTTTCAAAATGCACAAGCAAGTTGGGCTCTACACATACATCCAAAAAAACCATAAATAGTTGTAGACTATTAAATGAGTCTACTTATTAATCCATGCACATACCTATATGTTTCTTTTGAACTACTAATAACATGGGGCAACTAATTCATGCACATCTACTTGAAGGATAGAATTATCCCTAATCAAGCAACTATTAGTTATGAAAGGTTACATTTAAATATCGATCAGGGACATATATTTGAGATGAATCTAGTACTATATGTACAGTTGAGGAGTTTTTGAAGTTCCTAATATGTTGTATATAGAAAAAAATTATCAAACTATTGAAATAACTATTATCTAACTAGAATTGGTTGAGAAAACTATAGAATTCTACTGCTATTTATACTATCAAGTTACAACTATGGGTAAATGTAAAATTTCAAATACAATTTATACAACTTGTATTAATCGATGATTGCTACATGAACAATAAATAACCTTTTATAATTATTAAATATAAAATATCAATAACTAATAACAAAGTGACAAGATACCTCAAGTGGACCTTCCTTGGGGTAGTTGCACTCATTTACATAGATATATGATCAACCAAAAAACAATTATTCATTCAAGTAATTTCATAGAAAGATACTAAGCTTGCTTTATTCGATTACTTGCTTTGAAAGAGAAAAATACAAAATGCTAAAAAATCACTCTTTGGTTTGTAAAAATTTGCAATATATAAAGACTAACTCTAATGATTTTGGACTCAATACTACACATGTCACTCATTATTTCTAATAAGGAAGAGGATTATTCTGGACAAAGACACAACCCAAAAATTTAGAGATGAAATCCTAACACAATTTTCCTAGCTTAAATAGGGAATACGATTTCAAAGGCATGCATGGATAAATGGTAATATCATGCAATAGAAGGATGTTGCCATTAATTGGTGTTTGAGATTCCTTAATTTTTATGACAATAGTCATTTTTTGGAAACAAAGGCCTAATTTGAATGCTTGATCTCCAAGGATGCAACCACATCAACTTTAGATGTTTTATGCTTGTTGCAGATTTGACCTCTCAATTATAGGTGTTCATCCTCTTAATTGTTTTTTGTAGATCCTTTGGCTACAAGTCCCCAATTCCCATGGGCTCCTATGGCCCTATTGAAAATCATATCATCTTCCTTTTTGTTGCATATCACATTAAATTCCTTTCCACAAAATTATTCATTCATCACATTTCAACAATAACCACATACATATGCAAGTACTTATCAAAACATCAATAATTAAGTTTAGTGATTTAAATTAGACGTAAATTTTTGGAAATTATCATGAAAATGTTCTAAATTTTTTAGCAATTCATAGAAATAAACAAATAAAAGATGAAAATTTAGAACTCCATCACTCCCCTAGCTTAATTCTTGCTTGTCCTTAAGAAGGAGGTGGTCTTTTGTTAATCATCACACCTAACATCCTAAATTCACTTGAAGATGTGATACCTCCATGTTGATTCCAATAAAATACCTTTATTTTCTCCATTTTATCCCATTTGGCTTCTTCTTCTTTCTCATTCTAGGGAATCCTTCCTTGCTAGTGTGGAATGGGTCACCATAGAAATGATGGTTGAAACAGTAAACGTACCCATAGTACCTCATATGTTCTTGCTAATTAGATATATTTATGAACTCGCCTAATTGTTGCATGATAGTTGTACAAGGAGTGCAGTCTTTTGTTTTTAATTCATTTGTTAACTCATGCCATCTTCCTGTAATAAAACCTAGAGCTTCCCTTCCTATAATTTGAGCCATTTATCCAAATATTATATAGTTGGATTGTCTTGTTGTCAAATATGGCTTTGAATTTCAATTTTACCAACAACTGTAAATAGATCATTTAGGACTTTCTAGATTATTTGATTCTAATCTAAGGCTCAATGAAGCTAACTTTTCCAATTTTTTATATTGGTTAATCTATTGTCCCCTATTTTTTTCATTTTGAATGAATGACACAAATTCTCGCAATTGTAAATCCCTCAAGTAGAGTAGTGGATTTCATTTAGTATCATATGGTAGGGCATAATTATGCATATAGAAGTCACACGACTAGTTTCGTAATTCTACAGTAGAGCATTGGAAAATATTAAAAAATTATTAAGGGGTGGCTATAGAAAATAGCAAGTCATAATATATTTCCATAAATTGGAAACTCGATAGGGGTTGGGGCCCTAGCTCGGTTGGCTAAATCTTTCCTGTTGCAGGAGGTTGGTCATGAGGTCTAGTCTCCCCCACCCCCGTGGTACCGGAAGGCATGTTGCGCCAGCGCCGCCGGTCACGTTAAAAAGTTTACCAAGCGCACTGCAGTTTATAGGGGGTTGTGCTACCCGATTCCTGCAGTCTAATAAAAAAATAAAATAAATAAATAAATTGGAAACTCAAAAAATTATCTTAAGAACAAGTCATAGATCCTTGCAGGTGGTCTACAATTAACAATTTGAGAATTCATAATAGCCATTTTTTCAAAATTTCCTTTTAATTTTCCAATTTCCATATCCTTTTATTTTATTTTTGAATCAAATTTATGTTGCATTTCTTATTTTTCCTCCGTCCACCTCTTTTCCTACAATTTTGATTGCTATACTAGCTTCCATAATCATAATGCAATGGTTGGACAAGAGAAAATAGGAAGGGTTGGTTGTATATTGAATCAATATAACACCCTCTCCTATTTCAATAGCAGCCATTTGGGTTGAATGCTCTAATCTAGATTATTGTTGCGTGTTTGACTATAATTCCTCTTCTTCATGCAATATTCTATCTGATGTCTCTAGTAGTGCATCAAATGAGTCTTTCTCATCACTATGTTCAAAGGATGATGATGATAGGAGTTGGATTAGGCCGTCTCATTTAATAAACATGTCCTCTCTCTCAAAGTTGGTGTTTGATTTAATTAAAACTATTTTCAACTTTATGGAATTCATTCATGTGGTTAGCCTTATTTTGAGGTGATTTGATTGTCTAGGAGGTTTTGGGGTACCCTTTTGTTTCTTTTTTCCCTTGGTTGATGTGAAGGCTACTTTCCTTTTTCTTGTTGTGGGTGTGGTTGTAGCTGAAAGTTTAGAGGAAATATTAGGTGAAGGTAGATGCTCAGAAGGATTATCTGAAATAGAGGGTGCAGATTCAAAAGGGGTTGCAAGTTTAGGGTAAGTTTCATGTTCAAGATGGGTTGTATGAGTAGGAGAGGTTTCAAGCTCATGAGTATCATATGCAGAGGAGGGTGGTTGTACAAGGATTAATATTCACTCTTTTGAGTATCATAAATTCCTCCCAAGAAAAATCCAAAAAATAAAGGTTAAACTTATTTTGACCAACAATTGAATCAACCCATGATGAGACAGTATAGTGGCTTTTCCCTTTTTAAATTTAATAGCCATGCATGATAACAAATGACAAAGAGAATTTGGAACATTCATTTCTCTATCATGTCGTAAATGGCTAAGCAGCTTGGAATGTATGGTTTATAACAATGAATGCCTACCCTCACAAGTTAAATATTTTATGATGTAAATAGCTACACATTCCCATCTCCAATGAAGAGAGATGCGTTTCACACCTTGTGAGGAGGATTCAAGTTGTTCACCAAGAAAAAGTAACTCATTGTTGTGGGTTGTTATAGCATCGACATGTGCTAGAAACACCTCTCCTACTGTAGGCAATCCTATTACTTCCACTATGTTGGCCTCTAAAGAATTTATACATACATTCTTCACCATGGCAATATTGTTATCCAATGTATGAGAAAATTGTCCATCTATCTCATCATTATACCTCGCCAATCACTGAAAATAGTCAACTCATCCTAATTGACAAAAAATTGGCAAGAAATCTTGATCATTTAAGATCATGGTTTGATTTTTTGGCTCATTTCTAACTAGCTCGTCACCCATTTTGCCTCAATTTTGAGTCTTGTAGCCTTTGGAACTTTTCAGTATAGTGAAATTTGTCTTTTATCCCCTTTGTGTTCTCTGATAAATAACTTGTTCACCTTAGCAGATGATTTTTAGTTATGTTTATTGGCAACTGGAATAAGCGAGTGTTATCTCATGAGGAATAGTTGTTGGTGTGATTCAAAAGAGGGAGTGACTTGCTTATGATTATGACAATTGGTAGCTTGAATGTACTTTAAAGTAAATTTATCATAATAATAAGGTGATGGATATAAATTGGTAGTGAATTTTGTATTGTAATCCATTCCCCCCCAACTAAAGATTGAAATTTTTCCTCAAATGGTAGCTTATGGCATTAGAAATGAGGGATTTAGATTATGGGGAGTTAATTAAAGCATGATTAAAAAATTATAATAAGAATGAAAAATAAAAGAAACATATAATGGATATTAAACCATTACATGAGAAAGTTTATGAAAAGTCATGAGAGTAGAAATAGGTGTACTCATTGCATCATGTGGAAAATATTTGGTGAAAGCTACGGTATGTGAAAATATGGTGGTCAAATAATATGGAATGCTAAGAATTGATTGCATGCAATACGTGATAATAGGACTTGTCAAAGTATGATGAAATTGAAATGATAGCTCAGTTGTGTGTAGAAAAATAGGCAAAGTATGTTGGAGTACATGCTTGAAAAAAAGTGTTACCATATGAAGTGCTATTATGGACGAATAAATGGATGCATGTAATGAAGTGATAAATTTGGATGATGTGGTAGATGGAAGTTGTTGCATTTCAATAGTGGCAGTGTCTGTAATGTATGGCTACATATATGGTTGCACAAACCCCTTGGTTAGTGGTTGCATGAACAAGTCCCATAGATACCATGACGAGTGGTTGCATGCACAATGACTACATATTCTACTACTACTAAAATTATTATGGTAAGGTATAGTTTGAATAGTTTGCATGGTAATACTTAAAAAATTACTATGATGTGATGCTTAAGGTAATAAACCATACTTGCAAGGCATCGAGGTTCAAGCAATTAAGCTCTTTCCTAGATGATGCATGTTCCTTGATTGAAGTTGTTGATTTTAATTTTTCCATAAAATTTTCTCTATCCAATGGATTCTAGAATAATTTTAGGTGATGATCATTGACCAATAGAGAAAACCTAACCGGGTCAATGGTTTATAAAAAAACTACACCATTTGGATAAACTTCATCAATCTCATAGGGTCCCAACCATCTTGTTTACAATTTATTTTTATGATCCTTATACCTTGTCATATATGAGGGCCCAATCACCTTTCTGAAATAATTTTGTCTTGATGAAACGATCATGCCACTTAATTGACTACTTCTAAACTATATCAATATAATGGAGGGTCTCTCTTCTTATTTCATTGAGAGAAATCAACTATATTATCCTTTCTTTTTTTGCTTCTAATAAGCCCATACCTAGTGGGAGTGTTCTTAATGTCTTGTGTTTAAACTCAATTAGAAGTACAACTTTCATTCCATAAAGCATATAATATGGTGTAAAACATGTAGTTTTGTAAGTTGCTCTATATGCCCAAACTACTTCAGGAATATGAGCTACCCAATCCTTGTAGTGTAAGATAATTTTCTTAGTCAATATTTCCTCAATATCGATGTTTGTAGCTTCAACTTGAATATTAGAATTTGGATGATAAGGAGTAGACTTCATGTGTCTGATATTATACTCATTAACTAGTGCTTAAATCAAAGTTGATGCAAACTAGTTTCCTTGGTTTGTGACAATTTCCCTGGGTACTCCATATCTTGTGAATATTTCCTCATAAAAGAATTCAACAACCTTGTTATCCTAAGCATGCTTCATAGCACTAACTTACACCCACTTGGTTATATAATTAGTGCAAACTAATAGGAATTCCTTTTGATTAGAAGGAGGACCAATAGGCCTTATAAAATCAATACCCCACTTATCAAAGGATGATATGACCAACAATGGTTGTAGGGGCATCTCATTGTTGCATGTGGGATGATCTATTCTCTAGCATCTATCACATCATCTAGTATCCTTGATTGCATCATTGTGTAGAGTAGTCCATTAATAGCTAGTAGTCAATATCTTCAAAATAGTTCTTAGTAGAAAAATTTCCTTTGCATGGCTCATCATGGAAGGCATGTAAAATGTTGTACATTGCATCTTCTCATATACACCTGTACATGAAATTTTTTGGTCCAATATAGAAAATATATCTAGTTATCCATGAAAATGAAATCCTTATTTCAACTAAGTGACATTTTTATTATGGTGAAAGATGAGGGGGTGTCCTTGTAATTAGATAATTGGTAATATTTTCATACCAATAAGTTTATACTGTCCATGCAAATAAATGCTTATTAGGAAAGGAGTCATCTATAATGGAATCATGTACTAGTGTAGTTAATCTGGAGAGGAAATCTATAGCTACATTTTTCTTTCCTGTCTTATCCACTATTGTTATATCAAACTCTTGTAGAAGCAATAAACATCTAACTAGTTGTTCATTGACAATTGGTTTGCTCATCGAGTATTGACTGGCTGCATGATGAGTATGCACAAGAAAACTAGATATCCTATAATTTATTCTCTAATTTTGTTGATAGCATAGATCTCGACCAACATCTCCTTTTTAGTTATAGTGTAGTTCAACTTAGTTGCTTAAAGGTTCTTTCTGATATAATAGATTGCATACCCCATCATTCCTTCTTTTTGAGCGAAAACAAGTCCCACAACAAAATTAGAGGCATCAATATGAATATGGAATGACATATTCTAGTTAGGTCCTCTTAAATTTGGTGTATTTCCAAGGATCATTTAAGAGTTTGGAAGGTTTCTTGACAAGAATCTATCCATACAAATCTAGAATCCTTTGTGAGTAGGATAAATAAAGGTGTTGCAATTTTTTTGAAGTCTTAAATAAACCTTTTGTAATATCCTCAATGGCCAAGGAAACTTCTAACATCTTTATGTTTCTGTGGAACTAGTAAGCTTGTGATTACCTCTATTTTATTTGGATTCACTTGAATACCATGCTGTGAAATATGATGTCCTTGCTGTGAAATATCATGTCCTAGGACTACCCCATCTTCCATCATCATGTAATGTTTCTCATTAGTAGGGGGGAAATTGTGGTCTTGGCACCTTAGTAGCACTTTTTAAATATTTTTTAATACCTCTTCATAGGTTTCACCATATGTGGTAAATTCATCCATGTATAATTTTATGCATTCATGGGCTAAATTAGAGAAAATGCTTAGTACATCATGTTGAAATATAGCAAGAGCATTACAAAGTCTGAATGGAAGGATTGAGTAAGCATAAGTGCCCCATGGATAGGTGAAGGTTGTTTTATCCTAATCCTTTGGTGCTATTATAATCTAGTTATAACTATTGAGCCCATCCAAAAAGGAGAATTATTTCTTTCTTGTTAAGGAATCCAAGACTTGATCGATAAAAGGCAGAGGAAAATGATCCTTCTTGGTGGCTAAATTGAGTTCTCTACAATCCACATGGACTCACCATTTCCCACCCTTTTTAGGAACTATCACAAGAGGTGAGACCCACTGACTATATTATATAGGGTAGATAAAACCAACATCCAAAATCTTTTGTAGTTCAATTTTTACTTTTTTTCAAACAATGAGACTCATCCTCCTTTGGGGTTTTCTGATTGGTTTACATTCCTCTTTGATATAGATTTTGTGAGTACATAAATTGGGATCTAGGCCTTTGATATCATGGTATCCCCAAGATTTTTATTTGATGAGTTTACATAAAAAAAGATTAGATTTGTTTACTATTGTGTGTTCAACTGACTATTTATGTTAAGAAGTCTACTTGGTGAAATTTCAACCTACTTGGTCAAGGATGTCATGGAAGCAGTATCTAAGCATGATATTTCAAGGTCACAATTATGAGTTAGTAGCTCATGAAATAGCCATGAATTTGAGTTGTAAGTAGAAGAAGAGACTGGAGGAAGAATAGTGTGCAATGGACAAGATAAACATGTTAGACACGAGTTTTGTTGCTACTCCCTTGTATAATTGCTTTGCATAAAGTTTGAAAGTATTGCATCCTCATCTGCCCAAGGTGGCGTATGAGTCCCAGATCACTAAATCTGGGCCACACAACCTAAAAATGTCTGAATTATGATTGGATTTTGGTTTATGTTAGGATTATCCTTGGAAAGATGCATTAAATGAGGCTTGTGGATGCAAAATAAGGCCAATTAAAGCATGAAGAAGCCCAATTATTTAATAAAATCCTAGAAAAGCATGAAAGTGTGTTACAACACTTTACAATACCTTAAATAAGGTATGATTAGGTTTATTTAATTTATAAGGGCCCAAGACCTAATGTGAGTGTTAAACACATTACAACACTAAGTCAAGGCATCATTGAGCTTAATTTTATAAGGAGGGTCCAAAAAAGTGTGATAATGTCACTAATGACATTTTTAACACTACCTTTAGCCCCCACTTTAGAGAGAGGAGGAACTTGCTTCAAACTCACACTAAAGTAAACGAATTCACATCAAGAGGGGTCCAAGTGCACCAATATTGGTAGGATAGGATGACAATGATCAAGAGGGGTGATCAAGATCCCATGGCAAACCAACATAAGCAAAAAAGTACACGCATGAAAATGATATAAAGAGCAACAACAAGACACAAGCATACACTACCAAAGACAAAGAGAAAAGAAAAATAGAACAAAAAGGGGGGATGGATCAATCTTCAACTATTTTTCCAACACGATGTGGATGAGATCTAGGTTGTTTTTCCAAAAATGCATGCTTACTCTGAGGCAATGGAGCTTTAGGCCATCTGTTGGGTGAGTAATCCAAAGAGGTGAGACACATACACACATGGTCAGTATGCACTCACACACATGCGCGAGTGGCTATGGGAAATTCATGCATCAAATGTGATTTTCGTAAAACCAATACCAAATTTATACCTCCTAATAAATTTGATAAGGCACCACGCAATAATGAACTTTGAGCTTCAAGAGGCAAGAAAATTTTCATATGCTTGGAACTCACGAAAAAACAAGATATGTCATGAAAAGAACAAGGGGTTGCCCCAAAAATGAAACTCCAAACAGACATAAGGGATCTATGAATTTGGGGTCAGTATGTTCTTGCTACAATGTTATTAGAGAGCTTAGAGTTGTCATCATTCCCCAAATACTCATAGAACTGGAAGAATGACACAAAGAGAGAAAAAACAAAGAAAAACCTTTCAGTTCAATATGGAAGAGACATGATTATCTCGATGCCTTGTGTCATCCCCAAAAGGAAAACACAAGACAAATGAAAAGATAAATAAAAACTTTTGGGTCGAAATGGAAGAGATATAAATATCTTGATGCCTTGCATCATTCTCAAAAAGAAAATACAAGACAAATGAAAATATAAAGGAAAATATTTTGGGTCAACATGGAAGAGATATAAATATCTCGACGCCTTGCATCATGCCCAAAAGGAAAACACAAAACAAATGAAAAGATAAAAGAAAATCTTTTGGGTCAACATGGAAGAGATATAAATATCTCAATGCCTTGTGTCATCCCCAGAAGGAAAACACAAGACAAATGAAAAGATAAATATTTGTGACATAGAGAGGAATAAAGGTATAAATATAGGAATGTCAAAAAGAGAGAGAGATACATCAAACATAACATCACGAGGGATCACACTATGCACATGCAATCACATAAAAAGAGAAACACATTAAAAAGAAATAGTGCAAAATACTAGTAAGGCACATGTGAGTCAACCTATTAGTAGGTCATCCACATTCCAATTGTGTTCATCATATACAAAAGGTGGAAAACTAGCCAAAGGGATAATAGAAAGTGTCAAACCTAGAGATGGGTCGAACTAGGGCCATCTCTAGGTTCAACACTCTTCTTAGGGGAATTATCATTTAAGCTCATAGAAGATGAAAATAATGTGTTCAATTCATTATGCACTTGTTCATCAATCTTTGGAATCTCATCATCATCATCCAAGTTAATCACAATAGGAGGTCGAATAATAATGTCCAAAGAAGGTTTTGGCTCTTGTTGTAGTATAATATCTTTTTGTTTTGGCGAAGGGGGATACTTATCATACATTGCTTCGGTAAAATTCGGGTCTTGATTTTTTTTGTTTATTTCTTTATTTAACTTTTGAGAAAGGGCACGATGTCTACGCCTACGGTCTCTAGCACCTTTGTTTCTTTTAGTTCGGTTTTCAAGTTGCATTTGTGTAGGAGCCAGATGATCAACCATAGGTTTCTTTTCTTCTCTAAAGGGAGGAATGGAAGGTTGTTCAACCACTTTCTCTTTAACCTTGTAAACTTGTTTTATCCTAGGAAGCATGACTGGATTTTTTTCGTTATCTCTTTGTCTTTTACAAGAAATAGGGAAAGGTTTTGTCTTAGATTGTTGTTTGGAGTGTCTTTTGGTTCAATCATGGTTTTGTCAAGAATGGTAGACTTGGTAGTGGGCGAAGGCATGTTTCAGAGGGATAATTTTTCTATGCATTTTTCCTTGAACTTTTGGAAAGATTTGAAAAAGAAGTCTTCTCAAGGTTTAATAGGTTCCATAGGCTCGGGCTAGAATAATTCTAAGGAAAAGTTTCCACGAGAAGACAAAGGGTTAAAACCAATATGATGCATAGTGAAACTTTCATTGTTAAAGGGAAACTTTAAGCATTTATGCACAACCAACAGGACCACTCCCATGGAGCGTAGCCATGGGTGACTGAGATTCACATGAAATTGATCTAATGATATGATGAAGAATGAGAAATCTAGCATTTTTGGTCCTATTTGTAAAGGGTGATCAATCCCATCATAGGGAAAGCAAAATCGTTATGCATCTTTATCCATGCTTTCAATTTATTGTATGTTTCTTGGTAGAGCTCATGCACAAGTAAGAATTCTTCAATGATCACATTCTTTCCACGGATGAGATCTATTAATATCCCATTAGTGGGCTTATCATAGATTCGGCCGACAATGTAAAGAGGACCATCAGGTGCATGTTTAAGTATATCTTTGGATGAGAAAGCAATGTCAAGAGGCTATTTAGGTCAGCCCTTATGATGTTGAGTTTTTACCAATGCAACCAAACCATATATAGGATTTTGTTCTTGTTGATCAGTATCCATAGGAATTTGTTGAATTGTATCTATGTTCTCATCATTCATTTCAACATTCATCACATCAGTCTTTGTAGTTTCACTAGCTTTGACAAATGAAATATTATGTTTCGGATTGGGGTTGGTAAATATTTGCAATTTTTGGTTAGGAGGGGCAACAGACTTATTTCCTTCATCATTAACACCTCCAATGGAAAGACGACCGATATAAATGAGGTTTTGCACAAGATGTTTAATATGCTTACAATGTTTTGTATCATGTCCATTTTGTTAGTGATAATAGCAATAAGCATTTGATATAAAGTTTAGAGGTAGAGGCTTATTAGGATCAGCTGTTTTAATGGGAGGCAAGGTGATCATTTTTTGTTCTAAAATTTGTGACATTGTGTTATGAAGGGTATCGGGTGGGGGAGTGAATTGTCTTTTTGGGTCCTCATAGTTAAAGGGTATCGTTGCTTTTAAAGTAGCTACTTGGGTATTGACATGTTGAGTTTTTTGTTGAGGGGGATTTAGTTGGAGGAAACCTTTATTCTACTTCCGAAAAGGTTGGTAATTATTTTGATTTGCAAACTCAGACTTCTCAATTTAGTTAGAAGTGGACTTTGCATCATGACTACTAATTGAGTTTTGATAATCACGTAAGGCAGTACCTAAGTGCATGAAGGAGGGGAATTTCATCATGGTAATGTTATATTGTACCTTACTTTGAAAATTCTCAATGAAAATATTTTGAAGGTAAGGATCATAACCTTTAAATAAATTTGGGAATGAAGTGATTGATAGCACGAAATAAATTCAGTAATCTTTTCTTCTTCTTTTTGCTTACATCTCATCAAATCAGCCAAGGTCATCTTAGGAGTCATATGCACTTGGAAATGGTTGATAAATGCCTCAAAAATTTCATTGAATGAATGAATTGAGTTGTTTGGTAACAAATAAAATCATTCTAAGGAAGTATCCTTCTAGGATCTAGGGAAGATTTTAGCCAAGAGTTTGTCATCAAGGACAAATTCGTTGCATAAAGTCATGTAAGCAGAAACATGATTAGAAGGATCTCCTTTCCCTCCATATTTCTTGAATCTAGGAAAATCTACACCTTGTGGCATCGTTGTTTGCAATAACTCCAAGGACAAGGGACTTCTTTTGACATAATATGTGGGTGGGCCATTTTGATTTTGGTTGATAGTGGAAACTTGTTTTTGAATGGATGAAACGGTTTGGAAAAGTTGGTTTATGAGAGATGGAGGTGAATATGGTGGAGGTATGTATGTGTTGGAAGGAAAAGTTCATGGAATTATTATGGGTGGTAAAGTGGTAGGAGATATGACATGTGATGCCAAAAAGGTACTAGGGATGCTAGCGAAAATACTTAAGGGATCACATTACTAGTCGGTTGCATTGTTGATGTAACTTGAGGGTTGGTATGGGTAGGAATAGAGGAAATTGTTGTAAAAGGAGGAATTTAAATTCCTCCTTGGCTTGTGAAATTGTTCATAAGCAAAGGACAACTCGTGTTTGAGGTAAGGTGTTTTCCAAAGATTTGAACTATGTTAGGCACAAGGTCAAGTCCATCTTCACTTTCAAGCATGTGATGAACGTTGTCTATGAAAGGGATGACAGTAGTTGAAATGTTCTCAGTACTTATTTGATTTTGTATGTTTTCTTGTGGAATACTAGCAACCATTGTTTCAACATGTGTCACACTACTTGAAGGTAAGGAATTGTTAAGGGTATGGTCCATACCTAGTGAGCTAGTATCAATACTAGGAGTGAAAGAGCTAGACAACCCAAGATCCATGAAGATTGTACTATCACGGGATGACATGAGTCTCAAACTTTGTCTCACTATAGTATTAGCAATATGACACCAAGTAGAAATGCTCATACAAGGGGTACTAAATGCAAATTCAATTTAAGCTAAGTACAATGAAATGAATATAACAAAAACTTTGTAAATTGAAACTAGAATTTATTAATAGCAAACAAAAGCACATAAATAGAGTTTTGAATTCTAGAAAATGCAGTTTAAAATTTGCACTGGGACTAAAATGCCTAGAGGAGCGTATGAGTCCCAATGAGGGTTTTTCCCATAATTTTCAAAAAAAATTAAGTGATTTTTATGCTTTTTTGTTTGTATGATCTGTAGACTAAATGAAAATCCAATTTTAAGATGATATTATATTATGTAAGATACAAAAATGTAGCCTATATGCACTTTCACTAATGCAAGATTTAGAAACCCTAGAATGCCAATTATCTAATGCAAACCCTAATGCAATGTTAATGCAAGCAAGATCTAGGATGATGATGCACTCCAAATCAGAATTAAGATGTTCTAAATGTAGGTCACCAAAATGAAAGGTTGAATTTTGTCTTTCTATTCTTGGGAGATAGAATAACAATCTTCACACTCTCTCATTTAAGGAAAACCCTAGAGATCTCAATCTAAAGTATGCAAAGGAGAAAGAGATCTTGCAATAGGGTTGTCCAAGGGTCTTATTATAAACTAAAGAGGGGTTCACCACTAAGATAGGGTTTGGAAATACTAATTATATGAAATACCTAATGCTTAAACCTAATGTGATGTAATACTTCACTAAATGACCTAGAAAAACATGTAAAACATAATAGAAAGCTGAGAGATGAAAGGTGTGCACCTGGAAACTTGAAGAGGACTGGATGAAGCTTTGAAATGCTAGAAACACTAATTTTAATACTGATTGGGACTCACATGCCAGACCGGGTGGTTTAGTCCCAAATTATGGTTTTTGGGTAGGAACAAGTTTCTGGCAATGTAGGTTCTAGATCTACAAAAATCTAGAAATTGACATATATTGGGACTCATATGCCAGGAGTAGTGTATTAGTCCAGTTAGGGTTTTCTATAAATTCAAAGTTTGATTCTACTCTTCAATATCTGCTTTATCCTTTCCAACTGATTTCCAGATCCGAAACCCTAATTTGTAACTTGTAGATGTCTTCCAACGATCTCCAATGCAAGGTGACAACTTTGACAACTTTCTCGAAACTTTCTCTCCAATGTGTCTTCAACCTAGATCTACAAATCACACACTAAAGAGAGGAGAAAATATTGCTTTTTTAATGGAAAGGGGTTTTCCTTGGTCAAACCCTGTTTTGGTAATCAAACCTTGAAATGAAATGAAATAAGAAAAGAGAATGGTGAATGAACAAAATGTAATGTTGCAACTCACCAAACCCTAGCAATAAAGTGCTATGAACATGTATGAAATGGATCCGATGGATACAGATCTTGAATCTTGCTTGAATGTGATGGATCTTGACTTGAATGCTAGCTTGAATCATGAAACCCTACATCACAATTTTTAACTCAATAATAAACATGATGCATGATGACTTTGACATGATGGTTGATGCTTGAATAATGCTCTAAATCTCTTGATAATCAGCCCTTGAATACTCTTGTAAACACTTGAATTCTCTTATGAACTCAAATTTTCTATAAGGATGCACATTCAACTTGCTAGGTGTAAAATGAGTGAAATAAACTTGTATTTATACTTGTTTATGCCAAATTTCCCAAAATTACAACACTACAAGCTGACATCAGATCTAGAAGGATAAAATACCATCAAGAATTTGAATTAAATTTAATTTTGGGCCACACGAGATTCATACACTAGAAGTGGTGTATGAATCCCATTAGCCATTAATTATTGGACCATTTTCAAAAATTCTTAGAATGATGTAAAACCCGGATTGGGACCCAAAAACCTAGGTGGGACTCATATGCCCAAGGTGGTGTATGAGTCCCAGATCACTAAATATAGGCCACACAACCTAAAAAAATTTGAATTATAATTGGATCCTTGTTTATGTTGGGATTATCCTCGAAAAGATGCATTAAATGAGGCTTTTGGATGCAAATTAAGGCCAATTAAAGCATGAAGAAGCCCAATTATTTAATAAAACCCTAGAAAAGTGTGAAAGTGTGTTACAACACCTTAAATAAGGTATGATTAGGTTTATTTAGTTTACAAGGGCCCAAGACCTAATGTGAGTGTGTTAAACACATTGCAACACTAAGTCAAGGCATCATTAAGCTTAATTTTATAAGGAAGGCCCAAACAAGTCTAAAAATGTCACTAACAAAAAAAATTCAACACTACAGGATCCTCTGTAATAAGGCCATGGAAGTTAGGAAGAATAGACGAAGGTATAGTTTTCATGGCAACATTCTCTTCTTGATCAAAGAATGGGAATTGAAAAATAGTAATTTCTAGAGGTTGATCTCCACCTCCAAGTTCCCCCATTGTAAACTCAATATTAGGATCAATAATTGATGGAGTAGGTTGAAGTGGTGGATTATTGGAGTCTTGGCTGGAAATCATTAGTGGGTTGGCTTTAGGTTGTATGTTAGGATTCAAGGATCCATTTGCTCTGCCTACTCATATTTATGCCACTATTGTAGATATATTTTTATGATAAGTTTGATTTGGAAAAAATATCCCTAGAGAATCTCTTCTTATCTACATGCAAAAAATTTATATCACTTCCTTTCCTACAAGGTGTTAGTAGAGAGGTTGGTATTCGGTATGATGTCTAACAATCCTAAATGTTGAAAATTAATTTTTCTATATCTATGAAAATAGGAAATAACTTGTAAAAACCTAGATACTCTCATAGCTTGGAACGATCCTCTACAACAACTCCAAAAATGTATGGTTCCTTTTAACTAACAATATTGGGTGGCTAATTCATGCACGTCTACTTGATAGAAATAATTACCCCTAATCAAGCAACTATCGATTATGAAAGGTTGCATTTAAATATCGACCAGGGACATATACTTGAGATGAAGCTAGTATTGTATGTATGAATGAGGTATTTATGAGGTTCCTAAGATGCTACATATAGTAAAAAAATCATTGAACTATTGAAATAACTATTATTAAATTGGAAGTGGCTAATAAAACTAAATAATTATATTGCTATTGATACTACAAAGTTATAACTATGAGTAAATATATATTCAACTAAAATTTCTACAACTAGTATCGTTCAATGTTCGCTACATGAACAACTAAATAACCTTGTATAATAATTAAATGTAAAATATTAATAACTAATAATAGAGTGACAAGATACCTCAAGTTGACCCTTGCTTGGGGTAGTTTCACTTGTTTACACAAATAGATGATCAATCAACAATCAATTGTTTATTCAAGTCATTCCATAGAAAGATATAAAGCTTACTTGATTCAATTACTTGCTTTGAAAGAGAAAAATATAAAATGTTGAAAAATCACACTCTTTGGTTTGCAAAACTTTGCAATATATAAAGATAACCTAAATTTAATAATTATAGACTCAAGACTACACATGTTAGAAAATTAAAGTGCAAAATAATAGAGAAAAATTATAAGCACAACTTTAACACAGTATTTATGTGGAAAACCTAGTAAGATTATACCAAGAAAAAACCATGGGCAAAGATCTTTCATATTTTATTTCTCAAGAAATTTGCAATTACAACAATCTTTTGAAAAGTTACAAAAAACGTAACTTCAACAGAGTATAAGAAATCTGAGTTGCAAAGTCCTTGTTGAACAAAACTTTCCAAAAATAGAAAGTGTGACTCATACAACTACATGTCAAACATTTGACAAAACTATTAAAAATAGAGAGTCCCAAAAAAAATTGGCTTCCCCGTAAATTCCTTCAACGTGAACACCATTCGACGTCAAGGGGGGCTACGAAAACCCCTTGGGACCCCTTGTCACATCAACCTTTGGTTGTATAGTAGGTCTTAGACCGCATCAGGCGTGTACCTAAAGCACTAGCTAGATATCAATGTTGACTATTCATCACTAGTGGAATAATAATAAAATTGACTTCATATTCCAACATGTCACTCATTATTGCTAGGTAAGAAGAGGATTATTCTAAAACAATACACAACTCATAAATTTAGTGATGAAATCCTAACACAACTTTCCTAGCTTAAATAGGGAATCTAATTTTAGATGCATACATGAACAAGTGGTAAGATCATGCAATATAAGGATGTTTCCATTAATTGGTGTCTAAGATTCCTTAATTTTTATGATAATAGTCATTTTTTGGCAACAAATGTCTAATTTGAATGCTCAATCTTCAAGGACGTGGCCACATCATAGTTAGATGTTTTATGCTTGTTGGTGCAAATTCATGAACTCTCAGCTACATGTGTTCTATTGGATAATTCCAAGATCAAAGAGATCAAATTTGATAACCTTCCACAAGTGAAATGATGAACACAATAGTATTTTTATAAATATATGATAAAGATTGTGTAAATACAATAATCAATCCTTGCTTATATAGGCAAGGATGAGGAGGTGAGAAGGTAGGAGTGAAACTCTGACTACCTCTCCATAGATGGGACACTTGTGAGCTAACTTGAAAGGTATGTGAGAAAATGTCAATAGGTGTCTCAAGTCATGAGGATACATGTCTCAACCATATGAAGTGAGACACAAGAAAAAGAAGCCTAAGTAAACTTAAGATAGGTGTGAATAGGTCAATCCTAGGAAGGTGATTAGCTAACTAGGTATGATAATGACTCTATTTACACTAACACCCCCCTTAAGTGCAACTTAGGGAGTAATGTATGTACCATTAATGAGCCTTGACTAATAGGCCATGTTAGATACTCATGTAAAAATATATCACAAAGTGGAATAAAGGAGAAAAACCTAATGGGAAATAAAACTCCTCTCCAAAAGAGAAATGATGCAATGAAATCAAATGTACAAGTGAAGAAGATATAAGGACTCATGATGACCCACCAAGGAATAATTCTAGCATAAATTATAATGGATGTTACCTTCGTAGGAGAGAAAAGAGAGAAGGTCATGTGACCGCCCAAAAAATGTGAAGTAATGAACTCTATGTGAGGAAATGCTTCCTCCCAAAATTGAGATGAGAAGAGAAACCATACAACCTTCCATCAAAATGATGTTTGTAGTGCTATTAGATGTTTGAAACTAGATGTTAAATATGATCCATGATCATTGAGAAAAATTTCTCCCCTTGGGAAGAAACAACACCACAAATGTGTGCAATATGACTTCCCATTCCATATAGGAATATGCAAGAAGTAACATGAGCAGAAGATCCAAAGACTAAAATTATTCCAATGATTTCTTCAAATTATTCTCAAAGATCTCCAAGCCAATGTTGATGTGTGATGGATATTGATAAGATGGATTAGGTACCATATGTGATTCGGGAATAGGGACCATGGATGTATGGTGATATCTAGACCGATGAGAATTTGGTACTATTGTAAATGATGATAACTAAGCCAGATAGATCAACTCATGAATTTGTGCATAATATATCATGATAGAAGTTGATTTAGCTTAGGCATGAGAAATATCCAAAGATGGCAATGGTGATACAACTTCATGGAAGCTAACATCAAATAGAAGATGAATATCCTCAAAAAGGTGGGATTCTACAAACAAAGATGTGATATTTGGTAGATATGCATACCAATATGGTGGATTTAGAATGATGATAGAAATGCCCCAATGCAAAGAATCATGAGAACTCATGAATTATTCAACACCAAATTTATATGTAGCAACAAGTGTTATGGGAGATGAGATTTCAATGCAAGCCATTTGACTTGATTTTTCATCCCCAAATTATGGTGTCTTACAAGATGCCTTAGTGAGATTAGATGATATTGTTGCATGTGTTGGAACTAGAGGATCATTTAAGGAAATGCCATGATTAAGAAGAATTTTCTCTATTTCTTAAATTCTATGAAATTGACATTCTTTTGGTGTATGCCTTTTCTTCCCACAATATTCATAATCAATTTTTTATTTATTAGGAGGATTAGAAAGAATACACAAATGGAGGGGATTTAGTGTGAGAAACATGATCACATGAACCAACAAAATAAAAGATAGAAACACCTAAATTTCTCCCTTGATGCAGAGAGCCCCCCAAAATGATTTGTGTTGATTGTAGCCCTCTAGAATAATGTGCAAGAAATTTTTACTAGTTGTGAAGATTGGATGCCAAATCAATTGTTTATAATACACGTCAATTTTTATAAAATGGTCTATCCAAATATTAATTTTACATGCAAAATTATATTCATTACAAAATTATAATAGAAATGAAAAAATGTTTGCAAAATTAGATTCATTGCAAAATTATAATAGAAATAAAAAATGTTTGCAAAAGTTTGATAAGCAGGGTGAAAGTTATGCCCCATTAAAATTTGCTTACAATGTTGACTTTAGAGGATTAAAAATGCATTAAAACAACACAAATTCAAAAATTTATCAACATCAAAACATCGATGATGGAACTAGCTTTTTGACAACTATTTACACTTGAAAAAATCCCCCCCCACATTTGCAGGTTATGCAAAACAAAACTCTTGTAAGCACTAATGGTCAATCTAACATGTGTATCCCAACATAAAATATTTACAATAGTAATAACATGAAATTTTAATTTTAAGTCAAAATAAATATCAATATTATAGTTAGTATGTAGGCATAAATGCTAGGTGATGTGACCTGTGGAGGACACCAATTGTGTAGGGAGATGATGGGAAGCACAAGTCACTTGTGACCAAGTCTATCAACCAAAAATAAATTAAGAATCCTTGAAGTGGTTAGAATCCTCAATGATAGACACCAAAAATAGATACCATTGGGAGTGTGGTGGCACCAACAATGAAGAATTGACCAAGTCATGGATGCCTTGTGGAGGATGAGGCGGAGGTATGGTGTCAGTTTTCTCAATAGGGTGTGGCTTGAATGTTGATATGTGCAAAATACAACCAAGTCAGAAGAGAGAGGGAGGAAGAGGTTGTTGAAGGAAGACCAAGTCAAATTTGGGTGAGTGAATCATCACACCAACCCTCACCTTTGATGCTATGAGCAATCTAACTTGTTACCTATGATAATATTTGGCGAAGGGTTTTATCTACAATAAAAAAAACATAAATTCCATTGCTCTTGTCAAAAGAACACAAAAGAGGGATGTGGCATGCCCATGTAGTGCTATGGTGAAGAACACCTAGTATCTTGGTGGATTAGGTATCATAGAGGGGCGTTTGGAGGATTCCAAGTGATGATCAACTACTTAGGCTCGAGGTGTGGAGGAAGGACAATTGTGAGTGGTGTTGACCAGGTGTTAGGAGCTTGTGGATGCATATATTGTACATTGAGGAATGGAATAGTCTTGAAACTTGAGTGGAAAAAATATCACAAAATTTTCTCAATGCCTCTACACATATATGGAAACAATTGGTCACCCCTCAAAAAACCTTGGATCTCTACAAAACATAGACAATTTCAACCACCAAACAAGATTGCACAGACTTGTTAGTTGATGAGTAGGTTTAGAAGGTCAATGTGTAGAGGCTCACTCCACATATAGAAGGTGAAGTAAACCTTCAAATTGATTATAAAAATATGGATATATAAAACCATAAAATAGGCCAAAATGACCAAAATTGCCTGCAAATATATAATTTTTGAACCTTGCAACAATAGGCCAAATAGGAAAAAATACATGCAATAGGAAAATTGTTTGCAAAATATAATTTTCTACCCAATGGGAAGATGGGAAGAGGGTCAGATTATCCCTCTGCTAATTTTTTTAATTTATTACAACTTTTGTACAATTAGCACAGAGGCCCAAAAAATTGCAAAAATTGAAAATTATGGAAATTGACAAAATGAAAAGTACTTTTTCATTTCCTAAGCCTTTTGGACACAATGACTATTTGTTTGGATCTATGACACTCCATTGATATGGATATATGTGGGATTCACTTTGATGCGGGAAGGAACACGCTTCTGTTGTTTTGTCCTTGATGTCATCTTATGGTTATCTTGCATCTTGGTGGTTATCTTCTCAGTTGATACATATTTTGATTGGCACATTCACTTCATTGGTTTTATTATCTTGGTGGCACTGATCATTTAACTCCATGTGCAGATTACAAATGCTTTTTGAGGTACTCTGGTTACAGGTCATTTTTCTCCATTTGATCAGGTGATACATTTCTGGTTTAATCTTTTACTAGTTCAGTGATGAATTTATACAAGTTGTTACAATGTGAATTTAACATGCAAAATCAGTCTTAATAAGTCACTGGGCACTATCTTGGCATTGACACATCTTATCACATTGGACATTTTAAGAGTACAAGTTTGGCTTTAATGAATTTAGCTTCTTGGCATTTGGTATGGAAAAATGGCATTCAGAATCTTGGATATTAGCCTGTTTCTATTTCTTAGGCATTGGAAATTACATTGCATTGGATTTCTTCATGGTGGCATTTGACCATGGGCAAGGGCATTCTATTCGATCCTTAATTTGTATTTGTGTTGGGTCATTTGGTTGATCATTTAATTCAGCCTTAAGGCTGACTGCAGTCATAAAATGTTAATTATTGTTTATGTCACATTGAACGTGACCTTGCCTTGGCTATGGGAACATAAAGTCTTATGTTTTTCGCCTCTTCCCATGAAATAATGTTTGTCATTATTTGAATTGTAATTACACTTACCTTGTCCTTTATTCAAACAATGATTTGGTCGCCATGTCTACTCTTAACCTAGTTGTGTATTTCATTCAACTCTATGAATTTGACTTATCACTTTCTGTCCTTTTCGTACTCCAAACATTATTCATTTCTGCAAAGGTATTCGCATTGTTTGTTGAGGAAGGTTAGGGAAAAAATGTTTTATGTTTCACGATTTTGTGTTTCCCACATTTTGGTCGCCACCATGCATCCTCCACCTTGGCCGCTTCATGGTTATCCTTGGCGTTTTTGCTGTTGGACAGCAATCGGGAGCAGTCAGGAGCCCTACACATAAGTCGGTCCACTTGTCTTCTTTCAGCCACAATGTGCAAGCACGTTTTTTGGGAGATTGGGAGGTCATTTTTGCTCCTCTATAGGACTGGTAATCATTCATTGACAACAACATTAGTTTTCTAGGTACTCTTCTTTTGATTGGTTTGCAGATCCATTTCAGTTCAGCAAAGGTTATTTCGAGCCTTGTCTCCTCTCATTTGAAAACAGAAAATTGAAAAACGTTTTTGTTCTTCTCATGAAAATTCTGGAACAACATTCTATTTTGAGGGTTATCATGATAGTTATATTAAGGATCTGAGTTGTCTGGGTATGGGTAATGATAATATCATCAAATCTTTGCATATGCTTATTTGGGTTCATGGATAATGTTTCCTGTGAAGGTATTTCAGTCACACTTCAAAATGATTTTAGTTTATTAAGTTTATATGTTACTGTATTGAACATAGATCTCAGAATATTCTCTCAGCCTCACTGGAATTTGTGGGTATCTGTTAAAATGCTTGGTTATTGGCTTTCGTTTGCATGCTAGTTGGGGTTTCAGTTATCTCTCTTTCATTGCAGCTTATTTGTCAAATCTCCTTGGGTATATGCATTCTTCATTACTGCATGTGGGTAAAATTTGAAGGTGGTTTATTTTTGCTAAAAATACGTATGATGCATTGTTGGTCAAGTCAAGGAAAATGGTATCATTTCATTATTAAATGATGTGCTCTCATTGCTTTTGTTTAAGTACTGCATGTGCAGGCTTCTAATGAAGACATGCTCTGTCACTCTTCTATTCTTGGTCATTGTTGTTCTATCCTCAACAGAAAGAAAGAATCTCTCTTTTGTGAACACTGCAACATCAAATCTGACTTGATAGTCATTATGTAACCTAAAAAACAACCTTGCATAACCTTTTCTAAAAGTGAAATTCGAGAGATAGTTGTAATACTTCCAATGTGTAATGATGTTTTTCTGAAAAATCCACAACCAGTGAGTTTAGGGTTCTATCATGACAGAAAATCAAAAACTCAAAATAGGGGTATTGTTATTTAGTTATCTGGAAGTCTATTCTTGTCAATAATGTTGAAAATAGAAAAACACAGTGTGTATTCAGATTTGTAGTTTTTTGTATGGAAAAGGATTGAAAATCAAATAGTGAGAGAAGAAAGAAATGTTGTATTATTGAAAAACAGTTTGATGAGACTGTATTGTAAAAGTGATAGGATTTTCCTCAAGCTGCATCGAGATTAGATAATGCATGGAATTCTGAAGTGTCAATTCCGACTCTTGAAAATTCTATGTTTTGTCTGTCAAGAGGCACTTGACAGAAATCAAGTGAAACAGAGAGATCCTCTATACTATTGTTTGTTCTATTAAATATCAGGAAAGGGGTTGGTGCTCCTTGAGTCAGTGCTCAGAAATCAACCATTGAGGCTTTGTCAAAATAAATTATTGAAATGAAAGCCTAAAAAAGGCAGCAGGTTCAGGAGTTTTTTTTCTACCCCGGGAGGGTTTTCCACTTGGCATATCTTGTGTCTATTGTGTCTCTGTGACTCTTTTGCTTCAGTACTTTACTGCTTTAAAATGCAATGTTACATTACTCATTTTTAGTTCATATGATTGCATTTGATTACATGAATGACACTATCATTGAAAAATGAGAACATATGTATGGCTCTTTTCAATTTCAGTTTAAAATTTTTAAGAATTTATAAACACTGATTCACCCCCCCCCTCTCAGTGTATTTTCACTCCAACAGCTTCATGGCTTTGATACCATGTTAGAGAATGCCAAGATCAAAGAGCTCAATTTTGATAACCTTCCACAAGTGAAACAATGAACACAATAGTATGTCTATAAATATATGGTGAAGAGCACGTTTAAATATAATGATCAAGTCTTGCTTGTATAGGAAAGGATGAGGAGGTGAGAAGGCAAGAATAAAACTTTGACTACCCCTCCAAAGATGGGACACTTGTGAGCTCACTTTATAAATGTGTGAGCAACTGTTAGTAGGCATCTCAAATCATGAGGACACATGTCTCAACCATATGAAGCAAGACAAAAACAAAATAAACCTAACTTAATCTAGGTGTGAATAGGCCAATCCTAGAAAGTCGATTAGCTAGCTGGGTATGATAATAACTCTATTTACACTAATATGTTCATCCTCTTTGTTGTTTGTTGTAGATCCTTCATTTGCAGGTCCCTAATGCTCATGGAATCCTATGGACCTTTTAGAAATCAAGTCATCTTGTTCCTTTTGGATACATATCAAAGTAGTAATTTCCACAAAATATTCATCCACCATAATTTATCATATCATTTCATCACATTTTAACAATAACCACATACATATGCAAGTACTTATCAAAACATCAACAATTGGGCTTAGTGCTTTAAATTTAACATAAATTTTTGGAAATTATCAAGGAAATGTTCTAAAATATTCAGCAAGTCATAGAAATAAACAAATAAAATATGGAAAATTAGAAGCACATCAATACCCATGCATCTCCTTTATTGTTTTAAAAATAAATCTTGTAAAAAAAATTTACAAGAATTTTATAGTCATCTGACTAGCCGACTAATCAAAAAACATCCAAAAACATACACCGTGCATGGAGAGACACTAAACGAAGGTTGAATATTCCATTAATCATCCATTCTACAATAGTTACAATCATCATTGCATACTTGGGATAAACCCAAATCATTACAAAACTAAAATATCAACACCCAAACAAGAACTATGAACCCTTTGGTTTTGTGACGTAAGATTTTAATCTACTGTGCTCCCTCTAAACCAAAAATATTATCCTCCTCTTTAAATGTGGTCTCCAAGGTAGATATACCCATGGGTGATCCCACAATAGTGGTTTACAATTTTTGGTCAAACTGGATACTAAAATATTTTTTTCTAACTAAATCTTTACTTTCGGGCACCTATAGCGGCTAAACTGTGAGGAATTTGAAGATGATGCAAAATAGTAATTTGTGACATTTTGTCTGTAGATTCTAAATATATTTTTTTCAAAATTTTTGGAATCAGATTGCACTTCTTTTTCCATCTCCTTCGAAAATTAGTTTTTTTTCAGCAAACAACATTTTTAAGAGTGACGCTCATCGTATACAACATAACTTTTTTTCCATGAAGGATAAAATTCTAATTCTTTTGAATTTAGATTTGTAACTCCAATATCTAGTGCTTCCAATTGGTCTCATTTTTTTTTATTGAATATTTTTTCCTTAATCAAGTTTCGAAGTCAAACCAATTACAATTTAGACATAGGAGGACCGTATACAACATAACTTTTTTTCTATGTATCAAAATTCAAAAAAAAAAATTTGTTGGATCAAGGACTTCAATATCTGGTGCACTCATTTTTTTTTTCATTTTTTTTGATAATCTGCTATTTTTCCACATGTACAGAATAGAGAGCTTGATTTTCGGTGAAAAACCTAAGTTTAATAAAACTAAAAAACAAATACATAATAAAACCAAAACATATTAAAATTATATCCATTGGATAGGTCATTCTGAGGACTACCATCATCTAGTTGGGTTTGTGAAGTCTCCACCATTTTCATTCTCAACCCGAGCTTCGAAGAGCAAAATTTTGGACTTTTTTGGTCTCTGAGGGGGAGGAGGAGGGAAATGGGGGGTTCAAGCGAACCCCCTTTCAAAAAGGGTTTCCTTTGGTTTTTTTGGTGGGAATGGTGGGAAGTTCATTGAATGGGTTCGCTTGAACCCTAGTTCATTCAAACCCTCTTTTGGTTCGTTCGAACCTATTAGTTCGTTTGAACCCCAAAAATGATTTTTTTTGGCATGGGATCATTGTTTTCAACTTTTCCTTCCTCACTCCAATTGTAAACCACTTTTGTGGGTTCACCCCCATAGCAGTAAAGCATGCATAATTTCAAGGCCATATCACACAAGGAAACCCTAACTACAACTTCCACCAACACACATGCTGACAAGTGTCCTCTGCAAAATTAATTTGATCAAAAAAAATGTGGAAGAGCATTCCTCTGACCCATGCCATGCCCCTGAATTGTTGGTGTAGATGTTGAAAACTAAAAATTGATCTTAAACTATAAAATCAAATCAAAATTTCAGCATAACTCCAATGAAACGTTTCTAAATAAATGCAAATGCAACAAACGTAAAGCTAAACTATGCAAAATCAAAACATGTGCATTTAAAGGAAATCTAACTCCATTGTCATCCTATCATCAAGATCTTGTTTTCAAGCATTTTGGTGCTCTTAGATTTTGCACAAGCACAAATGCTACAAGAGGCTATGATGAATGGATTTGAATGATTCAAAAGTCCCCTTTTTGGTGAGAAGAGGGGGTTTATATAGATGAATGCATAATGTGAAAATGAGAAATGAGAATGATTTATGCCATGATTAATGTTTGGAAGCTCAAATGTGCAATTTTGAGCTAATTCTATGGAAGTGATTTATGAGTTTAATGTGCAATTTTGAGCTAATTTCATGGAAGTTGATTTATGAATTTTAATTTATTTAATGAAATATATGAATACATTTTAATGATTAATGCAAATGAATAATCATGCAAATGGTCAAAGTGAAATGATTTATGCAAATGGATGAATTAATGGATGTATAAAATATGAATATGAATATGATGATAAATGAGTATAATGATTATGTATGTGTAATGGATGTATTTAAGCGATTATAGATTAATGATTAATGAAATGGATGAATTAATAATTTATGAAATGGTTAAATGATTTATGAATATGATGATGATTAATGAAACAATAAATATTTATGAAATAGGATGATGAAATATGCAAATAGATAAATAATGGATAAATGACTAAATGATTATGTAAATGGATTATGGTTATGAATGAATTCTTATAATATTTTAATGGTTCTATGGAGATATGATTATGCAGATGATCAATTAAAATATGCAATAGATAAAAATGATTAAGAGGACATTTTTATATGTCTACATTTTTTCCCTCTTTGAGATAATGCAGCATGTCACGTTGTTTCAAAGAAAGAAAAAAGATTTATTAACTGATACATGCCCCAGGGATATCTTGGTAAGGATGATGATGAATATGATATGCCCCCTCGAGAGATTAATCAAACAAGCTATGATAAGATTAATCTCTCGATAGATCACGAGGAGAAGATTTGATAATTGATATTGTGCGAGTGATTAAGCGAAGATGCACATTTTATGAAAATGCACAACTGATAAGTGAAGATGTACATTTGATGAAAATGCACAACTGATAGGCATAACTAAACAATTGATGGAAATGATTAGTATAGCCGAGTTGATGAGTTGATGAGTTGATGAGTTGATTAAGCTGATTGAGAGTAATGCTAGCGCAAAACAATGATTGAGTGATCAAGGAGTAGATTGATTGATTTGGATTAAAAGAAAGGTATTAGTTAGATAAACTAATTAATCATTCTTTGAAATAAGGAGCATGAAGAAAATGAAATGATGAAGGAAACGAATGATAGAAAAAAATGATAGATGAGAAAGAGATATGAATGAAATAAAGGTGATGAAGCTTCTTGTGCTTTACAAAGTGCTTTTATCATCATAGAGCTTATTATGTCACAGATTAGTATAAGCATCTAGATAACATGAACATATAGATTACCTGAATACTGTTTGCATTTTTATTTAGTAGTGAAGTATAAGAATCTAGGTATAAAGACCCTAGATGCCCTAAATACTTATTGCATGGAAGACACTATCAGACAAGGAATTCTCTCATCCATAGTAGACTCATAGATCCTTGATGGTTTTGGATAACCATGTCTTAAGATGATTCATTCTGTGAATAAGAAACAATCCACAGACAACAAACAAGTGAACATGCCTCATCCTCGCATCTCTAGTCCAAGACATCATGGAGAAGCTAAAAGACATGCTGCCAAAGATAAAATCATAAAACAATCAAAGATTGAAAAATAAACAAGCATCATGCTTCCATGTGAATTTGATTCTTGTCGTAGTTTATACATTTGGTTAGATTTGAAAAGGGGGATTGATAGGTGTGTTGTAATGTTTGCTTGATTGTCAATCGTGGCGCGTTTTGATTTTACTAAAGTTCAAAGCTATGTGGCAATCTGAAAGTGTCACTGTTTTAGCTCTTTTTTTTAAGTTATGTGATTTTTTTGGATTTTTTTGAAATTTTTAATTTTTTGGGATTTTTTGAGGACTTTTTTATTATTTTTATGGATTTTTTCAGACCTTTTGATTTTTTCAAGGCCTTTTATGATTTTTAGGGATTTTTTCAAGACCTTTTATGATTTTTATGGATTTTTTCAAAACATTTTATGATTTTTATGGATTTTTTTAGGACATTTTATGATTTTTATGGATTTTTTCAAGATATTTTATGCTTTTTATGGATTTTTTCAAGACATTTTATGATTTTTATGGCTTTTTTCAAGACATTTTATGATTTTAAAGATTTTTTTAGGACATTTTATGATTTTTAGGGATTTTTTTGAAGTTTAAAGAAGGAATGAAATGAAATGTGATAGATGACTGATGTAATGCAACCATGGATAAATGATAGATCAAAAGGAAAGATTCACTGAAAACATGTCACACAAGTAACATATCTCTTGTCAAAAGATGATAATGGTTGATTGATTGAGATGCCAGGAATGATTGATTCCATAAGGCATGATGATAAATACTTAGGAACAATGATTCCTCTAAGTACGATAAGGTTGATGATTGTTGATGATTGATTGACAAAAGATATGAGATTGGATAATGTTTTATAGCTAGGCTCAAATATGATTTGCATGATAAGGTTCAAGGTTGCAAAGGGACATGATGACCCACCTTGGGGTAGTGTAATCATGGATAAATGATAAGAATGTGAACTATGAGTCATGGTAATGTATAAGGATATGAAACGAAATCTAAAGCATGTGTTTGTAATTTTCCCCCTAATCTCATCAAGAACAAAGGAAGGAAATAGGACATGGATTTGGATAAGTTGGGAGATACATAACAAAAGAATGCAAGGATAAGGATAATTAATACAATGATCAAGATCAACTAGATAAGATATGGACACAATACCGAAGTATTTTTCCCCTATTCCTCATCAAGACCAAGGAAGGGAAGAAAGGATGCATTTAGATAGGATGGTGGAATATGGATAAGGTGAAGGATATGGCATGGAAGATGTGGATAAAATTGAATAGGATAAGATACATGATGGAGGATATTGTATGGAAGGTTTGGATAAAGTGTATAGGATAAAATGTATGATGTTCAAGAATATCCTTAACCTTTTCAAGATCAAAGGTGGAAAGGTAAAGGATGAACATAAAGAGGATAATGGATATGAATGATAGGATGGATGAAACTTGCCCCCAAGTGTAAAGTGCAAGAGGAATACAAAAGATAGGATAGGATAGGGATAAATGAATATGGAAATGATAGGGAGATGGAGGAAGGACTCAAGCATCAAGTTTCACGGCTAATATCCCTTGAGTATGTGCTTTAATAAACTATGGAAATGAGGATTAGACTCATAAACATTGGTAGATTAATGGTATGATGGAAGAAGCTAAGGACTTATGCAAGGTTTTTGATTAAAGGAGGATAATGTGGGATGAATGTTGTATAATGGATAGGAGGTTGGAAGGCTTGTTGATGGATAGATGGAAAGGATGGAAAGATCAACATTGGCACACACCTTGAAGGGTGGTGGAGTGATGGAGGAAAAATGGATTTGGAAGGTGATAGGTTTTTAGATGGAATATTGGAGGAATCTTTTGGATTAGAAAATTTGGATGCCAATTTAGATTTTATTGCTTCTATGAGACTTTTAGGAATCCACATAGCTTTTGACTTTGATTTTTGATTCATCGGTCTTTGTGGCCTTTGAGATTTTTCTTTTGATTTGATGGGCCTTTGTGGCCTTTGAAATTTTTCTTTTTTTTGTGGCCTTTGAAATTTTTCTTTTTTCTTTGTGGGCCTTTGTGGCCTTTGAATTTTTTCTTTTTGCTTTGTGGGCCTTTGTGGCCTTTGAATTTTTTTATTTTGACTTTGTATTAGATTTTCTTTTATTTTTGCATGTCTCTTCGAGGAGACATGTTGATCCTTTGATATATGTGGATTTTGATATGGAAGATTTTGACATTTGGCACCCAAATTGCTTCCAAGAGAAATGGGATGGGTGGATGGAGATGAATGATATGGAGGTATTATGGATGGGTTAATGTAGGCAGAATTTTTAGAGGGCATCAAGGATGTGTGCCTTTGTTGTTCTTGATGAATAGGAGATGGAGGGATGTAGGGCCCCAATATGGATGGAAGGGTTGATGAACTAGGGTTTGGATGATAAGGGCCAAGGATAGATGGAAGGTTTGATGGAATAGGATAAGAACCTAGGATAGATGAAGGGTTTGATGGACTAGGATACGTGGGTTTATTTTGATGGAATCTAGACTTATAATGGGTACCAATGTCTTGAGTGTGAGGTGTATAACCAAGGCCATGATAATATGGATTTTCTTGGATATAAGTTCTAGGATACCTTGTTCATGAAAGCCTAATCCTTTGCCTTTTTAGTTCATACTTTGACACATTCATTTGCCAATGGGATATGTATTATTTATGAAACAAGATGCAAGTCCATCGTGAGATGGATGTGATATGGAAGGAATAAAAAGATATTGGAGTAAACCACCTTGGATAAAAGTGAGCAAACCCATTTGATAAGTAAGGGGCCCATGGATAGCTTGAATAGGGGTGATAGACTCTTATGGAGGATTATGATCATGAGGGTAATTAGGATGGGTGATAGGATCTTGACATGGGGTTGATGTGGTACTTTGATCTTGACTTGGAAAAGAATCATGAGGTGTAGGAGATGGAGTATCTTGCTCTTTATTAGGTATGGAATAATCATGAAGTGGTATGAAAGGAATATCTTGATCATGAGAAGAATGAACATCATCATGGAATGAAAGGGTACCCTTGAATGGAGGTATATTTTGATCTTGATGAGGGAGAGAATCTTGAGATTTTATGGAAAGCATATCTTGATCACCAGATGGTAGGATATCATTGGATATGATGGAAGAACTATCATACTCTTGGGATGAAATGGAATCATGAGATGGTATGGATTCATTAGATAAGGGGGAGGAGGACTTGGAAGGATGATTTTCTCTTGAGATGGAAGGGGATCATCTTGGATGAAACAAAAAGAGATAAGGGGATCATCACGAGGTTCGTGAGAGATGGGATCTTGGTCAAAGATTGAAAGGGCTTGTGGAATTTTGGTATCATTGGATGGAGTGGAAAGAATACTTTGATCTTGATGTGTAGGGGAGTCTGTGCTAGCATGTTTTGGACTAAGAGATTGACATGAATCATTGGATGTAGATGGTATGATAGGAGAGGATGATTGGATAGATTCGTTAACTTGGGTGAAAGACTCATGAGGTTTATTTTGACTTATCATGTAGGATGAAGATAGATGCATGACATGGTAGGATTGCTCAATATTATTTGTGTTTGAGGACTTATATTTGGGTTTCTCATTTAACCTTTGCAAAAATTCAAAAACATTGAACTTGGATGATGTAGTTTTGGGTGAGGATAAAGACTTATGAGATGATTACATCACTTCGTTCAAATGTTGGGATTCTAGTTGTTTTTCAAGCTCTTTCAAACAATAGTCAAGATATTCAATCCTTTGGTTATGTTCATAGGTCGGGGATGAATATGGAGGATAGCGGTTAGACATCTTTAGTTAATGGTTTTGGGAATTTTTTGAGGTGTTGTAGGATGATTAAGTGTTATGTTTGGTTGAGATTCTTTTTAAACACACACACAAGACACAAACATACAAAAAAAAAATTAGTTTGTTCTTGATTGAAATTGAAAACAATCATGCATAATCCTATGGTTGGCAAGGGTCCTATATTCACTGGATTCCCACTTGGATTAACCAATCATGCTTATTCTTAGCGGATGACTTAGAAGCTTGGCCACACTAGCTCCCCTCCATGACACTCACTTCTCTAGGTCAACCAAGCTTCGAGTTCTCATGAATCTTCCATGACAAACTCTTCATCTCTACTAAGAATCGTGAGTATATGGGACAGCTTCAGAGGTCTGACCTCCTGCACCAGCAAATAGAAGGATTTTGGCTTCTAAAATAAGAGGTGTCTAGTAAGGGAATTCATGAACAAAGAGCCTGTCTGTAATAGCCTAAGAACTAGGAGGGCCACTCCCACTCTCATCACTAGCAAGTCTCGACGAATGGAGGGTCCTGTGGCTTGGCTTCAAACGACGCTAGCCACTCCTTGGGGTACAAATTTCATTCTCCCCCCTTTGATATAGCCCGCTGGAAAATGTGCTCAAGGTCAAACCCTAAGGTGATGAAATTCCCAAGGAAGCCTCTCCTAAAAAAGAGACCAATGTGTATTTCTCGTCACCCACGATTGCACCAGTGCATAAGGGGAGAGGATACGTACACACTAGATTGGGTAACACAAAATATGCAAGTGCACCAAACACGGAAAACAAGGTTCTTTTTAAGCACCAATTTAAATGTTATCTAATCTAAAAAGACAATGGGTTTCAAAATCAAGTCTTTGATGAACGTCCTGCACCAAATGTCATTAGTAGTTTTTGATTTTCAATCTTCGGCAAACGTGTGTATGTTTTCACTTTTCAAATCTCCGATATGCGAACCTGCAAAGAGAAAATCAATGATTAGCCACATAATCAATAATTAAACTATGAAGGAAAAAAATATTAATCTAAATTAAAAGTTAATCTACATTAAAGACTAATCTAAAATTAGAAACTAATCTAAATTTAATCTAAATTTTAAAAAAAAACTAGTCTAAAATTAAAATTTAATCTAAATTAAAATTTAATCTAAATTAAAAATTAATCTAGAATTAAAAACTAATCTTAATTTAAAAATTAATGTAAAAAAGTAAATCTAAATTAAAATTAAAATTAAATCTACATTCTAAATTAAGTCTAAATTAGAAATCACATATAAATTAAAAAAACTAAATCTAAATTAGAAATTATATCTAAATTAAAGATTAAAAACTAAATTTAAAAGAAAGTTAAATATAATTAAAAGCTAAATCTAATTTAAAGACTAAAAGCTAAATTAAAATTAAAAATTAAAATCTGAATTAAAATCTAAAAAATTAAATTAAAAGTTAAAAGTTAAATCTATCTTAAAATTTTAAATCTAAATGAGATTAAGACATCTAACTCTAACTGGAATTAGAAAAATAAAAAATCTATATTCTAAAATCTAAATTTAATCTAGCAAACTTAACCAAAACTACATTGATTTAAAATAAACTAAATCAAATCTAATTTAAAATTAAATCTAATCTAATATGAAATTAAATCTATCAAAATTGATCTAAATTTAAATTTAACTTTGAAAATTATATCCAAACATCAATGAATATCATGGAGTCAAATAGTGCCAAGATTATGAAGCCAAACCATCATTTAAGAGCAATACATTTAGCACCCTCAATACTGTAAAAGCCAAAACGCATTTCTGATAAGATTTAAGCAATGCCAGAATGAATGAATGCACTCTGAGTGAATCTGAACACCGCAAGTTTTGTTGGATTGGGAGGGGTGCAATAAAAGCAACGACGGAAATTGCAGAGTAAAATGTGGTGTTATTCATTACTCAAAGATTCAAATCAAAGATTTGTGCTACAAGCTCATAAATTGTTGAAAATTGAATCATGCAAGTGATACATTTTTAAATTATGCCAGTGATTTTTTTGTTTGAATTGAAGTTTTTATTGCGTTTTGAAATGCTTTCACGATGTAAATCGATGCAAAGAAATTGATATTAGATTTTTCCTTTCAACTACAAAATGAAACAATGTATATCATATCAGATCTGAAGTTGTTGATCCTACAAAACGTATATCATATTCAGATGTGAAGAAATCGATATGTTGTAGATGTGAAGAAATTGATGCTCTGCAAAATGTAGATCATATCATATTTTCCTTTCATTTTTTATTTTTTTGCAGATCAGTGTGCATGCAAAATGTGAAAATATTCATTTAGGCGTTTGCATCGAGTTCAACATTTGTAGATGTTGAAAACCAAAAATTGATCTTAAACTATAAACTCAAATCAAAATTTCAGCAAAACTCCAATGAAACATTTCTAAATAAATGCAAATACAACAAACGTAAAGCTAAACTATGCAAAATCAAAATATGTGCATTTAAAGGAAATCTAACTCCATTGTCATCCTATCATCAAGATCTTGTTTTCAAGCATTTTGGTGCTCTTATATTTTGCACAAGCACAAATGCTACAAGAGGCTATGGTGAATGGATTCAAATGATTCAAACGTCCCCCTTTTGGTGAGAAGAGGGGGTTTATATTGATGAATGCATAATGTGCAAATGAGAAATGAGAAAAATGAGGAGTGATTTATGCTATGATTCATGTTTGGAAGCTCAAAATGTGCAATTTTGAGCTAATTCTATGGAAGTGATTTATGAGTTTAATGTGCAATTTTGAGCTAATTTCATGGAAATTGATTTATGAATTTGAAATTATTTAATGAAATATATGAATGCATTTTAATGATTAATGAAAATGAATAATCATGCAAATGGTTAAAGTGAAATGATTTATGCCAATGGATGTATAAAATATATGAATATGATGATGAATGAGTATAATGATTATGTATGTGTAATGGATGTATTTAAGCAATTATAGATTAATGATTAATGAAATGGATGAGTTAATGATTTATGAAATGGTTAAATGATTTATGAATATGTTGATGATTAATGAAACAATAACTATTTATGAAATGGGATGATGAAATATGCAAATGGATAAATAATAGATAAATGACTAAATGATACGTAAATGGATTATGGTTATGAATGAATGCTTATAGATGCTTATAATATTTTAATGGTTCTATGGCGATATGATTATGCAAATGATCAATTAAAATATGAAATGGATAAAAATGATTAAGAGGACATTTTTATGCATCTACAGATGGTTCATGGGTTTGAGTGCAAGAACTAGAGAAATCACCCATGAAATCCATTGAAGTTGCATCTTGAAGGTTTGCATGATAGAAAAAAGGCCATAGAGATCTTGGATTCATGGAGAAAGAATTAAAATCCATTAGGGAGGGTTTTTGCAACATTCATGGTGCTACAAAGGAAGGTAACGATAGAAACATGTATTAGGGTTCATTGTGAACTTTTTCTTGCATGTAAGGCTTCATTCCTCTACATTACACCTTACTTAGCTAGTGCATGAACTTGGTGCATGTTAGGGGTGGGCTTGATGCTTATAATGTGAAGGAGAAAGAAGCATTATAGGTTTCGTGTCACACCCCAAATTTTGACTTGCAATTACTTTTAACTTTTGCATTAAAAATGTGTTTTTGACATGAATGGATAATTTTAGGTTAGTTGATATTTAGATGAAATTATAATACAATGAAAATTTCTTCAATTGTAATGATAATTAATTTTAGTTAATGATTATGATATCATGGCTAATAACAAAACTAACCATTTTTATGGCCTTCCAAGTTGAATGCAGGAGTAGATTTTACCCTCCCAAATGGAGAGGGAGAGTATCACTGGATAGAAGAGTATGGACATTGGTAAACAAAAAGGTAAATGCCATTTTGATTCGATCACACACACCCACATAGGTTTTACATCAAAGCTTGAGTAAGTTGTCAAGATCAATCCTATGTTGTCAAAGAGTTAACATTTGTGTGGTTCAGTCATATGGTTAGATTGTAATCATATTTGAACCTTGATTTAGCCTTTTGCAATAGTCAAGAGGAGATATTTTGTGTCTAATCATCTTTAAGATTTACCTATTATTGTAAAAGTTTATTTGACTACTATTTAAGTGAAATAATATATATAAATATATATATATATGAGTATAAATATTAATATATACATATATAAATATATATATTATCATCATTAATACCAACGACTTGCATTAAAGGAAGTTGCGACTGTTAAAAGATAGTTAACTGGACTTAAGTGCAAATTAATGGAAAGGAATAAGAGTTAACAATATTGATTCCCTTAAACCCTCGTGTGGAGGCTTAATTCCATCATCGATGGCTATATACCTGGCATAAAAAGAGTTGTTAATGCTCTCCATTGATGGCATCTAGTGGAGGGGTGAGAGAATAACTACAGTCGTGTTCCTTTAAGGGAGTTTTTTGTTATTATTTAAGGGTCACATGTTTGATAAGAGGATTATTATATATTATTTTGGAGAGGCCTTGACAGACGTTGATAAGGAGAAGAGGCAATTGATAACTGGAGGAGGAAGGAGACCACTCAGGAAGGAAAAGAGAGGAGAGAGATTAGAGAAAGCATAGGAGAGTTCTCAGTTTATGAAGAGTAAATTACTGTCATATACAAGGATAATAGTCTTAGTTTTAAAAAAGAGCAATTATTGTGAAAGGCCAGACATGTAGAAAGGAATAGAAGGTAGTTTTCATTGCTTTGAATAAGGTGTATCAAGCCGTGAGAAAGGTGTAATATTCAGAAAGGTCGACAAGAGCTTGAAGCTGAGATTTGAGGATTTTGAAAGTGCAAAAGAATAGAAATATTACAATCATGATTTCAAATCTTGTTTTCTTTCTTTGTTCTTGGTAATATAAAGATGAGGTTTCGAATTTAATATATTAAGAGTTTATATATATTTATTAGATTGTTATATTTATCGAGGTATTATATAAATATATGTATATATATAAGAACAAGCAAATATTATTCTGAATATGCATAATTTTTTATGAAAAACTTGAAGCTTAAACTAGTTATTTTGGTTCTAAATAACCAGATTATTATTCAAAGCTATTAATATGACTTAGAAGTCATAAATATGCACCTATTCTTGCAAAAGGAAATAGATAATATGTTGTACATCTATTGGCATTATAAAATATGTTCTTGAATGAAGACAAAGAAGAAAACATAGAAAAATTAGAAATATTTATAGTGAAATTATTTTGATATTAGTAAATATAACTCTTATTTACCTATGTTACAAGTTGTCAAGACTTCAAGTGATAGATAAAGAGTCACAAGTCAATGTCATTAACTAAATGTACTACAAATTGTAAAAGAGTTTTATAAGTTTTTTGTTTGAAAAATATGAGAGTATTACACTCTTGAAATAATTGCAAAAGCATATGAGCACATGGTAGTAGCAAAGATCAAAGAAATTGCGACTACGCAATACAATGTTCATTGTCAGGAATATATTTCTATGAACTTAGTTGTTTATTGACTATAGAATGATATACGTGATTGATCTTAAATCCTTGTGAAGAGTTAGGCATACAGTCAAACAAGTCAACTAAACTATGTTAAAGCATAGGTGAATTGTTGTTTCCAAGTTGAGTTAGAGGTGTGCAAACTCATGACTACATTTCCTATGGAAGTGATTATTTTATTAAAAACATCAGACAAAGTAATGCAAAAGTCTTTGCTTGCATTTAATCGATTCACAGTGTTCTAGATTTGATAATCTAGTCAAATTTATCATACTTAGTTAGAGGATTGTCTAAAGTCATATGGTTGATTGGGTTATTTAGGACACAACACTATGACTTAGATGACATAAAATTTATTGGTTTCCTTTGTCTATACTTTTCTTGAAGGGTGGGGCCACTTATAAATGGAAGATGCATGGGGATCATTGGTCTATGGTTGGAGGTAAAGCACTTAGGTGACGCTCTCACTCTTGCCGATGACTTCATCGAGACTTGTGAGATAGATGTAAAATTGCAAACATGGAAGACTTTATAACACTTATGGTGTATTGAAAACATGTTTATTTTAAATATAATTCATATTTGTAATGATAAAGAGAATAATATAATAATATTCCTTATTGAAATTGTTGCATTTCAAATTCAAAAGATTATAGTTTCTACTTATTTATTTTTCATGTAAAATGAAAGTTATATGAAAGTTAAAAAAAATTAAGTTATTGATTTTTAGCATGTGGTTATTTACTTTCTAATTAATTCATTAAGTAATTCCAATCTTGAAAGTTTGAGTACATTACATATGGTATTAGAGCTATCGTGTTCAACACATGGACCTAGGAGATCACTGTAATTTTTTTCTCTAACATTAAATAATTAGTTAATGTTTGAAAGTGTTCTTGTGCTAGAATCGTATGAAAAAGAATAAAGAAAACTGCAAGGAAATTTGTACCTAAGAACTTACCTATCGTAGTGGCCAAGAAGGAACCATCTCCAGAAGTAAAACTCCAAGAGGATATCAACTACTTGGAAGGTGCATGGCTTGCAAATTATAAAAACCTTGTCCATGCTCTTAAGAATATTTGGTTGGAAAGGAAACAATATGAAAAGGTAGCAAAGAATATCATAGTATCTATCCCCTCTCTTAAACCGAGTAAAACATCTACCCATCATGATATGTCATTTGGTTGTGGTCGCGATGCACTTAGAGTTGGAAAGGAGGTGATGGTGTCCAATACCCATGAGTACACCCACCCTCCAAATTTTTATTGGTATATTTTGATGGGGAAGAAGAACCCAAAGAAATACCTTTGTCTAATAGTGACCTATAGTCGCATAAAAACAAATAAATTTTGTATTATATAAGGATGTACTAAAATACATTGAATAAAATATAATAAAGCTTTGTTATTTTAGTTAGATTTGTGTATTAAAATAGATATTGTTATAATTGATGATTTTAGTTAAGTGCAATGTTAAAATTTATAAAATATAATTAAACACTTAAAATGATCTCCAAGTGTGAGAAAGAAATCCAATATGGTGCAAACTCAAATAAATGTTGGAGGAAGTAAGGAGGTGACAAACCCTTCTAAAAATTTGATGGCTAAATTGGATCAGATTTTTTCTATGTTAAATGAAACAAAGGAAATAATTGGTACCCTAGATCAATAAGTGAGGGGTCAAAGTAAACCAGAAGGAGAAAATGAGGCATCCTAGGAAGGGGAAGATGAAAACAAGCATAAAAATAACACTCACAGTGAGTGAGGGGAAAATAATACTGACACTAGAACTAATAATGAAAAAAGAATCAATTAGCTCTTGAGTTTTCAGAGATAAGAAAAATATAACTCCACCCAAGTTCAATAGGACAACGAGTGGAGATGTTGTAAAATCTTGGATCACAAAGATGGAAAAGTACTTTGAGATAAGAAACTACTCAAAGGTAACTAAGGTCGTATGGGGTGCCTATCAGCTGGTGGGTGAAGTATCCACATGATGGATGAATAAGAAAATGGAATTATGGTTAAGCTCCTTAAGTTTTATATGGGACTAGTTTGTGGTCATTTATAAACAAAGGTGGTTACCTCAACTTTTCTTTGACTAAAAAGATTACAAAATTTCAATATTTGTGTCAAGGAGACATGTCTATGTTTGAGTATTGGGAGTTTACATGTCTTTTGAAGTACGTACCCCAGTACCAAAAGGATGAAAGGTTCTGAAATAGGAAATTTATCATGGGATTCAATTCCCAGATAGGTGGAGAAGTTTATGTGCATGGTCCAACCATTATGGATCTAGTATTTGAGAAATCCATAAAGTAAGAGAAAAAATTGAATTCATTCTCCACTTATCACGAGAAGAATCGTAAGAAGTATAATTGGTCACAATATTCTCAACCTTTTAAGAAGAGAGGTGAAAATAAGGAAAAAAGACAAGGGATGCAAAAATAATCAGAAATGAGTCCAAGAATGAGAAGAAAAATAACAACAATCCTAGGAGGAATATTGATAATTCTGGTAAACCTATTGAAAAGTGAGGACCTCTTGGAGGATGTTTCTCTTGTGGAGGTGATCACCATGCAAATAAGTGCTCGAGCAAGAACCAAGGAGCTCAACAGTGAGGAAATCCTTTACCTACCTAGCAATTAGCTTTCCAACAGAGGATTCATGTAGCCTTGGACAACCATCAAACAAAGTACCAGATTACTCCCATAGAAACAACAGGTACTTTATTTGGAGTTCCTATTTCTATTTTGATTGATACTAGTGCAACATAAAGTTTTATTGCACCAACAACATTAAGTAAATTTCCTAGAAGATCAGAATTTATGGCTAAACCCTTGTCAGTTGAATATGCTAACCACACAAAATCTTAGGTAGAGCAATACCTATTTGAAGTCAAAGTTGACCTTCCAAGTTTCTCAACCGAAGTGAACTTGTATGTAGCACCTTTAGGTTCCTATGATGTTGTCCTAGGGATAAATTTGTTATGGAGGTGTAGGGCTAAAGTGGATTGTTTTAAAAAAATAGTAGAGTGCTTAGACAACTTAGGAAACAAGATCTTCCTTCAAGGAACTCAAATAGAATTCAAGATTAGGCAGGTCCCTATCATGCAACTCAAAAGGGCTAAGTGAAAAGGGTGTCAACTCTTTGCAGTCAAAATGGAGAAACTAGAAGAACTCAAAGAGCTTTATCTTTCTAGATGGCCTAATGTATTGTGAATCTCAGAAACTCCAAGGGATTGAAGAAAAAGATTTAAAGGATCAAAGAGAACCCATCATGGAGAACTATCCCTTCCTTTGAGATTTTTAGGATGTTTTTCCAAATGAACTCCCTAGGTTACCCCCGAAAAAGAGCTTTTAATTTCTCCATTGACATAATTCCTAGTTTTGAACCAACATCAAAAGCACCCTATCGTATGACCACTATGGATTTGATGGAACTTAAGGCCTAATTGCAAGAACAACTATTGGCAAAAGGGTTAATTAGACCCAGTGTTTCACCTTGGGGAGCACCAATAATCTTTGTCAAAAATAAAGATGGTACCTAGCGTCTATGCATAGATTATCATATGTTTAACAAGGCAACGATAAAGAATAAGCATCCTTATCAAGTATTGATGATATTTTTAATTAGATGCATGGAGCAACAATATTCTTAGAGATTGATTTACGATCTAATTATCATTAATTAAGACTGAAATATGAAGATATTCATAAAACAACTTTCAAAATAAGATACAGACACTATGAATTTATAGTTTTACCTTTTGGACTTATGAATGCCCCAACAACATTCATGAACTTGATGAATAGTGTCTTCAGAGATTGCTTGGATAGATTTATTCTGGTGTTTTTAGATGACATTCTTATATACTCTAAGAATTAGGAGGAACACTTCCAACATCTTCATTTTATTCTCCAACATCTAAGGGAACACAAATTATATGGTAAGCTTTCTAAATGTACCTTCTTTCAAAGAGAAGTATAATATCTGGGTCATATTATAAACACCTAAAAATGTCTCGATGGATCACATTGGCTAACTAACACCATTTCGTCCTAAAATCCATCCTCTTTTCGCTTAATTGATTAAATTTTCCTAGCTATTTAATTAATTGCATCATTTTCATCTATTAACCTAATTAATATAATTGGTTTAATCCATCGCCTTTCATGCTAACATTTTATCTTATTAAATTAAATATATTAAGTTATTTAATTTAAATCCCTAAAGTCCTCTTATTTAATTGAATAACCCTAAGTTATTTAATTAAATGTCATATCACCTTCCCCTTTTCATTAAATCATTTTATTTAATTAATATTGTCTAATTCTCCTAATTGATATTATTAAAACTTTGTTTTAATTATCAATTACTAATTAATCTAATTCCCCCACTTGCAAAGGAATATTCCTCCTTTGCACATTCCTCCAAAAAGGGAATATTCCCATGGAATATTTCTTCCCCTTTTTCACATTAAAACTTTGTTTTAATTTGCTAAATATCTATTTTTCCCTCACCGATGAGAATATTCTTTTTTCTAACAAACTTACTTGACTTCTTGTGCAAGTTAACTTATGACCTCTTGTTCAAGTTAACTTGTGACCTTGTGTGCAAGTTAAAAGTGTTTAAACAAAGGTGAACCCTTGATTAAATCTCATCATTTATTCTCATCCGTTGATAAGAATTCATGATCCATGCCTCCAACTTCTTCCATCCTTGACCATTGATTAACCTTTTTAATCTCAACCTCTATTTCTCATTTTCTCTCCTATAAATAGGTCACTATTTAGAGACAAATAGATCCATCTTTTAACATCAAACTTATGGTGCTATTAAAATCACTCACACTCACACTCATATTTAGAATTTACTTAGTATCATTTTAGTTTAATTACTTGCATATTAGCTTAGCTTCCATTAATGGTTTTCATGGCAACTTCGATGCATACATTTAGCTTATTTGTTAATTAAGGTTTCAATAATTTTAGCTTAGAATCCATTTAGACTAGCTTCGCATTTACACATCTTGACCATTTTAGCATAAATCATGTTAGAATAGCTCGCATCATGTTCATTTAGCTTTAAAATAATGTTTCATCACACATCTCACAATGGTTTCATCATTTTTATTCAATAAAATTGATTGAAACAAGCTCATTTATCCACAGGATTGGGAAAGGGTCATTGTTCCACATCAACGTGACACCACTCCCCCAATAGGATAAGTTTCAATGTCCTAGATTAGAGGTTTTATCAAGATTTCATGATTTAATATGGTAGTTTTAATGGATTCTTTCTCTTTGCATAAATTGAATGATCTTGTCGGGATTGATGTTTAGTGATACAAATACGCTTCGGTTCTTCATGGATCAAGTGTAGTCTGCCCATACTAATCTATAGATTACACATATAATCTCAACAAAAGGAATTATAGTAGATCCGTCAAATATCAAAGTCATTCTTGAATGGCCAATGTCAAAAAATATGCATGAAGTGTGTAGTTTTATGGGGTTGGTAGGCTACTATAGAAATTTTTTGTCAAACTTTTCTAAAATTGCTCACCTTATCAATTTTCTTCGAAGAAAAGGAAAATAATTTGACTAGTCAAAAAAATGCCAGGAAGCATTCAATTAACTTAAAGAGAAGTTGAATACGACTCCAATTTTGAAGGTCCTTGATTCAAAAGGCTAGTTTGTTGTAATTATTGATACTTTGGAGAGGGAATAGGTGGTGTGCTTATGAAATTTAAGGATGAGTGATAGCCTATGAGTCAAGAAAGTTAGTCATATGAACATAATTATGCTCCTCATGGCCTAGAATTGGAAACAATTATTCATGCTTTGAAAATGTGGCGACACTACTTGTTGGGAAATTATTTTGAGCTTAAATCGGACCATTAAGGTCTTAAATACTTATTCTCCCAACCAGATCTCAATGCTCGACAAAGAAGATGGTTGGAATTCATATCTAACTTTGATTTTGAGATAACTTATATCAAAATAAATAAAATTGAGTGGCAGATGTTTTGAGTCGATAGAGACATATTTCCTCAATAGTTTCTATTCATTCAAATTTCAAGGGATAAGTTTTACAAAATTCTTTGGGAAATAAATATTATGAATAGGTTAAGCAAGCTATCTTAGTCAATCCTCAAGATTTGAGGTATGATAGGTTCTATTTTGAACCAAATGGACTTTTAAGGTATAAAGGAAGAATGTATGTTCCAAACTTGAAGGAGATAAGAAATCTTGTGTGGAAAGAAGTTCATTCTGCATCATATTCAGGACACCTGAGAGTGACGAAACTCTTAGCAGATGTAAAACCACTTTATTTTTGGAAAGGAATGAAGAATGGTGTTGCAATATTTATAGTAGGATGTCTAGAATGCCAGAGAGTAAAGGCTAAACATCAACAACCAACAAGACTTCTATATCCAAGCATGAAATTCCATAATGGAAATGCCAAGTCATTAATATGGAATTTTTGCAAGGTCTCCCTATACCTTAAAATAGACATAATGTTATTTTAGTAGTGGTGGATAAACTCACCAAGGTTTCCCATTTTATACTTAGAAATTTAATAGATGAAGCATTGATAATAGCTCATAAGATTGACTAAGAAGTGTTTAGAATGAATGGATTTCTTGAGAAGATCATCTCTAATAGAGATGTGTGCATGAAAATGAGGTTTTGGCAAACCTGTTTTCAACACTTGGAACATAGCTCAACATAAGCTTAGCCTACCATCCTGAGATAGATGGTCAAACAAAAAGGGTAAACCAAGTTTTAAAAGATTTTTTGAGGCTGTATTGCATGGATCAACAATACAAGTGGAAGGAATATCTTCTGCTTGTGGAATTTGCATACAATAACTCCTATCGTTCTGCAATAAATATGGATCCATTTTAAGCATTATACAAAAGAAATTGCCAAACTCCTTTAAGTTGGGATAAGCTAGAAGATAGGATTAGCCTTGGACCAGAAATGTTATAAAAAATGGAGTAGATCAAGTTAATCAAAAAAATATTGGTGAAAGCAAATGATAGAAAAAAATTGTGTTGTTTCCAAGTGTACACAAGACAATTCTCGGTTGGAGAAAATTTTCTTTTGAGGGTCAAACCTCATAAAAGTTATATAAAGTTTGGAAAATCATCCAAACTAGCTCTTAGATTTGTGGGTCCCTTCGAAGTTCTTGAAGTGATCAACCTAGTTGCCTGTAGATTCACTCTACCTCCATCTCTTGATTGGATGCATAACGTTTTTCATGTTTCATATGTAAAGAGGTATTTAACTGGATTTAATCATATACCTTGAGGCTTGATCGTTACCACTCCTAGATCCTGTACTTGTAGTGCATTCTAGTAAAGTATATGATTAAAACTAGTTATATACTTCTTTACATATGAAACATGAAAAACATTATGCATCCAATCAAGAGCTGGAGGTAGAGCGAATCTATAGGCAACTAGGTTGATCACTTCAAGAACTTCGAAGGGACCCACAAATCCAAGGGCTAGTTTGGATGATTTTCCAAACTTTTATATGGCTTGACACTTGAAAGAACTTTTTCTCCAACTGAGAATTATCTTGGTGTACACTTGGAAACAACACAAAAAAAATTCTATCATTTTCTTTCACCAATATTTTTTTGATTAGCTTGATCTACTCCTCCATTTTTTATAACATTTTTGGTTCAAGGCTAATCCTATCTTCTAGCTTATCCCAACTTAAAGGAGTTTGGAAATTTATTTTGTATAATGCTTCGAATGGATCCATATTTATTGCAGAATTATATGAGTTATTGTATGCAAATTCCACAAGTGGAAGATATTCCTCCCACTTGTATTGTTGATCCATGCAATATAGCCTCAAAAAAAATTTTAAAAACTTGGTTTACCCTTTTTGTTTGACTATCTATCTCAAGTTGGTAGGCTAAGCTTATGTTGAGCTGAGTTACAAGTGTTGAAAACAAGGTTTACCAAAACCTCGTTGTCATGCACACATCTCTATTAGAGATTATCTTCTCAAGAAATCCATGCATTCTAAACACTTCTTGGGCAACCTTACGAGCTATTATCAATGCTTCATCTATTAAATTTCTAAGTAGAAAATGGGCTACCTTGGCAAGTTTATCCACCACTACTAAACTAGCATTATGTTTATTTTGAGGCATAGGGAGACCTTGCATAAATTCCATATTAATGACTTATCATTTCCACTATGGAATTTCATGAGGATATAGAAGTCTTGTTGGGTTTTGATGTTCAACCTTTACTCTTTGGCATTCTAGAAATCCTGCTGCAAATCTTGCAACATCATTCTTCATTCCTTTCCAAAAATAAAGTGGTTTTACATCTACTAAGAGTTTCTTTACTCTCGGGTGTCCTGAATATGATGCAAAATGAACTTCTTTCCATACAAGATTTCTTATCTCCTCCAAGTTTGGAACATGCATTCTTCCTTTATACCTTAAAAGTCCATCTAGTTCAAAATAGAACCTGCCATACCTCAAATCTCGAGGATTGACTAAGAGAGCAAAGATTATTCTGAACAAGGAAAGATTATTCTGAATACACGCAAAGATTGTTTTGAATGCATTTACAAATTTGTATGAAAATCTTGAAGCTTGAATTGGTTATTTTGGTTGTAGGTAACCAGATTATTATTCAAAGCTATTAATATGACTTAGAAGTCATAAATATGTACTTATTCTTGCAAAAGGAAATAGATAATATGTTGTACATCTATTAGCATTATAAAATATTTTCTTGAATGAAGACAAAGGAGATTACATAGAAAAATCAAAAATATTTATAGTTAAATTATTTTGATATTAGTAAATATAACTCTTATTTACCTGTGTTACAGGTTGTCAAGACTTCAAGTGATAGATAAAGAGTCACAAGTCAATGCCATTAACTGAATGTACTACAAATTGTAAAAGAAATATGTTTTTTGTTTAAAAAATAAGAGAGTATTACACTCTTGAAATAATTGCAAAAACACATGAGCACATGACAATAGCCAAGATCTAAGAAAATGCAAGTACGCAATACAAACGTTCATTGTCAGGAATATATTTCTATGACCTTAGTGGCTTACCGACTATAGAATGATATACAAAATTGATCTTAAATCCTTGTGAAAAGTTAGACACATAGTCAAATGAGTGTTAAACCATAGGTGAATTATCCTTTCCAGGTCGAGTTAGAGATGTGTGAACTCACAACTATATTTCCTATGGAAGTATTAAAAACTTTGGCCAAAGTAATGCAAAATTATCTACTTGCATTTAGTCAGTTTATAGTGTTCTAGATTTCATAATCCAATCAAATTGGTCATACTTAGCTAAAGGATAGTCTAAAGTTGTATGGTCGATTGGGTTATGTAGGACACAACACTAGGACTCAAATGGAATAATTTTTTTGGTTTCTTTTATCTATACTTTTCATGAAGGGTAGGGCCACTTCTAGACAGAATATGTGTGGGGGATCATTGGTCTATGGTTTGAGGTAAAGCACTCAGGTGATGCTCCCCCTCTTGTAGATGACTTCATCAAGACTTATGAGATTGATGCAAAATTTCAGATATGGAAGAATTTACAACACTTCTAGTGTATTGTAAACATATTTGTTTTAATTTAATTCATATATGTAATGATAAAGAGAAGAATATAATAATTTTATTTATTGAAATTGTTGCATTTCAAATTCAAAAAATTATAGTTTCCACTTATTTATTTTTCTTATAAAATGAAATTTATTTGAAAGTTTTTAAAAAAGTACTATTAAATTTTAGCATGTGGTTATTTACTTTCTAGTTAATTTATTAAGCAATTTTAGTCTTAAAAGTCTGAGTATGTTACATTTTTCACCCTCGTCAACATCTTTCTTGTTGGGTGTTGGGCATCTGGCCTAATGCACAACTTTTTCCATATGAGTGTATTGTGTTAGAGGTTGGGCAATTCACATGTTCTGACACAATGAAGAAGCTTCAAAATATCATGACCCCTACCAACCTTGTCATGAGTCATGTGTTGGGCCTCAGGCCCAATGCATACATTTTACCATGCTTTCACCTTTTTGCCTTAGTCAATTTTTTATATATGCGTTAGAGGTGGAGTGGGAAATAGGAACCGCTAAAAACCACCTTCTTTTCTGACTTAGCCAATTCTTTGGGTTTGGAATTTTGGAGGACTAACGGAATTAGAAGGTTAGGGTTTCTAAGGTTCCACTAGGAACTACTAAAAACCGCCTTCTTTTTTGACTTAGCCAATTATTTGGGTTTGGAATTTTGGAGGACTAACAGAAGTAGAAGGTAAGGGAACCCCAAACAAAATTATTAAAGACACAGTGGCCTATTAATGTATCTCAAATTGGTTATTAACAATGGGAAATCAAAGGCAAACAAAAATGGACCATTAGAGAAAAAGGGGAAAAAAATGACACAACAAAATAGGGTACCAACATTGGATCTAGTTGGGAATGTGTGTCTCTTACTAACATAGCAAGAATCCAGATCTTCAAACAAAACAAAATGGGGAACAAAATAACAGGATTGACTCACAATACATCATGGAAAACAAGGATCATGATTACATAAAGACAACAATATATATATATATATATATATATAAACACATTATGTACAAGGAAGGACAATAACTTGCAACCAATGACATGAAGGTGTGTGAATTTCAAGATATAGTTGCACAAAACTTACCACATTATTTTGCAGGTCAAACCTTGCATGAATACCCACAACACTTGGCCATGGACAAGTTGCTACATCTGCTTGCCTTTGTCAAAGACGCGCCTATTGAAGGAACTAATTTCCCTCAACCCATAGTTGCCACCTTCACACAATTCCAACAAGTGCAACCTTCCTTTTGTAAGAAAATATATGTGATTACCACCAAACAAGTGAAGAATTTCTTGTGATTGATCTTGCTATTGCATGGAAACCATAGAACATAAGTCACCATATTATCTTGTATTGAATTCTTCATCTTTATAGTAGCAAGGTTTAACAATTGAAAACTTAGATCAACACCACATGAAACCATGGTATTTTCATACCTATTTACCTCCAAAATTGAATTGAGGTAGAAAGAGAATGCCTCCAATTCATAATGCAAAGAAAAATACATGTCCTCATCATGTTGACATGTAGAAAGAAACTCATCTTCTAAAAAATCAAACTGGAAACTTTGAAGCTCCAACACATAAGGAACTTGAGCCATAGGTTGATCACCAGGTTTGAGAAAATATTGTTTCTCAACACCACTACAATATATATGTTGGGCCCAATTGAAACACTCAAACTCTAAGAAACTACAATTTCATCATGAAGGAAAACCTCATACTCAAATTTTCTCATCTCTGGGGCAATTGGAATCCAACATACCTCATTTTTATCAACGTTGATGCAATATTCATCAGCACAATCATTTGAATCATGAAACATTTTGGGTGAAGAACTAAATTCTTCAAATCTTCTTGTTGTTTCATTCTTCTCTTAGAAATTTGTTGTAAAAATAGCTACAATGAGAACTATCTATAGTGTCAAAAATTGTCACCCTTAACAATTTCACATTATGTTTTTCTCCCCCTAAGTGAATGGACTTAATTAAGCTCCTAATTTCCTAAATTATGCATTCCAAAGTCTATTTTTACCACTTTTTGAAGGATTACAGGCATTGAATAAATCAAAAATAATTAATGTTTTGATCCTGACACTAAATGTCTTAGCATATAGGGCTAGGAACCATATGCCCATGGGCATATGAATCCCCCTATCTTGTCAAGGACCAATTTTTAATATGTTGTTGACGACCTTTTAACATTCAACATTCAAATTTTAAGTGTTGGCTTTTGGAATCTTATTTTTTAGGAAATTAGCACAATTGCATAATATTACCTAGTTATTTTATCATTTGAAATATAACAACTAGAACAAGAATTCATGAGAAAATACTATTATCAGGAGCAACATTTCAAATCATTATAGAAGCAATTCAAGATGCAACATCATGTCAAAGTTTATGTGTGTTCGTGTTCATGTTCATGTTTTGTGAAGGCTAACCCTTGTTGTAGGTCTCCAAAGTGTTCAAGAATTCACATAAACAAGATCCAAATCCTTGAAGTGATGTGTATGACTTAAGTCCTTCAAGGAAGGAATTGAAGGGTGGTGAGTTGTAGCATTTTGTGGTTTCATCATTCCTTCCTTTCAATTATCATTCCTACCATTAACATTGACATTGTGGAAGTGGAAAGACCTACATGGGATTTGATTGAGGCAAGCCCCTGAATGACACAACATCTCTTCTCTTTGTGAATGTGTAGATCATAGTTTTGAAGATGATTGAAGTAAAATTATCAATTTTTGTATTCAAAGCCCTAAAAAATTTTAAGCCACAAAAACTCAACTATAGAATTACCTGACGACATTCCAACAAATCTACAACCAGAATCAAAAGCTCAGATCCAACACCAGAGGACCCCCAAATTAGTTTCAGGACCCCCTATTAGGGACCCATACACCCCTAGGTGTTTTTTTCTTCCTCTACATGCTAGATCCAACTTTTTATGGTAGGTGCACATTCTCCAGTACTTCTTAGATCTGCTTGTAATTTACTATTTCCATCTGTGTATTTTTTGAATATTGTATTTATCATATTAGGTCATACAGTTCAATTAGGTTAATCATTTTAAATCATTTCCAATCCACTTGTAAGACCCTAAGAAAGGGATATATAGGTCTAATTGGCTCACCTTCGTGGTTGATAGTCAGTTTATTCATCTTATTGATCTCCCTTCTAATGTAATTTGGGAAAAGGAAGATATTAACTATAGGTTAAATTCATATTAAACTTTAGGGCTCCCCCTTTTTTTTCCATTACACTTATTAATAATTTATTCTTCCTACAAGTCAACAATTTGATTCATTTGACATACAACTTCAACATCTATATGCTTTACCAACGAGCTCAAAAAGTGTCCTCGATGCAATCCACCTCAAAAAAAAAAAAAACTCTAAAAATTCCCTGTTTCAAAATCCTCGTGATTGGGGATAATTGAATCACATGCACCCTCGTAATCCTTCTCCTCATTTGAAATAGGGAGTGTGTGATATTCAACATCATTTGGATCAACAAAACAAGGAAGGAAATTAAAAGAAAAAATTGTACTTCAACTTCCTCATTTGTATCCATACCGCTCTCACATAGTGCACCAACACCATTTTCTTGCATGGAAAAAATATCATAATTTGATGTAATGCTTTTACTTGGTTCCACCTTCACATAGTTGTTTTTTACAACAACATGCTCACCATCAATGATCTATATTCCTGAAGATAATGAATTTGCAATCATATCCTTTCTCAAACTATCAACAAAATCAAGGAACGCATATGCCTGCTACATGTCCAAAAAATTAAACTCTTCTTATATTGAATCAAAATAAAAGGAAGCATCATAAACACGAAGAAACATGTCAACACAAGAACGTGTGTTAGGTTTTAATTATTTTAGAATTTTGAAAAGAGCAACCTCAAACCTGTGGCTGGAATCCTTGCTTGACTCTCCTCCTTGCCATTTGATATTTGCTAATTCTTGGACAAAAACAACATGGTCAACATACAATACAAAATATGAACTTCAAATGCAACCACAATATGGTTCCAAGAGGAAAAATAATGCTTAGAAAAACCATCATACCAAGCTATTTCCTTCCCACAAATGGCCTAACAAAAAATATCATCCACATGTCCTCACGTTAAAATTAAAAACTTTCCATAAATTCTGAAAATGCACCAACATGTGTGTCCCCTTCACTAATATCATACCCATCAAATCTAGGTATTTGGTTGTAAACTTGGTTATCATGACTTTTATTTCATAATCAACTCAATAGATGTCTAGTTGTTTTTAAACAATATCCAAGGGAATGATAAAGGGTTGAGTAACCTGATCTTTTGTAGCAGCAAGAAGGACATTAGACTATGATGCCTTGATTCCCTCTTCACATGGTATCTAGGATTGTATGGATAATTGGGTGAGTTCCTTAGGGTGTTTTGTTTTGTGAGCATGAAGCTCATATTGTTCTTCATCAAAACTATGCATATTTTGAAAGCACACATCAACTACATCATAATCACTATATTCATCTTCTCCATCCATGGAGTTATATCTCAATGCACCATACCGGTCATCCTCATCTTCATAGCACTAAGAACAATCTTTCTCATTTGGAAGAAATTCCTTTTTACTCAAAGAAAGGACATTTGGATTCTTAAGGGTGGCAAGTTGAGCCTTCTGCAACCTAATGTTTGCAAGAATTTGTTGATGCTCTTGTTTAAGGTGATACAACACCTTATAATGTTCAATTTCTTCATTACATGACATCTTGGGAGGAAGAGTATATTGACTAGTATCAAATTTTTCTATATCCCGATAACTCATACCATAAATTTGTGAATTATAATGTTTACCCACATTCATCCTACCAAGAAGCATATTTATTCTTTTTAATTCAACCTTCTTTTTCTCAACAACTACCATTTGTTTAAACATGTCTCCATTTTGAGTTGACCTAACAATTCATCTAGTTCATTACTATGATTATATTATGTGTTGGGAGAAGGAGAAAATGGGCACTCATGATATGCATTACAATATCTATCCTCGTCCCTTCTACCAACAACCATATAATTTATTTCTTCATAATTAGTCCTAATTTTTTTTCTATGTTTATTGATTATATTGCTACTACTTCAATCCTCAAAATTATACATGTGTTGATTTCTAAAATTAATGTATGAATAATTTATATTTTCATAACAAACTTTTGAGATTAGATAGGTAGGTCTAAATGACTTACCATTATTTTGAACTTCCAATGATGGATGTGTTGATGCATTGTGAAAGTTTCATTTTCTCCTTGTTGGTACTTCTTCTCTCCATCCCAAAATATTTTTATCTGATTATTGAAATAGAGTCACCACACTTCACTTGGAAGAGACAACAATATTTTCCAACTTGACTAATACATCAAATACCAAACATGAAAAATTCCCTATTTTAAATTGTAGAGGTTTTCAAGATAAAACTTAAGTAACTTATCCTTGACAGCGATGCCAATTTGTTGGTGTAAGTTGATGGGATGCCAAATTTACCCAACATAATTTGTATAACTGTAAATCTTTTTTTATCGAGGTTCTCAAATATTCTTTCAATCTTTATATCCTCAACAACAGTGCTAATTTGTTGGTAATATGAATTGTAAGCCCTAAATCCCTAAGCTTGAAGGTTTTAATGGCATGGATTTTGAATTGAGTTGTAATGGTTTTGTTTGATTGTTGTATCACTTCTTGGCCCCTAATATTCTAAGGTATTAGTTCTCTGGTAGTCGGGCCCTTCGGGACCAACCTATTCATCTTTAATAATCTCCCAAGCACGAGTGGTGTCAAACCTAAGAATATTACTACAAACCTGTCTTCATGTTGAGAAAATAAAGAGTAAATTTTGAGGTGGGTAAGGCCTCCACTTCTAGCTTTGCAAGACCAAGGGGGGTTTTCCCTAAGGTTTTGAATTGAGGATTTAAAGACTAAACACTACATTACAAACAACTACACCCACCACAAGTGTATCCCAATCCTAGTGTCACAATAGACCAATGTGCTAGTTTGGGTATGTAAGGATGAGCACCTAATTAAACAAATAATCTACCATATACTTTCTAGTGAATGATTTTTTATGATAACCCCTATTAGTTCTTACAAGCATTCAAACATGACAACAAAATACACTAAACTAAAGAAAATTGAAAGATGTTTAAATTTGAGTTTTGAGTATGTTGAGGATGGTAGAGAGATAAAATGAGTAACACAATTGTGCTTTCATCTATTATGGCAACAAAGTCTCTGAATATAATCAAATATGCAATGACAATAACTATGGTGATGCATTAATCAACACACCACAGAAGACCAAGTTTTCCAATATGCACAAGGAATCTAGGCTCTACACATACATCTAGAAATACCATAAATAATTACAAACTATTAAATGAGTCTACTTAGTAATCCATGCACATACCCATACATCTGATTTATTGTTCTAAAATGGTGTCTTACAAAAGCTTTACAATAATTTTATAGTGGTATAGCAAGCTAACTAATAAAAAACGCATTTGGAAACATACACCATGCACAGGGAAATACTTAATCAAGTTTGAATATTCCACTAATCATCCATTCTACAATAGTCACAAGCATCATTACATACTTGGGATAAACCCATATCATTACAAAGCCAAAATATCAAAAGCAAAAAATCAAAACTATGAATCCTTTGGTTTTGTAGTGTAAGTTTTTTCTCTGCTATGCCCTCTCTAAACCAAAAAAATATCCTCCTCTTCAAATGTGCCAAAGCAAATATATCCACAACAGTACATCTTGCAAAATGTCAAAAGTCCATTCCACGCAAGTAAACCCTAACCACAACCTCCACCAACACACCACTAGCAAGTGTCCTTTGCAAATTTGATTTGATTGACATAAAACATGAAAGAACATTCCTTTGACCCATACCATGCCACTATATTGATGATTCATTGGTTTGAACACAAGAACTAGAGAAATCACCCATGAAATTTGTTGAAGTTGCATCTTAGAGGTGTTGTGTGGCAAAAAAAGGCCATGCAAATAATAAATGAGGTAAGAGCATTGAAATTATTCCCTTAGATCCATGGAGAATAATTAAAATCCATTAGGGAGGGTTGTTGCAACATTCATGGAGCTGCAAAGTAAGGTAAAGGCATAAACAACACATATTATGGTTCAATGTGCACTTGTCTTGTGTGCAAGGCTTCATTCCTCTATGTTACACCTTAGTTGTTGCCTATTGGGGGGAGGCTTGATGTCTACCGCTCAAATGAAAAAGAAGCTTTACACATTTTGCACTCCTACCAACATCTTCCCTATCAGGCGTCAACCATCAGGCCAACACATATCTCTTGCCATATGAGTATATTGTATTGGGGGCCAAGAAATTCACATGCCACAACACAATGTAGAAACATCCAAATCGCATGACCCCTTCCAATATTTCCATGAGTCAAGTGTTGAGCCTTAGGCCCAACACATACCATGTTCCATGCGTTCACCTTTTTTCCTTAGTTAATTTTTTTTCCTATGTGTCAAGGTGGAGTGGGAAATAGGAACCCTTTGAGGTTTCTAAGGTTTCCAGAACACTAGGAACTGTTGACAACCACCTTCCATTTTGACAACCAATTTTTTGGGTTCGGATTTTTGGGGTACAAACCGAATTAGAAGGAAAGGGAACCCCAAATGGAAGTATTAAAGACACAATGACCTATAAAGGTATCTTAGATTGGTTATCAACAATGGGAAATCAAAGGTAAAAAGTAGATCATTAGAGTATAAAAGAGAAAAATAAGAGACAACAAAATGGGGTGCCAACAAAATACATGCAATACCAATTGTGCTTGTGGAATGACTAACAAGGGGCCAAAATGGAGCATGAGGAAACAACACAACATAAAAAAATCACCACACAAGGAAGGAAGAAGAAAGGAAATTAAACAACATACACAACAATATTGCAATGGAAGATAGCATATTCACACAAATTTGTGATGAAAAAACATATAAAATAAGGCTTGTAATATGCATTTGGGAAGACACAATGATGTTCAATGAACACACATACCAAATTTAGTTCAGAACTTGGGCATAGACTAACATAATGCAATCTTCCTTTCTATGCATTAGATTGTTTATATTTCATTAGTGTTGTGGATCCCATGTATATGATTTGGATTATATGGTTATACCCATACAAATGCTTGGAATGATGTTGTGTATGAGATATAAGTGTGTGTGTTTGTGTGTCAAACATGTTTTTCATGCGTGTATTTGACTACCTAATCAATCACCTCCTTGTTTAGAAAGGTGGGCCTCAAGGCCCCACATGACTAGGTGGTAGACAAATCACCATTGGTGGACTAGTGGATATTTGGCGTGCTTATTAGAAAGTGTTTAATGTTCTTGTAATTATATTGTTCCCACAACTTTTTTTTACTTATATAATTAAAAAGTTGTATTAAATGACCCTTTATGATCCTTAATCAAGACACATTTTTAATATTGATCTACCTTTGTACTGATCATACTCCATCTATATTGGGATGCTAAAACCATGTTGTAATTATTTAACAATTACTAATTAATATGGTTATATATATCATTCTTTGAAATGAGAAGCTCTTGCATTATCATGTTGTGATTCATTGTTACTTAGGCCTATATTGTATTCAAATTTGGAAAGTAATTATATGAGTACATTATACCTTAGAAGTGGTGTCTAAATAAATACAATTGTAGATATGATTACACAATTCTTGTATTAGTGGAGTTATGCTTGTTGGAATGTTCACTTGTAATTTTGTTGCCAATGAACTATTGGCTTGTGAATAGTAGTTCTTTTTCAAATTTGATATATCAAATTTTGTGAATTTTAGAACATTTCCTAAGATATTTAAACAATATTTAAGGTGTAGGTGTTATGGCTTGTTGTAGGTTGAGTCACTCTAGCTTGGTTAGGCTTGTCAATGTATTGGATTTTGACTTTTTGACTCTTGTAAGTGTTTTGGTTGATGTAATCTTAGTCTGAAGTTTAAAATTGATGGTAGACATCTTTAAAATCTTTTAACAATGCTTTGGATATAGTTTGGAGTTAAACAAGACTTTGCTAGGAATGCTTTTCTATTGCCTTTTTTAGTTTGCCTTTTTTATTAAAAAGGGGCAAATTGTAGTCCCTTAGTGGCGAACGATTGTCTACTGGGGAAAAAACATAATTGGTAAGAGGGGTGTGTGTCTCTAAAAGGGACAAATGATAATTGTGGGAAGTATATTAATTTTTCCAAAACAAAATCCTGAAGGAAGATTGACCCTTAGGGTTTTCCTTAACTTCCCATCAACTTTGTTTGTTGATGCCTTGAGTCCTTTTTTTGGTTATTGACCATTTTGTGTCATAGTTGTATTGTTGAGTGAAAAGGACTAATTCCTTATATGACCAGGTGAGAATTTGGGTTACTTAACCATTCTATCTCATGAATGCATGAATTTAAGGTTTGGATATTGTTTTCACATCATTTTGGATGTGTGATTGTAATCAAGGTTGAACTAATGGAAAAATTATGAGCTATGATATCCTTTGATTAGAGAATTATGTTTTGTTCCCTTCTATTCTTATTTGTTCATGAGAAATGGTGATAGTGGTTCAATGCCCCATGTCATGTTAGAAAAAATCTATCATCTTGTATGGTCATCATGATGCGACAATATTGTATAGTGCTAAGGTTTTTGTTTGTACAATCGTGCTTTATATATTGACAATACATTCTTATGTCATATCGTAACAACTCTCATGGATAAATTCATATTATAATGTAAAAAAATATTGCTTCATTAGTTCACTATTAATTTGCAAGATTCATTTTTATAACATCATTTTTTACATCCCATAAAACATCCTGTGTAAAAATAGGCCTAGCGATACTTCCTAAGGAACATAATAATTTGTATCATATTTCATGGGATGCTTCCTAAGGAACACCATCAATGTAGTTGTTACACCCCATTGTGTTGTTACCAATTTACTATTACCTTGATGGGTTAAAATGCTTTAATATATTTATAATTGTGTTTTGTATATGAATCTTGATGGAAATATGATTAATGAATGTTAAATTCAATTTAATTTTATAATGTCTTGAAGATGAAAATATATGTTGCATGTGAATGTATTGTTATCGACTAACTATTGTTGTGATGTACTAAGATGGATGCAGGAACAAATTCATACCTCTAGAAGAGAGGGGGAGTATCACTCAAGAGAAGAAGTTGGTCTGGTAACCCTTAATGAGCCTAACCAAGCATACACACACTCACATCCTAGTCGGTCTAAGTTGAGTCAAGTTAGTTCAGGGAATTGGTAAGTGATATTCAATTTTGGTTTGGGTATGTTTTGTATTGTTTTATGGTTTCAGTCTTTGAATGTTTTTGATTTAGAAAAATGTTAATAAGTATTTATGTCGAGTGAACATCCTTCCTTCTACGTTCATATTTATATATCAATCGATGAAGTATATACATAAAATGTATATATGTATATATGTACGTGTCTATGATAACTCATACATATGAGTAAATACATGCATGAGTATACGTAGGTAGACATATCTACACATGCTCGTGAATAGATCACCCATATGCATGAGAAAATCGATTGGACGAATGTAACATATATATACACACACACTTCAAGTATGTGCATTGATCAATGAATATGATAATATATGTGTTTATGTAAGGATATTAAAATAATGTTATATATACACATAATATATATGTATATAATTACGTTAATACAAACGTATATACATATATATTAATATACATATATATGTATGTATATATAATTATTTTGATATATGTTTATTTATATATATATATATATATATATATTTAATTGGCAAGTAATGCATTTAGTAATCATGTGGATATAATTATATATATTAATACTATATAATATATATTGTTTGATACATATTAAAAGTGATTTGAATGAGCATAACACATTATCATAGAACTACCATATATGTTACTATGGCCAAAGGTTAAAATACTACACATGAAGCATGAGGAGGATAAGTCAAGAGACTTATGCACAACACATGAGTGAAGGTAAGTATTGTTTAAATGTTGCAAGTGAAAATAAATGCAGTTTCAACATTATCGACTTAGTCTTAAACTGCACATGAGAAAGGGTGCTGAAATATGAAAGGTGGTGCCAAAATTTGTAGAAAGTGGAAACCAATAGAAGTTTGATACCTACGCCATATCCAGGTAAAGCCATATGATAAGCATAAAACTTAGTCAATGCAAAGATGACAAAAAATTGTAAGGCTAGTCGACTTGCAAATCAAATAGGAAACCTGTAGTAATGTGTCGTTGGGCCTTGACTTAGTAAAAGAGTCATGTTGTCACAAGAAGGGAGTTGATTCATCTATTCTATGAAATTCAAAATAAGAGGATTGTTATGTGTTGCAATATGAGAGTTTAAATCAGCCATATATCAACCAAGTTGATGCATTTAAATAGGAAGGTGGTAGATTTGTTAGCTTGTTTAAGTATATATAGAGGTGCTCTCTCTACCATTTGATGCACTTTTCATTCTAATTTCTCCATTGTTATTTTACTATATTTTCTATGCAAGAGTATTTTGAGAGCTTTGAGAGTTAGAGAGTTGTTTTGTGATTTTACAATTATAATTGTTGAGAGAATTGGTAAGAGGCTAGAAGTGGAAGGTAGGTTGAATGTAGAATAAGTAGCAAGCAGGCTTGTGGAATTGAGCTAGGAAGGAAGTAATATCAATTGGAGATTTTAATACATGCACGTTGATTTCTATCCCTTTACTATCTATGTTTGAAAGGTTATTTGTTATGAATGCCTTGTTTGGAAAGGATTGATTTAAATACATGATAAGTTGCTTGGGATAATCTTGCATGTTTCTTGATTGATTCTTATTTTGGTGAAGCTTTTTAATTTGAATTATTCTTATATATTCTATATTGGAATTTATATAATTGTGTTGTTACTAATACTATACGTAGTTTGTCAATACTATACGTATGTAGCATGAAATGTGGTATGTGTTGATGTATTGAAGTACTTTAGATGGAAATGCTAGTTGGAATAGGTGGTTAGCTTGGTTATTCCCGAGGTTAGAATAATCCATGGGAAAGGGTGTAACCTAGTTAGTCAAGTTATTACATCATCACTTTCTTCTTTTTGTGATGTATGTAAAGAGTATGAATGGTCAAAACCAAATTGAGCTAGAAGGGTGGGTGAGCATGTGACCTCCACTCTAAATTTTGGGTGATGAATACTTTGACCAAAGTAGTGTAAGTAGCCACTGTTTACATTGTCAGTTCACTGTGATCCAAGTTTGCATACTAGGCAGGGAATGTCATACATGTAGGTTATATCCACTATATGGAAGCTCTAGTTATGTAGGACACAACACCATGCTCCAAGAAAGCTAGTATTATGAGGTTACCAAACCAATCTCTTCGTCGAAGGGTAGGGCCATCTTACCAGTTAGGTATATGTGCGGGGGACTGCAGTAAGTCCGTGGTTGGTAGAAAAGTGCATGAGTGATGCTTTCCCTCATGCAGTTGGTGGCCAAGATTTGAGGAAGAACATCTAGACCATTCGTATCTTTATTTCAATAAGCTTGTAGAAGCTATGTATGTAATCATGTATCCATCTCTATGGAAATTGTAAATGAGAAATATCAAATCTTGAAATTATGTAATGTGAAATCATTGCCCGTATTATTGAAATGATTCTTTGTTATGCAATGGAAAAGTTTAAAATGGTTATGTTTCAAATGTGCATTTTGTTATTCAAATGAAAAGAATTTTTTTATCGCTCATTATGTTGCTAGTATAAGTTGTTCACTTGTGGGTAAAACATAGTAAAAATTATTGGGTAGAACAATGGGCATGATACAATAATAATAAAAAGTGGAGTGAACTCATGCTTGACGTGGGTTAAGGATTATTGAATCTAAGGTCAGTGTCCCATGGGGGGGCTTCAGGATCTATTTTCGAAAGGAGTAAGAGGTCTCATGAAGCAAAAAATATATGCTCTAGGATTAATTGGAATCTCGTCCTAAACAATAATAGCCCATACTTTTTAGGGCTACAAATTTGAGTGGGTGAAAATGGGGTGGGACCAGAAGTTGCTCCACCAACTTAGAAATTTTGTTTAACACTTTTCAATCATATGAAGTTTTACATTCTCGCTAGGAGAAAAATAAAAGGAAAACGATCTTTATTTCTTTATTTTTATCTTTGTATTTCATGAAACCACCAACTTTCTTAAAAGCTTAAATTTTTAAGCTGAACCATACTACTAAATTCATGGAACCAGTAGCTTTAAAATATTCCTAAAAAATCTTAGCAGCATACATTGAATTTTTTTGAGAAGCTCTCATTCATGGGACCCTAACCTAAAATTGCAAAATATGCTCATTGTAGGGGTAAAGTATACACGGCCTTCTATTTGAAACACAATTAGATGCCTCCTATATAGGCTAGTGAGAGTGGGAATAGTCCCATATACTAAATCAATAGGTAAACCCAAAAATAGATCGCCCTTCTTGCAAAATGCGCGGACACATCTGCACCATTAGACACGAGTCTAGCAATCTCTAATTTTTTTGCAAGGCCTTTAAAGGGTTAGGGTTCGAAAGATTAGGGTTAGGGTTCAAAAGATTGTTAATTGCGTCCGGTTAGGGTTCAAAAGATTGTTAATTGCGTCCGGTTAGGGTTTCCTCTCTACACGAAGAAGCGAGCTGTTATTTATTGTGTTAGCAAACCAAACGTGTCTTTTCTCGAATGTTTCGATAAACGGAGTGCTTTCTTGCGCGTTTAATCGTCTGTAACAAAGGTACTCACTTATATCTTTGACTTGATCGTTGTTGTGTTTCATTCATCTTTTCATTTGAGTTAGGCTGTTTTCGTATTTCGTCAATGCATTTTTCGTCGGTAAGAGGATGCAATGGTGTTCTGTAGAGTTCAGGCTCATAATATTTGTTTAGTTGGGTAATATTTACAAATATAGATCAAAATTAATTGGCAATAATTTAGGGTAAAAATGAGGTCAATGATGAGACAAGAAAGGCTTGTTTCTCAAAACATTCGCAGTGGCCGCCTAAGAGCTTTCGCCTTTGTCAGGCTTGAGAGCTTATGCTGTTTAATTCTTCCTTGGATGTCTGAGACCTCAAACCCTCAAATTGTCAAAATCTTTCTTGTCAAAACATTTTTATTTGTTTTCCTTGCATTTACATTAAGGTGCTTAGCTATGGCTTTTGGTAGGTTTTTATTTTCGGTCTTTTCATGAGGCATGCCTCATGTTAGTTAAATGTTAGAGATCTAATAGTCGATGGAGAAGAAATTGTTTGTACCTACCAGCCGAAACATTGTTTATGCAGATTATTACCTCTAGCTTTTTGAGACCTTTAATGAATCTATCAATTGTGTGCTGTTTATAGTTTATTTTAAGGTGAGGGCCATGAAATACATTGGACACTGATAAAATTAGAGAGATGCATCTATAAACCTTTGTCTGACTTGCATTGTTTGGAAACAATATAAGTGTTTTATTCTGTTACCTATACTAGAAAGTCTGATTCTTTTGTTTGTTCCCCATCTGCTTAGTTATTGATTTTTGAAATTGGTCATTGGGTTATCTTTGTCCATTATTTTATTGTGTATGTTGTTTTCTGTGTGCCTGCTGGGATACTTAAGTTACAGGTTCAGAATTTTAAGCTGGATGGTGTAATGTGAAGTCGGGACTGGGAAGGCTTTTTGTGATGCTTTTGATTTTGATAATAACGATTTTATAAATTCATCCTCTTTTCGCTTATTTTCTGTTGCCTCTCAAAATATTCGTGGTACTGGGTTACATTTGTTGCACTTGTGCCTCCAGATATCATTATGCTTGTGGACATCTGAATGGCATTGTGATGCATCTTTTGCTTCATTCATTATACTTTTAGTTTTCTTGATTCTTAAGGTATATTTGTTTAACAATGAAAAGATTGCCGTTTCTTAATTTATTTTTTTATAACTGAAAATTGCAATTTCTTCATTTTTTTTAAAAAACTGGTTATATCCCCTTAAACTAGTTATTTAACTCCACTGAAAAAACTTTCTTGTAACTACTATAACTTGAGCCCGCCTACAGTTGAAAAATATTGCTGTCTGCATTATTTTCAAACATTCAAACCTATAGTGAGAATGTTTAGAGTCTACTAAAAAACTCTCTTTTGTAATTAGCTTATTTGAGCCCACCTACAGCTGAACTTTCAAATCCTTTCCCCCAGTTATACTGAGAATGTTTTTATTACTAAAAAACGATATTTTGTAAACTATTGCTCAATTCCACCTACAACTGAACTTAAAAATCCTAATTCCTAAACCATGGCTTCCCCACGGTTTTAGGAGAAGATTGCAAATTATGCATCTTCTATTGTAAGAGAAGATTCCAAATTATGCATTGTCTTGAGTTTAAAAGATTATAGTATATATAAATGAAAAAGGAAAACATGTGCAGTCTTAGCAGCAAATTTATGACTCAGAGCCTCCCCTCTTCACTTACAAGTTACAACTGACATTTCAAATCCTAAATTATAGCTCTGCTGGTTCACTATTTTAGAAGTGTACAAATTACAGATTAATTATATGGTAGACAAAGAAATTATATGGTAATAAAAAAAATTATATTCAACCACTTGAGCCTTAAACAACTTGAACTCCAAGCAGCTGCATAGAAACATGCTCTAAGCAGCCAATAAAGATAACTAATTATAATGTTCATGTAAGCTTTTTGTGCAGTTATTGGACAAGAAAAATTTATATATTGGAGCTGATATTTTTCTACTGAATTAATGGATCTAAAAGTTTAGTTAAATCGACAACCTTTTTGTGCAGATATTGGACAATATTTTTATATATTGGAGCTGATATTTTCCTACAGAATTAATGGACCTAAAAGTTTAGTTAAATTGTCAATTTATTATTTAACTGAAATGTTTAGCTAATTGGTAACTGGAAGAAAATGAGATTTTGATTTGTTTAAGCTTATAACTTCCAGTTAGATTGGTCGATTTTTTGCTCTTGTTTTTGTAAACAGTATTATGCTTTTTGTTGTTTTATGAAAGTGTAACTGTCACGTATATATTTATAAGCAGAATTGTCATGTATCTATTAAGAGTATAGGCTGTTGAAGGCTCTACTTTCTAGGAATTTATTTTACGTTTATAATTTAAGAGTATAGGCTGTTGCAGACTCTACTTTCTAGGAATTTATTTTAAGTTTCTGCTGCAGTCTCATCATAGGAAAGCTAGCTTTTGATGAAAAGTATGATTCGTCAATGATTTTCACAAAGAGAAGAATGTAATGGTCTTCAATATTTTAAGTTCTATTACAATGATAAGTACGATTCGTCAATTTGTTAGGTAATGTTGATTTATGTTTAACATGAATATGGTGAATCCTTGAATACTTTTTATTTTAATGGTCATATGGGAGCAGATCTCGATTCAAGTTATTATTTTGATGTAAGTAAATGTTTGAAGTTACTCTTTAATTTAATAGTCATCAATTGTTACAACAAGAGGTCTGATTAGTCAATATCCTATGTAGTGTAGAATCAGGTTTAATATGAATCTGTTGAATGCATGAAGGTACTCTTTATCTTATTATGACTCATCAATGTTTTAGGTCAGTCAAGGAAGATCAGGCCAGACCTCTAAGCGGCACAGGAAGGTTGATTTATAGTTGCAGTGTCTGAAGTGATATCAATCGAGCCAATATGGGGAAGACACGTGGTATGGGAGCAGGTCGTAAGCTGAAGAACCACAGAAGGAAGCAGCTGTGGGCAGACAAGGCCTACAAGAAGAGCCATCTTGGTAATGAGTGGAAGAAACCCTTTGCTGGTTCTTCTCATGCCAAGGGCATTGTCCTTGAGAAAATAGGTATTGAGGCTAAGCAGCCTAACTCTGCTATTCGAAAGTGTGCAAGAGTTCAGCTTATCAAGAATGGAAAGAAGATTGCCGCATTTGTTCCCAATGATGGTTGTTTGAATTACATCGAAGAAAATGATGAGGTGCTGATTGCTGGATTTGGGCGAAAAGGGCATGCTGTGGGAGATATTCCTGGAGTTCGGTTTAAGGTTGTTAAGGTGTCTGGTGTATCATTGTTAGCTCTTTTTAAGGAGAAAAAGGAGAAGCCACGATCATGAGCTGATTGTTTAAGTGATTCTTTAAGGGACATTATAAGCGTTTAGAAGCTTTGAGAAGTTTAATCACGGGAATATGATTTCAGTTATTGTATGGATTTCTGTGATTCTTTAAGGGACATTATAAGCATTTAGAAGCTTTGAGAAGTTTAATCACGGGAATATGACTTCAGTTATTGTATGGATTTCTAAACAAATTTTGATTAAAATTGTCATCTTCAAAAAATAAAATGAAAATGTTCTAGGTCTTATTAGTATGAGTCATCAATGTTTTAGGTCTTATTACTATAAGAATTATGATTTGTCAATGTCTCAGATAATATTGAATGAGGTTTTACATTAATGTGGTGAATGGAAGTTATTATCTATTGTAATGGTCATCAGATGGGTTCGCAGACTTCAATTTAAGTGATGTGATTCTATTTTGGAATTGTTCATCCAAAAGTAATTTCGTTAGGGATTCAAAACTTGAATGCCTGAAGTTATTGTTTAGGGTCAGCTAATTTGTAAATCATAAATGATGAGGTGCAAATTACCATTAGCATCTTTGAAGAAGTGTACACACGTTATGGATTATACATAGGTACGAAAGTTGAGTATCTGATGGATTGGTTGAGGAGTATACCCGTCCATGATGAGGTAACTGGCATTACTTATGGCCATTATAGAGATAGTGTTTATTCTAATATTTTTTACATAACTTTAGTTGTAGTGTTCCGATACTATAGATTTAAAGCTTTATGCCCCTGTAAGAGTAGACTGATGCTAAATTTATGTTAGCAAATAAGATTTCATGGACTTGTCATAACTATTGGAAGATGTGTGGATGGATTAAATGTAACTGTTTGGAGTTAGTGCCTGGTGTCACTGGTCGATTCAGTGGAATTTATCTTTACGTCAATTACGTCAATTATGGAAGAAGGCTTTCAAGTCTTCTCTAGAGAGCTGTTGTAGATATTGTGAGTATTTAGTAGTTAAAGGGTAGGTACGTATTGTAGAGAACGATAAAGTGCTAAGTAAAAGGCCAGAGCAGGCGAATTGAATAGGATCTGTAAACTTTTATTATCATCTATTGTCGAGGTTGTAATTGAGTAGGGGAATAGTCATGGCAATGCTCATCTTTGATTTAGTGACAAGGCATTTCAAAACATCTGATGTTTGTATGAATTTCATTATGCTGGAGCATGTTAGAAATTATTCAGTAATTTCTTTTAAAATTGTTAACAAACAGTAATGAGAACCTCTTTAACATTAGTTGCAAATATGAAAACTCATTCCATAAGTTAATGCGTTTTTTATTAAAAAGCAAGGAAACGGCTCCGATCCAATGTACAAAACAAAACAGCAAAAACATAAAACAAAATGGTCCAATGGCGACAACCAACCAACACTTACAAACTAAGGAGGCACGTAGGCCACACTAAGAGCAAAAAACATGTAAAAGAGCACGCAGACAAAATCAAACCAGGCACGTAGACCAGTGATATACATTAAGCATAGCTAAAAAAGGAAACAAGAAGACATCGAACACCATCACTCCTTGGGTTCATTTATAAGGTACCAGTTCTTCAACATATTGAGGGAATAATTCCAATCTTTTTCTGTGGTTCTTGTCCATCTTCCTCTTAAGTTTTCTGATCTTAGCTTGGCCTGAGACAGTTCCAAAAACAACACATATCATACCACTAGTTACAGAAAAAATGCTACCATAAGCATTTTCCAGAACCATAACCTTATCCATCAAATAGTCAAGATCAATTTTTGGGACATGACCCCCCAAATCCTTTATCTGATCTTTAAGGTCTTGAAGCAGGCTCTTCCTGTTGCCCGGTTTCCTCCCTCTCATCATCATTGTTAACATAATCATCTTTTAGACCCATCTCCATCTCATTCATTTCTTAAACAGACAGACCTTTCTCCCGCCCTTCCACTTTTTTCATTCTTCTGACCAAGTTCAAAATCATCAATTATCTCAATTGTTTCACCCTTTGGCCCTAGACTTGCAGAGGAACCCAAATTTTTCTTTTTGGATGCATGTGGGTATAAAGGGGTTTCCTTTTTTTTGAGTAATTTTCAACTCTTCGTCAAAGGAAGGAACCAAGACTTCAACATTTTTCACAATACCTTTTTAAGGTTTTGGCTTAGTCCCTAGAGAGAGGGTTTTCAAAGACATATGGGGTTTACTTTCAATAATCTTAATCTCCAAAGGTTTGACAAAAGAGGTAGGGCACACCTATGGGGTGGTAGAAAGCACATACTTACGAAGAGTTAAGGTGGGACTTTTTTGGCTTAGTCCCCAAAGAGAGGGTTTTTAGAGACATATGGGGTTTACTTTCAATCATCTTAATCTCCAAAGGTTTGACAGAAGAGGTAGGGCACGACTACGGGGTGGTAGAAAGCACATACTTACAAAGAGTTAAGGTGGGATCTTGATGAAGGGGAGAAGCCCCGTTATCAATGCAAAAGGTGGAGGGAAAAAAATAGAAAAAAAGGGATGTTTATTCTCTATGGCGAATATGGTTCAGTAAAGGGAAATGATACCCATGAATAGTTTTGAATCTGCCTTCTAAAATGATATTTCATAACATGAAGACTTACCAAGCTAAAAGGCACGAATAGTTTCTCTCTATTGAAGCCGTTTTGATATCTTTCAAGTTTTTTCTCCTTTTCAAAGAAATTATCTATGAACCTCTAATAGTTTATATTAGTGACCTTTGCCACTTTAATACCTTGCATTTTAACCTCGATGCATTAGCAATGAGTTGCGGGGTTTACCAAGAAATGGAGACCACCAATAGAAACCTGTCCACCCTTACATGAATTACAGAATTTGGAAGTAAGCACATCATTATACCCTTGCATTGCTTGGAAGAATGGTGTAAGATTAGCCTCTTCAAAAATCTGCCACAACTCAACATTCTGTTATAATGGAATGCAAGAAAGAGGCTCAGTGTTTCCTTGGGCTACCAATTTTAATCCTAGGAACCTTCCTCAATACCATTTTGAATACCAAAAAACTAGCTGCCTTAATGCACAAAGAGAAAGGAAATTAGGCCATTATGATATCGCTTTGAGGAAAAACTACAACTTAAAAAGGAAAAATCACATGTCGTAGTATGAGTCGGGCTAATAATTTTTTCTTCCGATTATCATTCCACTTGTCATGAATGTAGTAACTAGGAGTGCTACAATTAATTTTAAACTTGTAATATTAATTATCCTAGAGAGAACATTAATGGGAATTGACATAGGACATGTTAAAATTAGATTATCATACATGTGCGTTATAACAAATCTTTCCAAAGTATCTTTAGGATTTGAAGGGAGATATAACATCCCTTCCACGTCCTTATAAAGAATGATTACAAGGATACCCTTTTTCTCATAATCACAACTTAAGGTAGTCAAATTTGAATCCATTCTATAATTTCTAGTCCCCATCCCTTTCCGATAAATAATACTTCCATCCTCCTTAATGACAACAGTATTTCGCTCCCTAGCTTTGATATGTAAAGATTAACATCTTTAGTAGTTTTAGCAATCCAAAACATCAAATCCCCTCTTCCTCCTTGAGGCCAAACCTTGACTATCATTATTACAAATAGCAGTCCCTTCTAGTAGCAAATCTTTCATTGGAAAGTTATTTTTGTCGAGATTTGATCAAAACCCTAACGAACCCAATCAGGGAAATAAATGCCTTCCTTAGAAGTTGCATCAACAACCATATTACCTTCCCTATAAGTGTGAGTTATCTTGGATTGAAGGAGGTTCTCAATCAAGTTTTTGTGGTCTTCCCATCATATCTTTTATCATCCACGACACAAAAAAATCTCCCTTTAGAATCTCTTTCTATGATAACTTGGTTAAAGCCTCTCTCTTTTAACCTCTTTATACCCCACCAAGCACTAGTAGCTTCGACCATATTACTAGTACATGTGTCTAATTTCTTGGTGAATCCTTCAATTAGGTATCCCTTGTGATCTCTAATCACTCCACTCATAGCAACCATTCCTAGATTACCTTTAGAACATCCATCAAAATTTAGTTTTATCCATCCTTGCTCATGGAAGGAGCCATCTGGTTTTTCTTCTACACAATATTTTTGTCAAATTTAACCTAGTTAAGTCTTTCTTAATCCCCCATTTTTGTTATTTTCTAAGCTCTCCATAATATGAAATCAATTTATAAAATCCACAATTTATAGTATTTATCTTTTCTTTCACTTGTTTTATACTCAAACACATCCTTGTTGTTTCTCTTCTGATCCCTAAAATTTTATTGTTTCTTTCTTTCCATAACCCCCAAGAAACAAAAGGACTGATTTGTCTCCACATATCTAAAATAATTGGATGAGAGAACGGACAATTTTTTCAATTAATCACAAATCTTTAAGAGTAGGGAAAACCTAATCAACCAAGAGAATCTTTAGGACATAATTCCAAACCTCTCTAGAAAAAGAGTAATTTAAGAACAAATTTTCTATATTCTCATCATCCTCATAGCAAAGGGAACATCTATTAATAAATTGAAATCCTCCTCCATAAGATTGTCAATAGTAAGGATATTACCATGAACAACAACCCACCAAAAACAATTGATTTTAGAGATAAGTTTAGGATTCCATACCTAATTCCAATCAAAATTGATAGGAAGAAGAAAATGTTGTTCCATCATTACATAAGCAGATTTAATTGAGAATAGCCTAGAAGGAAGTCTACTCTAGATCCATTCATCCTCCTTATTATGAGCAAAGAATAAACAGTCTCCAATATGATTTCTTAGCAATTGAATATCAGCGTTCCACCCTTGTTGTCTTCCTCCCCTTAAAAATCTTCTCCCAGTCAACTGTTCCTAAAAAAATTTCCAACTCGATTTTTTGCCTCCCTAGTCAATATAACCATTGAGATACGTACCATTAACTTGAATTAGCTTCTCCTTAATTTGATTGAGCTAATTAAAAGAAGATAGAGCAGGACTATTGTTCCAAATATCATCCCAAAAAATAATCTTCAAACAATTGCCAACTCTCCTTCTAATCCCCTATTTTATTTTATTCATGATTTTAACCAGGTTGTTCCAGATCATTGAACCATTTGGCAAATTAGAGGAGTGCAAGAAGCTCCCTTGGTCATCATTACCAAGATATTTGGCTTTCAAAATTTCTACCCAATCTTTTAAGTCCTTCAAAGTTCCATCCAATTTTAGCAAGAAGGGCCTTATTGAAAATTTTCAACCTTCTAATACCAAGGCCTCCAAACTTTTTCCCAACTCACAAGAGCCATCCTAGAATTCTCTTTTGTACTAGTCCAAATGAATTTCCTTTGAGTTTGCTCAATTTTATTGACAATGAAGGCAAGGATCTTAAAAAGGGAGAAAAAATAAACAAGAATGTTTTGAAGGGAAGCTTTAAGGAGTTGAAGTTTACTAGCTTGACTAAGGAGCTTTCCTTTCCACCCAACCAACTTCTTTTGTATCCTTTCAATTATGTTGTTCTAGTAGTTATTTGTGAGATTTTTTAAAATTAAAGGCAGACCAAGATAGGTAGTCGACAAAACAACAATTTGGCATCCTATTATCCTTATAACTCTTTCCTTATCCATCTGATCCAAATTAAAGAAATACAACTTACTCTTCATATAATTGATGTATTATCTTGAAGCTCTTGCATCGTCTTCCAAAATAGATTTCCAATGAGAAACCTCAACCATCAAGGCTTCTCCAAAAAGAATAGTTTCATCCACGAATTGTTGATGAGAAGCAGGAGGCAAAGAAGAAGCAACTTTCACCCCTTTAAGAAGTCTTCGATCAAGTCTTTTTTGGAGATTCCTCCCAAGAACTTCAACCACAATTATAAACAAGTATGGAGAGAGAGGGCCACCTTATCTTAGACCTCTCCCACAAGAGAAGTAACCTTTTGGAACATCATTCACCAAGATAAAACACTACGAAATGGTAACACAAGTTTTGATCAAATTCAAAATTTTACCTTTAAACCCAAATATTTGCAAAACATACATAAGGAATTGCCAAGAAACTCTATCATAAGCCTTAGAGATATCTAGTTTAAGCACCATACCTAGTTTCTTGTTGAATCCCATAGAGTGAATATATTCATGAGTAGCCAAGACAACATCTAAAATATTTCTACCTTTAACAAACCCTTTTTGATTGTGTGAAATCATTCTGTGGAGAAGCACCTTCAACCTGTTGACAATAAGCTTAGAAAAAAATCTTGTAAACAGTATTACATAAGCTTATAAGTCTAATCTTGTAGAGAAGAAGCATCATCTTTCTTTGGGATTAACACTATGTAGGTAGAATTTATTTGGTTTATCAGTCTTCCTGATCTAAAGAAATAGCTAGCAACATTCAGGTCTATAGAAATCACCTCCCAGAAATCGTGAAAGAAGGCAAGAGGGAAACCATCAAGCCCTAGAGCCTTTTAAGCTCTAAAAGAGAACACTACACTTTTGACCTCTTGTATTTGAACAAACTTGCCCAACTCTTTAAGGTCCTGATCAGAGAGCATATTTGGAATAATATCGATAATTTCTTCCAGGTTAGAGAAATTTGGATTAGAATCAACAAGGGTTTCTTTAAAGAAAGAAACAACAACATTTGCAATATCATTTTCTTCGGTAAGGGCAGAGCCATCTTCATTAACCAAAGATATTATTCTATTCCTTTTTCTATGTTTCATGGTGGATTGATGATTTTTTTTTGTACTTCTATCACCCTCAATTAACCACTAAATTCTCATATGTTTCCAAAAGATTTCCTCCATCTTTAAGAGTTTAGTCCATTCCATTTGTAATTCCCTTTCTTGAACACAAGTTTCCACATCATTATTTCCTCCCTCCATTCTTCCCTAAACCTCCTTAAGGCTGGTTAAAATATTCTTCTTCTTGTGAAAAATATTGCCAAAAGGAAACCTTATTCCAACCTTTAAGCTCTTATTTAACCCTTTTTAATTTTTGAGCTAAAGAATACATTGGGACACCTTGACATGAGAGATTCCACCAAATTTGAATCAAATCTTTAAACTCAGGGTGAGAATTCCACATTATTTCATATCTTAATGGAAAGGGACCTTTTGCCACAACCTCCTCCCAATCCAAAAGGATGGCATTGTGATCTGCTCTTGTTCTAGGAAGAGCTGATAAAGTAAGCTTAGGTAGAATATTCCAACTGTTAGAAACCAAGAACCTATCAAATTTAACTTGAATGTGATTACTTTCATGTCTCCTATTGGACTAGGTAAATAAAGAACCTTGGAGTTCAACATCCATAAGACCCTAAAAGGAAAGAAAATAAGCAAGGTCCACGATGTTATCAGAGAAATCCTCCAAACCCTTCAATTTTTCGGAAGGAAACATAGGCATATTAAAATCTCTTCCAAGCATCCAATACTTCACATGTTTGCTAGAAATAAGAAAGGATAAAGAATCCCAAAGCTAAAATTTAGAAGCACTAGAATTAGGAACATAAATGTTAACAAGATTCCATTTAATGTATTCATATCTTCCATTAAGGTCATAAGACTATTTTTATACTAGTTTCCTTTGGAACCTTTTATCCTATTAGAATTCCATAGGGTAGCAATTCCACTAGAAGCCCATTTTGCATCACTAACATAGTAGTCCGTAGAAGGCCTAATGTTCTTAATAATCTGATCAAAAGTGGACTGTTGCATCTTCATTTCCTGGAGGAGCATTATGTCAATTTTGAGATCAACAATACATTTAATTAGATGTTGCTTAAAAGGGCTATTCAACCCACGAATATTCCAAGACAATATCTTCATTGCAAACATTATAATGGTATGTATCGCCCTGACACTGACAATAGGAGGCCAAGCCCCCAATATCATCATTTCTTTTGTTTCTTTTGCATCGAAAGACAATCCAAAATTTTCTATTTACTTGAAGCCGCATTGCGAGCTGCCTCCCGAGTACGAGTTTCCCTCTGAGAAGGTCTACCTTGTTTTTGTTCACCTCCAACATCTACTTTTTTTCTTTTTTGGTTTCCCATTAACTTGAGTCTGATCCTCTTCCAAATTTCCTTCAGATAACTTCACAGGAGGATTTTGAGACTCGTTAACTCCAAACCCCAATAAAGCAAGGGATTCCTACATAGATTTATTGTGATCCCCAAGCAAGCTAATACAATCCTCATCCTTTGATTTATTTATCTTATCGTCCTTCACTATTTGAGCTTCATATAGGTCTGTATCAATTTCTCCCTCTTCAAGATGAACTCATTGTTATTTTTATTAACAAATTAGAGTTTTCAGACAATGTAAATAAGAAATATGTACCAAAAATTTTATCCACCAGCATCACCTGATTCATTTGAAATGAAAAAATCATGCACCATACAATTAACAATTTATAAGTACTCTAATAGACAATTAAATTGTTGCCATTGTTTCTATAATGGAAGGTATTGTAAACAAGATGATGGTATTTGGGGTCAAGTGTAGTGTTCAGTTGCCACCATACCTAATGATGAAACTTTGTTAAGATGTAGGATAACTACCTCATATTGTTCTCAACATCACAAGAGGAATCAATCTTTAGAAATTGTTAGCCCAATTTGTTTGTGTGTGCTAGGACTAATTAAATATCATCTAGAAAACGTAGGGAAATAACACATTAACTTGAAGGAAGGTCACTCAAGGCATACCAAGGATTACCAAATAATTGAACAAATCTTGCACAACACAATAAACAAATTATAGATATGTTCCAAATGAGTTTCTCTTCATCAACTATTTGCATGTGTTGCTTGGGGTGTATGGTAATCATCGTAATGAATAGGAAGCTTGCTTATCTAGAGGTGCAATATTTTCTTATACATTAAATGCTTTACACTTAATTTATTAACTAATTTATCTTAAGGCTAACTATTCTATTTATCTCAATGCAACCACTCTTGCTCAATTAATTTTGTCGATAGTTGTTCCCCTTTGAAAAGAGTAACTTTCTATTCAATATGCATAGAAAATCAATGGTTTGAATTGTTTCTCAAGCCTTGGGTGACTATTGAAGCAACTCTATTGTTGACATAAAAATCATAAACATTTGTGTTGGTTACATCAAAATCATAATTTGCACAAGGCATTCATGGCCTAGCAAAATGGAATTTAATGAATCCTTTGGAAGCATGAAGCTTCCATTACATTTGAGATTTGTTAACACCACTTCTATCTTCAATAGTAATGGCTAATGGTGACTTTGGAGTTTTTATTGGGGGCTTTTCAGATCTCTATGTAGTGGATGAATTAGTAATTACTTGCATCCTCTAATTAGATGAGTCTCTTCTTTAGTCAATGCATGACCTATGCTTGAATTTTTTTTCTTATTCCTATAAATGTTTGGTTTAATCTATAAAAATAGGAAGATGAGGATAAGATGAAAATGTTGACAAAATGATGTCCTTAATTCTTCGAAAAATGGTTATCCATGATAAGAATATATGTGAAATGTAATTGATTTAACTCCACTCAATACAAATGTATGCATATTACTTCAAAACCATATTTATTGCAACAAATATTATCTTCAATATAATATACAAAAATAAATTAAGACCCTTAGAAATGTGGCAATTAACATAGACACCCCCAATAATTGATAATCTTATTAATTTAGCATGATTTCAACTTACAATCAACGAGTATTACTAGGTCTTTCTAGAAACAACAACAAAATGTATTATTTGAAAATATAGCAAATCTACAACAATGGTGCTAATGGAGCTTCCTCAAGATTATAAACTCTTAGAGAGCCACCTATTATTTAACAATTAGGCATTGTAGAAGCCACCCAAACAATAGATTGTTGTAGCTCAAACATAATACCTATATGGAATTGCACAATGTTAGACTAGGGGTTTTCATCCACTATCTAGCTACAACAATCAAGGGGTTTTTATCCTCCAATATCAAATGATAGATGAGTAAGATTTCCAATCTATTTGAATAAATGAATCATTAAAAACAAGTATTCGTCTCTAATATTTGACTTAGATTAAATAGGTGCTTGAGTGCTCACTTTCACTCCAAAAAATAACTTCAAATTCTTTATTTTTTCCTCCAAAAAGCTTGCTCACAATCCTTTGGATGACACCGCTAAAGAAATAAAGCTTGCTTATGTAACACAAAAGGGTCCTATAATCTGACATCCACTTTAAAACACTTGTGCATTCCCTTCCATTCATTTCAAGGAGAATCTCTTTCTAATCCATTTGTATGTTTTGAAATATCCTAGATGCCCAACCAATGGAGTGTCATGTATGGCTCTTAAAATATTTTCCCTCATCTTTGATTCTTGGATCAAATATATCCTTTCTTTATGCACAATTATATCTTCCACCACTTTGAACCTATCGTCGTATATCCTTTCATCTAAAAGGATAGTAGCAAAGTATTTCATAGTATATTTAGATATGATGGGGATGACCTAATCAACAAAGATATAAAAAATAGGACATAAAGTAGGCATTCGAGATAATGTATCAACAACTATATTATGCTTACCCTTCACATATTCAATATCAAAATTATATGCTTGTAACTTGCTTACACATTTTTGTTGTTTTTTGTTCAAGTGTTTCTAATTAAGAAAATACTTTAGACTATTGTGATCTATCTTGACCACATAATTTCTAGACACCAAGTATTATCTGAACTTCATTAAGACATGCATGATTGCTAACATCTTATCATAAATGGAAATTTTTTTTTTTCTATTAGTTTTCTACTTTCAAAAGAAATGGGATGTCACTACTTCAAAATGGTTCCAATGCCTTCCTTGAAGGCATCATATTTCAATACAAGGGAAGTGAAATTTTTGAAACAAAGAGCATTGGACATGAACACATTACCTCTTTGAATTTATTGAAAGAGGTACTTTGTTGCATTTTTCCACTTAAATGCTCGCTTCCTAGTTAGATTGTGAGTGATGCTATAAGTTGGGATAATCCTTTGGCACACCTTCAATAGTATTTGCATAGTCCCAAGAATCCTTTTAATTGTGACACATTCTTGGGGGTGGCCAATCCCGAATATCTTGGATCGCCTACTGGCCCACTTGAAGCCCTTGTTCATTTATGACACGACCCAAATACAAAATATCCTTAAGCCCAAACTCACACTTTTATTGCTTGGAAAAAATAGATATATGCTCTAGAATACGCTCAAGACTCCATTCAAGTGCTTCAAGTGCTCCTCCCAAGTCTTTTTGTATGTCAAAATATCATAAAAAAATAAGACAAACTTTCTTAATTGCTTGCTACACATTGTTCATGCATGATTGAAAGTTTGCCAATGCATTAATGAAGTTAGTGGACATGACTAAAAAATTGAAGTTTCTGAAGTGACATTTGAAAAGTGATTTTATGAACATCTTCATCCCTCATCTAGATTTGATGGAATCTCGAGTGTAAATCAATCTTCAAGAACTATACAATTCTATGCAGTTCATGAATTGGTTAATCAATCCATGGGATGGGATATCTATTCTTGATTTTTTTTCAATTTAACTTTTGATAGTTAACATGCATCCTTATTGTTGGGAATAGGATGCCATTTAATTGCAATCCTAAACATATTTCATGTATCTCCTAAGTCCTTGGAAAGTGTTCCCCAACACTAGGATTAGAAAGAGATTAAATTCGAATGAAATGAACATGTAAATTGACATTTGTGATTATTCCTAAATGATAGGAACATGTGGGGACATCCAAGAAGAGATCCTACAAGATAGGAGCACATGGGGCGCCCGCATGGAAGGTGGAACTCACCTTGCTTCAATTAACTCTTTGCTTCAATTAACTATTTGGAGGATTGATAACACTTCAGTAATGTATGTTTTGATCCTACAAATTAGGGATTGATATTTACATGAGTAGAGTGGCACTATCAGTTCAATTCAATTTAGTTATGGTTCAATTATCTTTAGTTGCATGTAGTTATTTCGAGTTGAATGCTAGTTGACTTGAGTTGCATGACTAATGACTTCAGTTGCATGACAGATAACAGGTGGATACTTTCATTTTAAGTGGGGATGATCAATCATGCATAATGTTTGCATGAATTGGTGAGGAGATATGTTTCAGTTAACTAAGATTGACTTGGGTCCACTTTGGGCGCCCAAGTTGGGATCTTTTAGTTAACACCTTTTGCATGAGAAGATATTTACATGGCTCAGTCAAGTGGGCCCATTCTTGGGTGCCAACTTTGAGGTGAAGTTTTCATGATGTCTTCTTGACCAAATTTCAGTTAAGTGTTCAGTTTGGGGCACCTAAATTGAGGAAGACTTTGGTTTGACTTCAGATTACATTGTGGAACTCTACTTGCCCAATCTAGGCATAGATTTTTGTGAGGAGCTTTATGCTCTTGTATTGTACAACTCTTATGAGTTTACATGCTCATATTATTGTCTATTAATTGCAGCAAGTGTATGAAATTTATATGAGAGCTTATTGTAGGTTGTGAAGAAGGATTGTTGAAGGCAAGGAAGCATATCAGTCAAGGATTGATACAATATTATTGTAATCTTGTTCTAAGGTTAAATAATACAAACATTATTGATTCTGGTGGAGTTTTTTCCTGAAAGGGTTTCTCCGTATATATGTTGTGTCACTTCTATCTCCTTGTCTCATTCTTCTACAATCTTCCGTCTCTTTCTACAATTGGTAAAATTGATCTAAACAGATTAATCATACACAAAGAATTGTGACAAAGAACACTTAATTAGATCCACAGTCTCATAGTTTTACAAGTTTTAAGCTACAATATTACATTCATTTTCAACATTTGGTATTAGAGATAATGGTTGGTTAGGGTTTGGGATGCATTTCTCTTAAAAGTTTAAAGGTTTTTTTGTTGTAGTGGGAACTTTTACTATTGTGTTATTGCAGATTTGTAAAAGAAGTGTGTTACAATGAGTTCTACTTCTCGTCTAGATATTGGAAGATTCAATGGATCTAGTTATGAGATATGGAAACTAAAAATGGAGGATCTCCTTGAAGAGAGAGATCAGTGGTTAGCTATTTGTAATGAGAAAAAACCATCTACAATGGTTTCAGATGAGGATCGGGCTAAGCTTGATAAGAAGGCAAGAGGGACCATAAGGTTATGTCTTGTTGATGTTGTTCTCTTGAATATTTTAGATGAAGCTACCACATATAAATTATGGAAGAGGATAGGTGATATCTATCAATTCAAAAGTCTTACTAATAAGTTGTATCTGAAAAGACTGTTGTATTCTTTAAAGATGAAAGATGGTGATTTTGTTGCACATCATTTAAATGAGCTTTCAATTTGATTCTAAGTCAGTTAGCATATGTAGATGTAAATCTAGAAGATGAAGATAAATTCATTTTGTTACTTTGTTCTTTACCAAAGTCTTGCAAAAATCTAATTGTTGCTATTAGTGTTAGTGGTGCAGATCCTAAGATGGACATTATAATTCCTACTCTCCTATCAGAGGAGATGAGGAGGAAGTCTAAATGGGATCCCAAGATGCCTTGTTTGCAAGAGGTAGGACTAATGAAAAGGAACCTAAGGGAGACAAGAAAGGAAAGGGTAAGTCCAAAGGACGGTCTAAAATCCCTGGTAAGAGTAAGGTAAAGTGTTCGAACTATGGGAAACCGAGATATGCAAAGAACGATTGTAAGACCAAGAAAAAGAGTTTTGATGCTTCTATAAATAAATCCTTGGATGACGGAAATGATGCATTGATCATTACATCTAATACTATTAGTGATGACTCTTGGCTTATTGATTCAGGTTGCTCCTATTATATGACTCCTAACAAGGAGTGGTTCAATAACTATACTGCATATGATGGAGGGAATGTCTTCTTTGGAGATAATAGCACAAAAAATATTGTGGGCAAAGGAGAGGTAAAGTTTTGTTTTAGTGATGGTAGGGTTAAGACCCTTAATGATGCTTTACATATTCCAGGACTTGCTAGAAATTTACTTTTTGTATCTAAGTTCAATGATTCTGGAATGCATGTGACATTTGACAAAGGTGGTTGCAGATTGGTGAAAGGGAATATAGTGGTTGCTAAGGGATCTCATATTGGGACTTTGTTTAAGCTTAATACCTCCAATTTGAATAAATCAACCAATGAAATTGAAGCTAAAAATACATGTATGTTGTGGCACCATAGATTGGGCCACATTGGTGAAAAAGGTCTTAGGACCATTCTTAATAAGAAATTGGTTGATGGTATTCCTGATTATAATATTGGCAAAAATGATTTTTGTGAGCATTGTGTGTATGGAAAGCAATCTAGATATTCATTTCCTAATGGAACAAATAAAGCTAAAGGATTATTAGAGATTATTCATTTAGATGTTATGGGTCCTGTGGATATTGACTCTATTGAAAAAACTAGATATTATGTCACATTTATTGATGATGTGTCAAGATACACTTGGATCTATTTTATGCATAAAAAATCTGATGTGTTCAATAAGTTTAAATAATTTAAGGCTTTAGTTGAGAGACAATCAGATCATAAGATAAAAGTGTTGAGATTAGATAATGGTGTTGCATATTGTTCTAAGGAATTTGATGATTATTGTAAGCATGCAGGAATTGTGAGACAAAAAAATACTCCATATACACCTCAACAAAATGGAGTAGCGTAAAGGATGAACCGACCCTTAATGGAAAGAGCTAGGAGTATGTTAAGTAGTACTAAGCTAGATTAGTGCCTTTGGGACAAGGTTGTAAGTACTTCTTGTTATTTAATCAATAGATCTCCTAGTTCATCTATTGAAGATAAAACTCCTTATGAAATGTGGCTAGGTAGGAAACCTAGTGTTGCACATTTAAGGATCTTTGGTTGTGAGGCTTTTGTTCATGTGCCTAAAGAAAAGTAGTCTAAGTTGGATCTAAAAGCACAAAAATGCATATTCATAGGTTATGGTGAAAATGTAAAAGGTTACAAGCTTTAGAATCCTTTAACCTGAAAAATTACTTTATTTAGAGATGTGGTTTTCAAGGAATTTAGATCTTATACAGGAGAAGAACAACCAAAGGAGAAGGATACTTCTCGAACAGTGCATTTTGAGACAAATACTGAGAAGCATGAATATGCACATGTTGAAGAACAATTGGATGGATTGGATGAGGAGAGTTCATAGAGTTCTGAGATAGATGCTCATGATGAGCATATTGAGGAACAAGAAAAACCTTCTTTGAGAAGATCCACAAGATAAATAAATCCCATTGATAGGCATAGCCCACCTTATTTTTGTTGTATATTTTCTTTGATGAGTACTAATGACGAATCTAGATATTACATGGAAGATTTTTCTTCAGATGAGAACAAGATTTGGTCACAAGCTATGCATGAGGAAATGGTTTTCTTGGATACTTGTGACACATGGGATCTTGAGAGTTTTCCCAAAGGAAGAGAGGCCATTGGTTGTAAATGAATCTTTAAAAATAAATTTGGAGCAGATGGTAATCTTGAAAGGTACAAAGCTAGATTAGTAGCCAAGGGCTACTCCCAAAGAGAGGGAGTTGAATTTAATGAAATCTTCTCTCTTGTTGCTAAATTAACTTCTATTAGATTCTTTTTATCTATTGTTGTTGCTTATGATTTTGAGATAGAGCAAATGGATGTGAAAACTGCTTTCTTACATGGGGATCTTGATGAGGAGATTTATATGAGGCAACTTGGTGGTTTTGTTGTAAAAGGAAAAGAATTATTAGTTGATATTTATATGGATTGATACAATCACCTAGAATGTGGTACTAGAAGTTTGATGCTTTTGCATTAAAATTTGGTTATGTTAGGAGTGAGGAAGATCACTGTGTTTACATAAAATTTATTGATGATCAGCTTTTAATTATTATCTTGTATGTTGATGACTTGTTGTTTATTGGTAACAACAAGGTAATGATCAAAAAATTGAAAGCACAACTCTCTAGCACATTTGAGATGAAAGATCTAGGGGCTGAAAAATATATCCTTGGTATGGAGATCAGCAGAGATAGAGGTAACATAAAGCTTTGCTTAAGTCAAAGCAACTATGTTGATACTATTTTGAAATGGTTTAACATGCATGATAGTAAACCAATTAATATTCCTTTACCAGTTGGCACAAAGTTAAGTTTAGACATGGGTCCTAAATATGATTTTAATCATGAGGAAATGTCTAAAATTCCATATGCTAGTGTACTTGGTAGTTTGATGTATGCAATGGTCTATACAAGACCAAATATAGCCCAAGCAGTGGGAGTTCTAAGTAGGTTTATGTCTAACCCTAGTAAATAACATTAGAATTATGCTAAGAGGGTATTTAGATATTTATGAGGTACTTCTAATTATTGTTTGGTTTATCATGGTGTTAATGATATCGATATTATGCACAAATCATTGGACATACAGGCTTTTATTGATTCAGATTGGGTAGGAGACTTGGACAGTCGGAGGTCAACAAGTGGCTATGTGTTTATTTTGTTTGGATTTGCGGTTAGTTGGATGAGTAAGAGGCAGCCCACAGTTGCTTTTTCCACCACAAAAGTAGAGTACATGGCTGCTACACATGCCTCTAAAGAGGCAGTTTTGTTATAGAGACTTGGGAAAGGTATTGGTTTTAATTGCAAGCAAATTAGACTTGAATGTGATAGTCAGAGTGTTAGCCAAAAATCCTATGTATAATGCTCGTACTAAGCATTTTGATGTTCAATATCATTTTGTGTGAGAAATGGTTGAGAGTGGGAAGGTATTAATTGAGAAAGTTGACACTTTGATCAATGCTATAGATTATCTTATGAAACCAGTTCCTACAGATAAGTTCTCTTGGTGCAAGAAAGCCATTGGCCTTGAGTCTTGTACTTGATTTATAATAATGATTCCTTGTTTAGAATAACTACAATGTATAATGTCAAGTGGGAGAATGTTGGGAATAGGATGTCATTTAATTGCAATCTTAAACATATTTCATGTATCTCCTAAGTCCTTGGAAAGTGTTCCCCAACACTACGATTAGAAAGAGATTAAATTCAAATGAAATGAACATGTAAATTGACATTTGTGATTATTCCTAAATGATAGGAAGATGTGGGGACGTCCAAGAAGAGCTCCTACAAGATAGGAGCACATGGGGCGCCCACATGGAAGGTGAAACCCACCTTGCTTCAGTTAACTGTTTAGAGGATTGATAACACTTTAGTAATGCATATTTTGATCCCACAAATTAGGGATTCATATTTACATGAGTAGAGTGGCATTATCAGTTTAGTATTACTTTAGTATTAGTTTAGTTTAGTTCAGTTCAGTTTAGTTCAATTATTGTTCAATTATCTTTAGTTGCATGTAGTTATTTTGAGTTGAATGCTAGTTGACTTGAGTTGCATGACTAATGACTTCAGTTGCATGACAGATAATAGGTGGATACTTTCAATTAAGTGGGGATGATCAATCATGCATAATGTTTGCATGAATCGGTGGAGAGATGTGTTTCAGTTAACTAAGATTGACATGGGTCCACCTTGGGCACCCAAGTTGGCATCTTTTAGTTAACACCTTTTGCATGGGAAGATATTTATAAGGCTCAGTCAAGTGGGCCCATTCTTGGGTGCCGAATTTGAGGTGAAGTTTGCATGATGTCTTCTTGACCAAATTTCAATTAAGTGTTTAGTTTGGGGTGCCTAAATTGAGGAATACTTTGGTTTGACTTCATATTACATTGTGGAACTCTACTTTCCCAATCTAGGCATAGATTTTTGTGAGGAGATTTATGCTCTTGTATTGTACAACTCTTATGAGTTTACATGCTCATATTATTTTCTATTAATTGAAGCAAGTGTATGAGAGTTCTATGAGATTTTATTGCAAGTTGTGAAGAAGGATTGTTGAAGGAAAGGAAGCATATCAATCAAGGATTGATGCAGTGTTATTGTAATCTTGTTCTAAGGTTAAATAATACAAGTACTATTGATTCTGGTGGATTTTTTCCCCGAAAGAGTTTCTCCACATATATGTTGTGTCACTTCTATCTTCTTGTCTCATTCTTCTACAATCTTCTATCTCTTTCTACAATTGGTAAAATTGATCTAAATAGATTAATCATACACAAAGAATTGTGACAAAGAACACTTAATTAGATCTACAATCTCATAGTTTTACAAGTTTTAAGCTACAATATTACCTTCATTTTCAACATTTATGGTACTATCCTTTTCTTCACCAATACTTCTAAAGAGGCAAATAAACTAGAACTTGGCTTGATGTGGCTCATATCTAAAAGATCCTTTATTGTCTTCTTGATATTTTCCTTGTGGATCTTGGGGTGATGATGAGGAGTGATTATCACTAGCTTTGCACTTGTTTCAAACTCAATAATATGCTAGAACCCTTAGATAGTAGTTTGGGGGGAATATGTTGTGAAAATTGGTGTGCATGTCCAACACATCTTGTAAATCAATATGATTAGCATCCTTTGTTCTTATGGATAATATTTTTGGGTGTGATCAAGTACTTGTATTCCCAATCTACTTGTCATCTTCTAAAGTCTCTCCATTATTTAGTTATTATTAGATAGGATGTTCCCTTGAGAACTACTTCCTTTCCTCCATTTTTGAATTTTAATTCCATAGGTTGGTAGTTTTGTGAGATTATCCAAGAGATTTTAGTCATTGTACTCCAAGCACCATGTTAGTATCTCCCAATCTAACCACATATAATTCTTCACAGATAAAATGATGAGAAAAATTCATTTTTAGTTGTTTAATTTTTCATGCACACGATACAGTAAACCCATTAACCATGATCACATTAAATCCCTCAAAATACTCAACAACTAATCCCCTTCTAGTCACAAGGTCCTTGTCTATAAATTATGGGTTGCCCCACTATCGATAAGGATGGTGATCATTTTGCTTGTTAACATTATACAAATTCTAAATGAGTTGTACCTTTGAGTTTCAAATAGAGCAACTGGAGTTCCTCCGCCTCTATCTTTTGTGTTTTCATTAAATTATTCATTTACCTTCTCAAACTTAGTATATTCTTCTTCTTCATTGGAAGTGACTTCGATATGGTGCACCTAACCTTTTCCCAAGTATTTGTGGCCTTGTTCCAAAGATTCTTTATAATAGAAACATAGTTGCTTTCTTCTTAGTTTATTTTAATTTCTTTTCACTAATGACATAATATTTTGTGTGCTTGAATCTCCCATGTGGAGCTTCTTTTGGTTTATATGAGGAGCATTGGAATAATATTTATTCAAAGACAATGAAGATTCCAAAGTGAGGTCCCTTTTGATCACCTCTTGAAGAGCAAAAGAATTCAATGCCTTGATCAAACCCTTCAGTGGATTTGCTAATCCTTCTAGAAAAATAGAATTGTGATTATATTTTATGATACATTAGGATCTTTGACAACTATCCTCTCAAAATATTATGTGGTGCTCCATTGATTCATAGTATTTTAGTTGTGTGAATTCACAAAAATAGATTTTTCAATTGACTCTATAAAATATTTCAACCAATATTTTGCTAAATTCTTCAAAAGTAATGATGAGACTATGCCCTCATGTCACCATTCCTTAGTACCTCCATTCATAAGCTACCCCTTCCAAGTGAAGAGGAGAAAACTTGATGGATTCTTCTTCATACATTAAATTTAGAAATGGGTAGGTATTTATCTTTTGTATCCATGCATGAGCTAAACACATCTATGTCCCATCATACATAAATACAAGAATCTTGCCCAAGTGTTTTTGCAATTCCTTATTAGCATGATTTTAAACTAATTTCTTCTTTATTTGTGGACCATTTCAGAGTTTTATGTTGTAGAATGTAGCAAGCAATAGATCATCCCAAATTTATCACTCAAGAGATTTGAATTTAGCATGAAGTAATAAAAAAACATCTATTTTTATCTAAATTGCTTCTTCCTTTGGAGGATCTTATCTTCATTAAAGGAATTTGGTAAAGAACCAACAGTTTGGTTAACCCATGAGGCACTTCCTCTCCAATAGGTGATATTGGTGTTCCAAGAGATTTTTTTCCATTTAATGACTTGTGTTATCATTACCATCATGTCTCTGAGTGCTTGAGCCATTTCCTTTTGCCCCACATCCAAATTGACCACCACTCGAAACATTACTTGAGCCTTTTCTTCCTCTTTCAAATTATGCCTCCTATTTTTTTCATCTTGTGTCTCCTCTAACACATTGCTATTACTATTCAATAAATTGAAATAGCCCTTGTTTCCTCCAAAGTTAGAATGATCAAGGCCTTGATATGACTATAATATATTTGATAGGAATATTATGTGAAATCTAATTGATAACAAATGTTTGGATCTTACTTCAAAATCATATCTATTGCAACAAATATTATCCTCAATATAATATACAAGAAAAGCCCTCAAAACTCTAAAAATTAACACTATCATCTATAATAATTGATTACTCTTATTAACTTAGAATGCTTTCCTCTCATGAGGTTATGTAGGAAATGATTTGATCAACCTACATGATTTTCCTAACAAGTGGTATCAAAACCATGGTTGTTATAGTGGGATGTGAGAGATACCTATTTTTCTATAACCTTTTTTTTATGAGATCTAATGAAAATTTGAAGCCATGACAATGCAAGAGAAATATTAGCCATTTTAATGTATGATATATGTTGTGTAAGTTGTTATTTATAAATTTAGGGTTTTGGGTTTATAGATTTGTGGTGAACCCAAATGCATACATATGGTCCCCAAAACCTTAGGGTTTCGCCCTTCATTCATATTTCCTGATCACTTTCTAGGCCTCTTATGACCTATTTTTTTTTTGCTTCTTCGTTGAACCAGTCTTGTCATCTTGTCACAAGCCTGACCTGAAAATTATTATTTTTGTTCGATCTCTCAAGGGGGTAGCTTACCATCCTTCCATCCTTCCTTTGTTCATTGGGGCACAGTGGGGCATCAAATAATTTAAAAAATAAAATTGAGTAGCATCAAGTCTTTGAAACAACACGACAAGTACATTGTCTCAAAGAGGGGAAAAATATAGACACCTAAAATTGTTTGAATGCATCACACATTCCTAATTCACCTTTTTTCATCATTTTATTCATATCCCCTAATTCCTCAATTTTAGTTAAATAATTTATAATTATTTGATTAAATGTACTCTACTAATTGAATAATTAATGTTATTTGATCAATTCATCATTTCTCACTAATTTCCCTTTAATTAAATAATTTTGAACTATTTAACTAAAAATCCAAATTTCCTCTCATACTCACAATTAAATAATTTTCTTAATTATTCAATTCACTAATTTTCCTTGAACTTGCACAAAGAATATTCCTTTTCAAAAAGAATATTCCCTTTTCAAAATATCTTCTTCCCTCCAAAATATCTAAATAGCATATTCCCTTCAAGAGGAATATTCCATAATTCAAATTCAAATTTCAAAATATCTTTTCCTCCAAAATATCTTTAACCAATTTTCCATTAAATTAGGGATATTTTGGGCTTTTATTCATTTGCCACCCTTAATCTCCCTAATTCACTCTTAGCCATTGATCTCCACCGTTGATCAGACATCCTGAAAATCTATAAAACAAGTCATTTCTTCATTAAAATAATTCACAATCCTCATGTGTATGAATTCACATTCATTCACAATCTTCATGAGCTTGAGCATTCATTGTTCTTGAGCAAATTGAGCATTGATTGTGAGTCACATTTATCATCTTAACTTTTGCAACATGGGTTATGCATAAATTGTCATAATTCCACAATGGGATTGTAAGGTTTGCATGTTTCTTTGATTTAATTACATTTGAATTGGTTTTTATAGCTTTAGTTTGAATATTTGAAGCATTGGCATTCTATTTTCATTGAGTATGGGTGTAATTGATTGTTCCTGTTTGAGTTTTTAGTGTTTACTAATCCTAATTGTTTAGATTATGCTTTCTAACCATTACCCATCATTCCCCTATGGTAGTCACCCATCCCAATACTACTCCTACTCAAGCACACTTAAACATGGAGTTTTCCCCAAGGTTAAGCTTGCTTAGCTTGCAACTCCATTTACAAAACCTTCAACAAGTGTTGTGCCTTATGAACCATTTATTATAGAGCCCTTTTAACTCATCAATTGATAAGTAGGAGGTATTTTCCACAACATTGCAAATTTTGATATTGCTATCAAGACTCAACTATGTAGTTTTTCAAGTCAAACTCATTGAACCATGTTTCATGAGTAGTGGTTCACAATAAACCATCTCTCATGATAATGAAGGGTCCACTTAGCACTCATTGTATCTAGGTGATGCTCACAGAGGTGAAGTGTTGTGCCTTCCCAAGAGGTCACCCATCTGAGTACTACTCCAACTCAAACACGCTTAAATATGGAGTTTTCCACAAGGTAAAGCCCACTTAGCTTGCAACCCTTTGCAAAACATTCAAAAAGTATTGAGCTTTATGAACCATTCATTATAGAGCTCCTTTAACTCAACAATTGATAAGGAGGTATTTTCCATACGGTGTTGAAAATTATGTTATTGCTATCATTATTCAACCATGTAGTTTTTTTAGTCAAACTCATTGACCCATGTTTCATGAGTAGTGGTTCACATGAACCAATCTCTCATGAAAATAAATGGTCCACTCAACACTCATTGCATCTAGGTGATGCTCACAAAGGTGAAGCATTAGGCCTTCCCAAGAGGCCACCCATCCAAGTACTACTCCAACTCAAGCACGCTTGAAGCACTTTCAGGGCTTGAAATGCAAGCACAAGTTGGTGTCAAAATGTAGGGAAAGGACTACATGCCAATTATTTGATGAAATTTCAAACTAATTGCAAAGAGGCTTTAAGGGTTGAAATACTACACTAATATCTAGTTAGTAGGATTGATACCTAGGGTGAATATTTCATTGGTAAAGTGAAAATAGGTCTGGTAAAAAATGTTTTACTTGTAGGTGGAAAATTTGCACAAAATTTCAATCAAAGTGTGGCAGAACAAATTTCAGTTGCAAATAAAGGCGAACATGAGGGAAAATGATGTGAAGTGGCATATTATTTTATCCTAGTTAGTTTCAAATCAGAGGTGTTTGATTATGCCATGTGTCTAGTGGCTAATACATTTGGTTTTTCCCTCTTCTCCATAAAGTGTAACTTCTATGCCATTTTAAAGAGGGGTTTGTTGAGTTTTGGAGAGATTAATTGTGTTTCTAGGTCATTCTTAGTGTTATTTTTGTAACTATTTTAGGTTTTTTATGTTAAATTATAAAAACCTTTGCTTAATAAGGGAATTTTATTCTAAGGTTGGTTTATGTTATGCCATTGTGATATTTTTATTAGTAAATCATTGTAATAAAAACTCTTGTTAGTTTTACAATCTATCTCTATTCTCCTTTGTATGCTTTAGGGAATCTAAGGGGTTTCTAGGTGCACATTTGCAATACTTGTACCAAGTTTTAGTTAGTTTAAATCTAAGAGATAATAAAATTTCTTATTATGGGTTGCTTATAATTTGAAGTCTTTCTTATATAGTATGTGGGGTTTATAAACAATAAATTTATTATTAAGTGAAATGGTGGGGAAAGGGTGATCTTAGGTCCTTAATGCAAAGAACCTAGGATTCAAGCGGCCTCTCCCCAAATTTCACTAGAATTACCAACCACAAATCCAAGAGATTGACTCACAACCTCGGTGGTACCTAGGTTGGTGGATTCTTCAGTGTCTTAGGATGAATGATTAAGAATGATTTAGAATGATTAAAATAATGAAACTATATGACCTAATATGTAAAATGTAGATTCCTGAAGATAGTCAAACTATAACAACAATTTGTAGGTAAATATGTGAGATATCAGAGGGCATGTACCTGTCACCAAAAGTTCATTCTGACATGTGCAGGACTAATTTTCCCCTAGGTGAATGGGTCTTTGTTTAGGCTTCCAAAAACACTTTTTACAGTCTTTTGATGCTAGATTTGAGATGTTGTTTTCCACCTACAAACTTGTCAGAATTTTGGAAATGAATTTTGCAACTAAGTTTCTAAGGTTGACAAGAATGATGAAAAAAAATACAACAATGAAAAATTTCTCTTCAAGATCTCTTCAATCCTTCTTCAATCTGTATCATGCAAATTCAAAGGGGGAGAAAATGTTGGGCTATTTTAGGGGCTTTCCTTAGTCAAACCCCATGAATAGTGTTTCCACTTTCACAATGGCAATTCCAATGATAAAAACCTCGAATGGAAAGGAAGGAAATGATGAATGAACAATTGTTACAACTCACCACCCTTCAATTTCTTCCTTGAAGGACTAAAGACATACAAATCACTTCAAGGGAATCAGATCTTGATTGCTTGATTTTCTTGAATGCTTGGATGCATGAAGACCTACAACACTTGTTAGCCTTTACAAGACAACATGGACACGCATAAACTTTGACATGATGTTAGGATCTTGATTGCTGCTATAAATGATTGATAATGCTACTCTTGAATGCTCAATTATTCTATTGACAATAATATTTTCTTTTGAATGTGTGTTAGATTGCTTGTTCTATTTCAAATGATAAAAAGTGGTATTTATCCAATTTCCTGAAAATTAGATTCCAAAATCCAGCACTTACAATTTGAATTTTAATCATTAAAATGCCACCAAAAACATATTTTAATTTAGGTCTTGGCTCATAAAGGAGACCCATTCGCCCTTGGGAGAATGGGTCTTGGCCTATATCTCTAGGACACACATGATCCAAGGCAATTTAATTATTAAATGCATTTATTTAATGTTGGTTCCCTTTTGGAAAATGGTAAGAATAAGGCTTTGGAATGCATAATTTGGAAAATTAGAAGTTTAATTAAGTCCAATAAATTAAGGGACACAAATGTAGTATGAAATTGTAAATGTATAAAAATTTCTACACTACATTTAGCCCCACTTTAGTGAGAGTTTGAGCTTACACTCAGACTCACACTAAAGTAGATAAATATATGTCAAGGGAGGTCCAATTGTACAAATTTTGGAAAGATAAGATGACAAAGGATCAAGGAGAGTGATTGAGCCTCCAAGATCTATGATCTCATGGAAAACCAACATAGGCACAAAAGAACACACACATGTGTAGCAACAATACAAGGTACACAAACATTCAATGTCAAAATTAATGCAAATAAAAAGGATGGACTAGTAATTTGTGTTATGCTATACATCCATAAAATATACTCACAAGGGCTAGTGAAGTCTGATATTCAATAGGTGAGCCCTAAGGTCAAGATGAGAAACACACAAGGTCTAGTGAAGTCTGATATTCACTATGTGTACCCATAAAATGATCATTGCTTCACAAGCCTAGCAAGTTCCATTATTGCTAGACACTTATGGAATAAAGTTGGTTCACAAGACTAGCAAGTTGTATTATGCTAGACACTCATGGAATAAAAATTGCTTCACAAGGCTAGAAAGTTAGATGCTCGTGGAATAAAATTGCTTCACAAGGCTAGAAAGTTGTGTTATGCTAGACACTTAAGGAATAAAATTGCTTCACAAGGCTAGAAAGTTGTGTTATTCTAAACACTCATGGAATAAAATTGCTTCACAAGGCTAGCAAGTTGTGTTATGCTAGACACTCATGAAATAAAATGACAAGGTAAACAAGAATAATCAAAGGGGTTTTGCTTAATGCATGGAAGGTCACATCTTAGGGGACATTCACACTTGACATCACCACCAAGAGAGGACTAGTCAAGGAATAAAAGATTAACATCTTAGGGAATGCACCATAGCATTACCACCAAGAGGAATGTCATATGCTAAGAAGGGTCACACTCTTGCGGGAGATCAAGCCTAACATTACCACAAAAGTGATACATCACATAGATCCAGAAAGCCAAAATTTGATTAGTAAGGTCATACTTCCTAGGAGGTGTATGTCATCACCACAAATAAGGGAACATGCAAACAATAATAGGGGGACTATATGCCCCCCTTTAAAATATTAGTGTACTTGCTATACTAATTTTTTAAGGAGATAGATAGGGATATCAATAATAAATACACCTAGGACAAGGATGATCCAAGATATAATATGATATGCTACCCCTTGAAATACAAATGATATTTGTGCACAAAGTTCAATACATGTGATAGTGAGCATGATATAGTTCTACAACTATCACATGGCAAGGAGGAAAGTAAACAATTGTTATTTGATTATACAATCATCTTGACTTGTGAAAGGATCGAATTCCTTCAATACATTCTTTAAAGCATAACATTCATCAATAAGACACCCAAGTGTTCTATGATATGCACAGTAAGACATGTTTGTACTTTTTTCTTTCTTATTTTCTCAAATAGGTGGTAATGTAATCAGTCCTAGGCTGAGAAATTTATTTAAGATTTGTTCAATCTCGGTTATGGTATGCAAAAATGGTAGCTTCTTAAGTTTATAAGGCTTGGGTTTCTTACTTGATTGAGCAACTGCTTGATGTGGAGGCAAAGGATCTTGATATCCTAATCCCTTAGTTTCTTTTGATGGTATTTGTTCTAGCAATTTGTGAATCTCATGCTCATTCCTTATGTCACATCATTTATTTGTCAAAATTGTAAAACCTTGGCCATAACATTGCTTTAGGTTAATGGGTGTGTTGGTGAATTTGTACACATAGGATGGAGAGGTGTCAATAGATATTTCTTCATTATATATAGGTTTCTCCATGGTTGATGGTTGAGATTTATTTTGTGATTCAATTTCAGTATGTAAAATATTGAACATGTCAAGTGGTGAAATTATAGGAGGTGTTGGTTGTTGACATGGGTTATTAGGCCATTGCATTGAGGGGTAAAAGGCTGCATTTTTCTCAAGGTTATGCAAGGAGTTGTGTATGAATGCTTGCATGCTCTCTTCATCTTCACCCAAGATGTCTACTTCATGAGAACATGCATTGAGAGGTGAAGGGTCATGAATAGTCTCAATTGCATTGGGATCATCACCAAACACACAACTTGAAACATCGACCAAATATTTTAAGGACATCCAAACTTTAACAAAACACATATCCACGATGAAGTTTTGCTTGGTATTTCCTAATATGTAGAAATGTTATTGTTATTTGAGAAAATTAAAATATAATTTTCAGATCTGAAATATGATAATTGACTAATTATAAGATGCAAAGATCTCAAAATGATGAATTTTTAATGCAAATTTTGATTTTAAACAATGCACTTTATTTTACCAAATGAACTAAATGTAAAATGCCTCAGAATATGTATTTTTTGAAACTATAACAAAGATCTACAAGTATAAGAAATTTGAGCATACAAAGACAAAAATGTGTGCAAAAATTTGTAGAAGCACCTGTACAAGGATAGGTTCACCCAGGGGTGAATGAGTCTATGTACAAGGTTCTGAAAAATTAAAAACTAAGTGTCTAGGTTACTATTTATGAGTATTATTTCTGGTTGCAAAGTTATTCTATAGTGACTATTTTTTCCAAAAATTTCTCATGAAATGCAAGTGAAAATGTCTGACAATGTGTAAACAAAAATGACAATTTTGAGTGCAATTTTAGATGAAATTCTGATCTGAATGACTAAAACACACACCAAAAAAAACTATGATGCAAAATGTATGCAATATTTTTAGATTTTTATGAATTTTTAATTATGCAAACATGCAATATGCAACTCTAAATGAAGAATGCGAAACAAAAAGATGCAAAATCTAGATCTAGGGTTTGAATACCAAATCAAAAAGTTATGATGTCAAATGTTAGGTTCACCAAAATGAAATAGTGGGGAGAGGGTGATCTTAGGTCCTTAATGCAAAGAACCTAGAATTCAAGGGGCCTCTCCCCAAATTTCATTAGAATTACCAACCACAAAGCTAAGAGATTGACTAACAACCTCAGTTGGACCTGGGTTGGTGGATTCTTTAGGGTCTTAGGATGATTAAGAATGATTTAGAATGATTAAACTAATGAAAATATATGACCTAATATGTACAATGGAGATTCTCGAAGATAGTCAGATTGTAACAACTCTTTGGAGGTAGATTTGGGAGATATCAAAGGGCATGTACATGTCATTAAAATTTCATTCTGACATGTGTAGAAGGAATGATTCACCCCTAGGTGAATGGGTCCTTGTTTAGGATTCCAAAACACTTTTTACAGTCTTCTAGTGCTAGATTTGAGATGTTGCTTTCCACCTGCAAACTTGTTGGAATGTCAAAAATAAATCCTGCAACTTATTTTTTGTAGGTTGACAAGAATGATGA
>CM021101.1:512993185-513229110 GCA_007115665.2 Sequoiadendron giganteum
TTATACCAAAAATTTCTCAGTCAGCTTCCTTTTCTACATGGTCACAAAAAGAGGCCCTGATGGACGTTTTATACCAAATACCCCCCCAAAATACCTACCAATCATATCTAGCAAAGCCCAAGGCTTAGATGACCACACTTCTAAAGAATTATTTGAGCCTACTCCACCCGAGGGTTTCCATTATTTACCTGTCGAGCAACTAGCAAAACAACCAGTTATAGAAGAAATTGTTTTTGAGGAACATACTCCTCTAAACATCATGGGAGATCATAGAGTTGAACCTAACCACAATGAACCTCGGCCTCCTAGAATGTTTACTTATCCTATTACGTTGGATGCAGACGATGACACCGTAATGAAGAACATCTCCCTAGCTTTCCTTCCAACCTTCAGTGGCTTGTCCTCGGAAGACCCAGACCAATTTCTCTTTGAATTTAAAGTCTTGTGTCAAACTTATGATTACAAGAATGATAACCAAAAGTTGAAGCTCTTTCCGTCAACTTTGAAAGACTTAGCAATGCACTGGTTTATGGGATTAGGTTTTGGAAGTATAACATCCTGGGGGAAATGGAGACTATTTTCTTGCAAAAATACCAAATTTATTGTAGGGTAAGTGATCGTAAGGAGGAGTTGTTCAAACTGAGATAGAACGAGGACAAAAGATTAGAGGATTATCTTGATAGGTTCCTCTTCCTCTCCAAAAGATGTGGAGAAGCGACCATTAGCGTTGAGATCCTAAAAACAATTTTTCTTAAAGGTCTTGATGATGACGCAAGAAAAAATATTGATCTAATGGGAAAAGGTGATGTATCTCAAGTAACCCTTGAGGAAATATGTGAGTTATGTCAAAATTTCTCCCGTACTCGGGGAGGAATCTGCAAAACTAATCTTTTTAAAGGGTCTAACGAGATAGGTAAGCTCCGTGAAGAAATAGCAAATCTGAAAATAGACATTCTGGTTCAATTGAATACCACATTAGATGGTATAGAAGCTAAAACTCGCAACCTAGAGACCTTGTCAATTTATTGTCCAAGGTGTCAGAATAAACACCTACTGCGCAAGTGTCCTTTAGATAAAGTCAATGTTTGTCAACTTTGTGAGCAAAACCATCCTACAAATCAGTGTGAGCTGCTGTCTAATATCAAGAATACTAAGAAAAAAACCATTCAGGTTGAAGAAGAAATAAATGCCTTAAACCAACATCAAGGAGGTAATTTCTCTTATGTACAGAATCCTAATTCTGTATGGAAGTCACAAAATAATTGGGCTCATAATCAATGGACTCCATCTTGGAATCAGTCACCTCCACCACAACCTAACTGGGGAAATCCTTATTGGGGATCCCCTTAATGGACAAACCACACATGGGGAAATCATCAGTGGACAAATCAACCACAACAACAATGGTACCAACAACATGCTGCCCCTCAATGGAATCGGGCACAGAATTAGTTTTATATTGAACCTAGGAGGAATCAACAACAGAATCTATTACCTCCAACTCAAAACCCTCCTCAGTATGAGCAGGTGAACCAAACTCATCTTCTAGCACAACCACTTCTCGATCTTAAGAATAATCGCTAGAATACACTAGTCTATTCTACCAAACATGAAAATGTTACAGGATTCAATGCGATAGATTTTGGAAACGTGCAGCTATGCTCTGGTCAAACTCGTCAACCTCCCACTATTGAGGAAATAGTGGAGGAACCTGAGCCTAAAATTCCAATAAAAGACACGTCGTCTACTCAGGATACCACTCCCAAAGACAAAGAGCCTTTCTTCAGTGGCAAGGGCTACTAACTTGTCTCAGGGGAAGGAAGGTCAGTCCTTAAGTCAACATAAGAAGGATCCTGTTCCAAAGGAGAAAAGGATGGCACCATATTCGAAGCGTTTAAAGTCCATAACCCCAGAAGATACTTCGAAAGTATCCTTGGCATCAGAAAATGTGTTAATTCAGGAGATTAAGTAACTACAAATTGAAGTTCCTTTATTGCAAGCAATAAAGGAAATTCCTGAGTTAAACCAGATAATCAAATAGCTATGTATCAAAACGCCAGGTAGGAAGCCAAAAAAGATAAATATCATTCATATTGATGGTTATTTAGCCAATTTTCTATCTGGAAAGACTTTCACTCTGAAATACGATGATCTTGGGAGTCCACTTATAACCGTTACAATCAACGATGTAGCAATACCAAATGCACTAGTGGATCTAGGGGTAGCTATTAATGTGATGACTATGGACGTAATGGAAAAATTAGGTTTAACTAATTTACGTCCTATAACCACAGCCTTACAAATGGAAAATTAGTCTATAGCCATCCCTAAGGGCGTCATTAAAAACATCCTTGTCAAATTTGACGGATGGGAATATCCAGTCGACTTCCAGGTAATCCAGTCGCTTACACCTAAAGATAGCTATCCTATAATTCTTGGAAGACCTTTGTTGGCCACGGTTGCTACTAAGATTGATTGCAGGGAAGGGGGAATGACCATTTCATGGTCAAGATAGTAAACATTTGTTCTTATATCCCCCTGCTAAACCTACTGAGCATAAAAAGGTCTGGGTTGATGAACCTAAGGAATCCAATGGTTCAAACAGTTTAGCCTCCCTAGCCATGGTGGTAATTAAACAACATGAGGAAGAACTAGAGGAAGAGTTAGTAGATGAAGTAGCATGCCTTGCTATAACCCCGAATGAGGAAGAAGTGATGGATGCCCCAAGAATTTTTGGGCAACCAATTGATATAAATGGGATGGAGCACAACTATGCTACAATGGGAATGCCTTGTCCCTTAGCAAATATGATTCCTAGAACAAGTCATTTCTATGAGGATATCACAAGGTTTCACCAACTGATACCTCATAATTGTCTTCTTACTACCTTGTCACGACCAATTCATAATGTCACCTTGGTCTATCCTAGAACAAAATCGATAATACTATTACCAGGAAAAACTTTGAATATCAATAGTTGGTTGACAAAACTCAAGAGGATAAGTTGTTTAATGTGTTGGTATAGAGGTCTAAAGCATTTTCTTGGGATTATACGAACATGAGGGGAATTCACCCAAGTGTTTATATTCATCACATTTACACTGACATCAGCATAAGGCCTGTTCGCTAGCCGCAGAGGAGACTCAATCCTGCATTAAAGAATCTGGTCAAAATTGAGATTGAGAAACTCCTTTGTGCTGGATTTATTTATCCAATCTCTAATAGTAAATGGGTATCACCTATGGTGGTTGTCTTGAAGAAAAATGGGAATTGGAGAATCTGTGTAGATTATCGATAACTCAATAAAGCCACTTATAGAGATTATTTTCCCCTACCATTTGTTGATCGAGTCCTGGACAACTTGGTTGGGAGGAAATATTTCTCCTTTCTTGATGGATTTAGTGGTTATAATTAGATACAGGTTGCTCCAGAAGACCAAGAAAAAACCACGTTTACCTTCCCATGGGGCACATTTGCATACAGAGTGCTTCCTTTTGGATTGTGTAACGCTCCAACAACCTTTCAGAGAGCCGTTCTTGCCATATTTTTTGCTCTCCTTAATGACTGTGTCGAGGTCTACATGGACGATTTTACAGTCTATGGGTCAACATATGATGAAGCTCTTCAGAACCTAGATCGAGTTCTACAAGTTTTTAAGGAAAATAGACTATCCCTTAGCCATGAAAAATGTTTAATAATGATAGAGGAAGGAATAGTCTTGGGTCATCATATTTCCTTTGAAGGAATGAAGGTTGACCCTAAGAAAATTGAAGTCATCCAACAGTTGACTGTCCCTCAAACACAAAATGATGTACAAAGTTTTCTTGGACATGTTGATTACTACAGAAGGTTCATAGAAGGCTTCAGTAAAATTGCAGCTCCTATGTTCTCTCTTTTACAGAAAGAAGTAGAGTTCGTCTGGACATCTAAGTGTCAACAATCATTTGAGGCAATCAAGGAAAAGCTTATCTCTGCTCCCGTATTATGAGGGCCAAATTGGAGTCTTTCTTTCCATATCTATGTAGATGCTTCTAATGATGCTATTGGTGTAGTGCTGGGACAAGAAGATGAGAATGGGGGTAAGTATTCCATATATTTCATCAGTAAAAATCTTACTCCTGCAGAAAGAAATTATACAACAACAAAAAAGGAATTCCTGGCTGTTTTTCACGCTATTAAGAAATTTCACCATTATATTACGGGATATAAGGTTATAGTTTATACAGACCACTCAACTGTGAAGTACCTAATGAATAAACCCGTAGTCAATGGTCAAATTATGAGATGGTTATTGCTCCTTCAGGAGTTTAATGCCACGATTCTTAACAAACCAGGGAAATATAATGTAGTAGCAGATTTTATGTCACGAATCAAACATGAAGTAAGTGACAATACTCCTTTTTAGGATGAATTCCAGGATGAAAATATTTTTGCAGTTTCTGTAAAATCACCCTGGTTTGTAGATATCGCCAACTATTTAGCTGGTTCAGAGGTACCCCCTGGATTCACGACTAAGAAAAAGAAGCATCTAATAAGGGAAAGTTCTCCATTCAAATGGATTAACAAAATGTTATTTCGTTGTGGTCCTGATATGATCTTGAGGAGATGTGTAAGGGTAGACGAAACCTACAACATTCTAAGGGCTTGTCACGATGATCCTTCGGGAGGAAACTACTCTACGAAGAGAACTTCCCATAAAGTCTTAGGTGTCAAATACTATTGGCCCTCAATGCATAAAGACATTAAGAACTATGTTCATTATTGTGATGAATGTCAAAGAGTAGGAAGACCAACTGCTTCTTCAGAAATGTCGTTGCTGTCAGAGGTAGTGCTTGAACCATTCAAGAAATGGGGTTCAGATTTTATCGAACCCATAGATCCTTCCTCTCAAGGGAAAGAGTACATATTGGTTTGCACTGACTACCTAACAAAATGTGCTGAAGTTCAAGCCTTAAGAATAGCTAGGGAAGAGCAAGTTGCAGACTTCCTTTATAATAAAATATTTCTTAGATTCAGAGCCCCTTGAACTATCGTAACTGATTAGGGACCCCAATTTATGTCTAGAGTGCTCTTGGCATTTACTAATCATTTTCAGGTAAGCCATAGGAAGTCATCCCCTTACCACCCTCAAGCGAACAACCAGGTAGAAGTAACTAATAGAGAGCTTGTAAACATTTTAACGAAAACAATTTCTTCTGGAAGAAAAGACAGGGCTAGAAAACTCCCTGAAGCCATATGGGCGTACAACACAACCTGGAAATCTACGACTGGATTCAGCCCCTATGAGCTTATTTTTGGGAAGAAGCCTCTTCTTCCCATTGAGTTTGAGCTACAGACTCTACGAATGGATATGGAGCTAGGTCTGGATTTAAAACGATCCCAAGTTGAATGAGTTTTGTAACTAAGTGAATCGGATGAGCTTCGTTTAGACGTTGTCCATCAAGATGAACTAGTTCAACATCAACGAAAGGTGTGGCACGACAAAAATATTAAGGAGAGGGAGTTTCATAATGGAGACTGGGCCCTTCTATTCGATTCAAGATACAAAAATCATAAGGGAAAGCTCATAACTCATTGGTTGGGACCTTATGAAGTTGATGAAGTCTTTTCGAACGGAACTGTTCGATTGAAACCAATCGATGGTGACATACGCACCCTCTTAGTTAATAGTCATCGCTTACATGTCTACCATAAGTCGGTCAATAGGGAAGACTTTTCAAAGATGGTGGAAATGCAGGGCAAGGTCCAATGTGTTGACTCTGCCAAGGCAGAGTCTATCTGATAATAATGTTGTATATGCTGTTAAAAATAAAAAATAAAAAAAAAATAAAAATAAAAATCAATCAATCAAAAATGTGCAATAAACGGACATATGCTAAGATATTTTTCCTTATTTCTTCATTTTTGGACTTAGCTAATTTTTGTTCCATTTTGCAAGACTTCTCTCAAAAAGAGGAAAATAACTTTCTTGAGCACCTCCCCGAAGATGCTCTAGAACGTTATGATCCCGGTGCCAGATGCTCTAGAACTTGACAGTCCTCATGCCCGATGCTCTGGAACTTGTACAAAGCTCATCATGTTAAAGAGGCATTCTGCACTAAGGTTCAAAACTCTTAAAGTTCAAAATTCTTTTCCATGTCACTCCACTTTCATTCTGTTGCTGCTTCGGCTGCATCTTTCGGCAATGCTCCAGAACTTTCATTTCGTTGCTGCTCCAGCTGCATCTTTCAGCGATGCTCCGGAACCTTCATTTCATTCCTTCTTCGACTGCATCTTTCAATGATGCTCCGCAACTCTCATTTCATCGTTGTCCCAGTTGCGTCTTCCACAGATGCTTTGGAACTTGTCCGCCTTCTCCGTCATAGATGCAAACCTCTTGCATGCTGCAGAACTTATGCACTAGTTTTGAGTGCGATGTCAAATTGCATGCTCTGGAACTTGTTCGTTCGTATTCCGCCACTTTTTTCAAAAATTCAAAAATTTCGCGAAGCCTTCCATCAGTATATCTTGTACACCTGTCTTTCTATTTATTTTTATTATAAATAAAACCGCCAAGTACTGTAGTCTGCATTGATGGCTCCGTCACTCGTAAAATTTTGCACCCATATCATGATAAATTCGCCGTCACCTCAACAAATCCCTTCACGTCATCCTGTCAAATCTGTAAGGTATGAGATCTTCGAACGATCACAAAACGCAAGTATTAATTTTCGCTCTAAGTAGGTAGTTATTTTTGAATAAAGAATAATTAATTGGCACGAACTTCATTCCCAATTTAGCAACATGTGCCACTCGGTGATCAGTTACTTGTACAGCAAAGCCCTTCACATGCCTCCATGCAAATTGGAAATCATTGCATAGCAAGTTGTAAGCAAGACAAAAATTAAGTTCAAAAGCAATATTTTCAAAAGTGTTGCATGAAAGCTTTGGGTCGTAATTAAAATCTTTTGCAGAGTGGGAATAGAAAAATGGGAGGTGGTCAAAGAAAGGTAGAGCCAGATTCAGCAGAAAAACTGTTGGGGTTGGGCAATATCTCAAGGTTGTTCGAAGAAGCAGGGTGGTTAAATTTCATCAGAAAATTTGAAGGCTACAATGAAAAGTTGGTGAGCTCTTTCGCTGAAAACTACACAAATGGCGAGGTGGTACTTCATGGGAAGTGATTTAAGGAAAGCCCCAAAATCATTTTTTGCTTATCAAGATTAGAGAATGCAGGCATAAATATAAAAGAAACCTCTCAAATTACGTACCAAAAATTATTTGAATTATTTGTTAGAGAGGGAGATCCTCACCCAATGGTAGTAATAAGTACCACGGGACAAAATAAAGGGTTCCAGAGAACCTCCATATTAGAACCCTGGGGTACTGTCGTTGCATGGATTATAAAGTATTTCACTTGTGAGGGTCAGCTAACTGTAGTTGTAGGACTTGCTTTCCGTATGTTGACCCATTTGCATCACAGAAAGGAGAATCCCGTTCTTAGGGTTAATATGCCTGAATTTTTGTGTGATTCCCTAAACACTTCCATAAAAAGGTATAAAATAGGGATTGGGCCTTTGAAACATCATGGTTTGATTCAGTTGATTTGTAAGTACCACTTCCGCAAGAAACTTGAGGGAAAATGGGAGAAATTTTTTTAAAAATAGAGAAGCCTGCAATCGCAAAAATAATAGAATCAGGGGAACCGTCCCACCAGGCTACTCCACCATCTAAAGCAATTTCCCCTAAGGGCTCTCCAACTCCGAAAGCTCCTAATTCCACTACCCTTGGTGAGGATGGGTCAAACTTCTTGAGTGATGAATTTAAAACCCCTAATTTACCAGAACAGGTTGAGCTTATTTATTCTGGTTTGAGTAAGCCAAGAAGAAAAAGAAAATGGAACAATATAACACCCGTCACCTTCCAAAATCTTCCTCCATTAAGAAGAAGTAAGCGTTTACCTCCTGAATTCTCCGAAACCCCAATGCAAGGTAAGGAAGGAAGTTCAAAGAATAAAAATCCTAAGTGGCCACCTGAGCCTATAGAGATTACAGAGCTTGCCAGTGAAGAGGAGGTACCTCTAGGTAAAGAAGATTCGGGTGAAGAGATTCCTTCTCACTCTGCATATATGGAGGAGATCTTCATTGATGTAATTCAGGAAAGAGAACTTGAGGGGGATGACGGTGTGCCAGGAAATTTGTCCCCTATTCTTAATAGAATTATCGAGACAGCTGAAACAAGTAATGCTACTGATGAATTAGAAAAGTGTAAAATAGAAATAGATGATCTACAGAAACAATTGTACAAAGGTAACGAACTGATAGAGTCACAGAAAGAAGAATTGGCTGTGCATACAACTATAATAAATAAAAGGGATCAAGAGATATAGGGTTTGAAGCTTCAATTACAGGAAAATGACTCAATAGTCTATAAGTTACAAGAGAAAATGCAGGAACTGAATCAAAAGCATAAAACTTATAGTGTTGACATTGCAAACAAAGATACAAAAATGGAAAGAATAAAACAAAATTTTGTGCTTATGCTCACAGCCTTTGAAGAGGACAAGAAAACAAAAACTGAAGAGTTGAATGCTTCCATCAGCAGGGTCATAGAACTAGAACAAGACTTAAGGGAATGCACTATAAAACCTTAAATGGAGTCCAAAGAAATTCAGACTGAACTAGTTATAACTGATTGGTTCCAGGTCCGCATTCCACCTCTACTAATGAAATGGATGGAAAGGTGTTACTTCCTCAGGAATGTCCAAACTAAAAATGACAGGCTAAAGAAGGAACTGGTGCTCCTGAAGGAGTCATTTCACAGGGCCTATAGAGGAAAGCAAGATGCATGTCAACTAGTGGACTATTTACTAAATTGTAGAAGACCATCAAGAGTTTACTCCATGTTTTTGAATGAACAATGGCTAAGATGGAAATTGTTTAGGATCTACAATGATCAGCGCTACGAGTGCAATGATAAAGAGTTTGTTAAAATATTTGTGAGTCAACCCCTGAAGACCAAGATCTAATTTGTGAATTCTTTTTGCATGACTTATTATTAGAAAATCACATAGATTTCCTTATCAACTTGTTCGTTGGAGAGGTAGAACTGAGAGCATTTCTCTCCACCATGAGGAACCAAATTCATTGGCAGGAGCATACAAAAGAATTTGCATAGGCAGAAAGAACAGTGGGTCTCTAAATAAGGTCCCTGAATTCAAGGCCTGGTGGTTTCAAAGATACATTTTTGTCTCTCCTTGTTAATGTTAAGATGAAGGAAAGATATGACAACAGCCTTAAGATGTGTTATGATAATTTCATGAAAAATGGACAGAAGTTGATTGGAAAAGCATGGCATGCTTGCGAAGAAAGGTTCACTCCACTACCAGCTTACCTAAAGAAAAGAGAGGTCATTTCTCCTCTAAATATCAGGTGGTTATTTAGAAGAGTGAATGCCTTAGTCAAAATCCTGAAAAATCTTAGAACAAAATAGATGGGAATGGAGTACAGACCTCCTTTGCTACTCAATCCACCTCCGGCCTTCAATATTTCCACAAATCAGAATGACAGACTTTTCAATGAATGGAGGGAGAGTGTGATGTTTCACAGAGGGTTCATCTATGACCCTGAAGCTTTTGATGCAATAGCAAGGGAGGCACATGATCTCAGTGCCCTATATGAGGAATGGAATAAGACTCAGGGGTTTAACTATGGAGCAGGAGGACCTGCCAGAAATTAGGTTGGGGAGGAAATAACGAGGTAAAAATAACCTCATCATTATAAAATCTGAAAATATTACTTTTACCAACTCAATCCTAAGCCTGTGCCAATTTATTAAAATTTAGGAGAAATAATTGCTTATTTTAAGAAAAATTATGCTTTCTTTCTTTCTTTTGATCAATTAAGGAAATTTTCCAATGCAAGTTTAATATGTTGATTTGAGTGTTTTTGTAGGAAATAACTCGCTCATCTAGCAGCTGTTACAAAAAGCCAAGCCAACATGTGCCTTAAGAATAATGAAGATAAATGTTGTGAACCTCCTCCTGAATCTCAGGCTGATGAACCGAGGATTTAGTTTCTGTTCTTTAGAATTCAGTTATCAAAACTTCATGGCTCTTCTCGAGCCTTCTATATGTTTATGAGCTTTAAAGACATAAAAGTTAGTTTTAAGTTGTTGAAGACTTTTTCAATGGCTATCCACGCCATCTTAAATTTAGGATTTAGTTATAAGTTATCTATAAGAATGTAATTTCAAAAGGTGATGAATAAGATAGAGGAAGTATCGTTATGTTGTTCACATGGTTTTTCAAAATACTATTGAAATGGGTTACCTGATTTATGTCTATTGGTAAACTATTGAATTATGAATGATGATGACTGTTCGTAATGGAAAGACTTGAGAACCTATAGCTTATGTAATTTAAAGACGAAGTGTTAACCTGTGAGCTGGCCACTTGAGGGAAGTTAGCTTAGATAGATAAGTATTTTACTATTAAGTTATTTTCTTTATTAAAGGTAGATTACTATTCAGTAGGAAGTAACTAAGTTTGTCGAGGAGTCGAGTTTGTAGTTTTGGAGCACCATTGTTTTTAATTTGTATGATTTATCTTTTGTAGTTGATAAAATCCTTTATTGTATAAAAGATGTTTCATTGTTTGTTCACTTACTTTTTTGTTTCTGTAGTATATCAGTTGTTTAGTTTGCTTGTTTTTGTGCTTTCTAGTTTAGTCGTAATGCTTTCTAAATTAGTTGTCTTAGGCTTTTTAATTTAGTATTTCCGGTTTTTCTTAGAGTAAGATGATTTTCTAGTTAAATAGTAATGGCCTTAGACTAGAACTGATTTCTGTAGTTTAAAAAACTATATATATATATAAAATGAGTTATCCAAATAATCTCCTTCTGCAAACTACCTTGGATACTGCCCGGTCGACTAATTCATATTTCAATATTCTAAAGTAGTAGGACCTAATGACAACCTATCAAGTACTACGCGGGACAACCAAGAAGACAGAAGCAAACAAAAAGATTAAGATACACCCCTATGTGTACCTAGTCAAAGCACACCATGATATGATGGATCGTGGCAACCTTGACGACAAATGATAGGAAGCTCAAATGATTAAAAAAAATGTCAAAAGCATCAAAATATAACAATCAAATTCAAACGTCCTTTTCCACAAGATCAAAAGGATGGATGGGATTGATGCGGTCTGTAAGGAAGGATGCATCTTGTTGAGACCAAAGATGGAGACTAAACTAAAAGATCAAAATGGCGTAGGATATCTAAAACTAAATGAACCTATGAATAGTAATGACCTTTGTTTGTGAGTATAAGTTAGATAGGGACATATTTGACGACACAACTAGATGACAAAACACAAGATGACAAGACCCTAAAGACCTAGGGGCTTAGGGGTTGATCAAAGATCAACCTTGCCTACATGAAAGCATACCTCGTAGTTCGACGAAAGACTAACAACCAACCATGGATAAAAGCAGAAAGAGGACAATGGAGACCGTGATGGATGAAAAAGACTAGATAGACAAATGCCCTGGGGGTGGATCAAATGAGCGACCTTTCCTATGTGAAAGCGCAGGGGCAACGTAGTTCGACACAAGGCCAAAGAAAAACAAGGGACAAGGGATGATGAGATGACCATGATAAATGGATAAAAGGATGGAACCGATATGATGAGCCAGGATAGGCCGTGTGGATGGGATGGTCGATATGCCTAAGATGTGGATTATGTGAAGCTCAGGCATGAGATAGTTATCCAGATCATCAGAAGATGAATTGGGAGGATGAGACGATGGATAGATGAGTGACAAAAAGTGATAAGATATTAGGAAGATGTAGGAAATAGATAGTGACATAGAATGGCATTGGATTGCGTGAGGGTAGCCTATAGCTAGATACCAATGACAAGGGATTATGAGATGGAATGAATGTTGGAAGTGGATTCAATCTAAGAGGGGGGGTGAATCAGAGTGAAATAATTTTAACTTTTAACTTTGAATGCATAATGAAGCTTTTACTAATTTTAACCCAATGTGATAGATTTATTTCAGCAAGTGGACATTAACACTTTAGATCAGATTGACATGAAACTTTAACTAACATCCATATTAAAAGCATCATATGATATTGTTCAATCAAACCTTTATGAACAATCTTGCTATGCTTTATGAACATAACTATAATACTTCATAAAATGCAACTTTGACTTGCTTATGACAAAATTTTGAGCATTTATATAATGAACACATAATACAAATGTAAATTCACTTTATTAAAGACTTTTTGCATCAGATTTTGCACAAACTAAATTTGCATGACAGACTTGAACAAATTGACATTAAACATTTAAACCACCTTAAAGTATCAGAGCATTGACCAATTGAATAAGAACAATAGCATAAATGACTGAAAGAAAGATTATGCAAGATAGACACAAATCACACAAATGAGAGACACAAAAATTGTCGAGTGGAAAACCCTCCCGGGGTAGAAAAACCACTCCTGAACTACCTTATTGGCTTAATTTCAAAACCACTGCTTACAATCCCTTATAGGCTAATTTTTGAGCACCAACTCCTCATTTAGAGACACCAATCTCAAGGAGCACCGACCCCTCTTCTGTTTTCAGTAAATCATACAATGATACAAAGGATCTCTCTGTTTCTTTCTTTTCACTCAAGTGTCTCCTAATTGACAATATCTAAAATCCTCAAAGTTCATAAATGAACCTTCAGAATTTCAGCCATTGTCAAGCCTCAAAACAGCTTGATGTTGAACTCATATTTTAGATTTTCAATCTCAAAAACTCAACATTTCTTTAATTACAATAGATGTGATGTTCTCACTATATTTCATAGTCATTTTTCATTATCCTTCACATTTATTTCTCATTGTTCTCCACTTTTTTATACTTTTATTCTCACACAAAAATAGTTAACTCATTCTCTCAATTTTTCTAGGAAACCAGAAGCCCTAATCTCTCTATTTTTCTTCTTACACAAATTTCATCATTACATCTCAAGGATATTACAATAGTAGCTTCTTTTTTATATTTCAAAAATAAAATAGAGGTGATTATCAAAGTACTCATTTTTTGTCGAACAACCTTGCCAATTGTTCTTTTGTTCCTGAGGGTTTGATCATCATGAGGGTTTTCTTCTTACAAGAATACCCAAGCAGCATACAAAATCAAAAAGGAGACTGAACCCTGTCCTCTCAAGTAGCCTGCACAGGCAGTGCTAAAACCAAAAACAACATAAAAGCATGTATGTAATTCATGAACAATACCCTTGAAAAACCAACTGCAATAACAGTGTAATCGAAACCCAATGTAACCAAAACCACAAAATAATGCATCCAAGAACAGTTATCAATGAATCCAAATAAGAAACTGAAATGATTTAAAGACTTCATGAATACCCACAAACCAAAAACACCGACCCATAAACCTGATATGGTAAGCTTTTGTAAAATGCACTTTAGATTATGTGTAATCATTTAAGTTCTGACCACAAAAAGAATAAACCCATTTTTCAACTTCCATACAAAAGCAAACACATATCTCTTATTAACCTTTCCAGTATAAGTAACGGTTCTGCAAATTAGTCAAAGAGATGAATACCTGAGAAGACCAGAATAGATGTTGTCATGTAGCAATTTACCATACCAACAGAGCAGCACGAGCTTCTTCCTATTTCGAGCTCTTACCTGATGACAAGAGACTAACAGAAGAATCGACCATTGTAATGGTCTTACATATTTCCCCATACATTGTCCAAGAAAATCAAACAACCAACTTACAAAGTGAAATGATTGTGAGGATATTTCCATGGTGGTGGCCGAGTTAGGGTTCCAAACCCTCGAGCATGTGAAAAAAAAAAAGATGACCTAAAATTCTTTAGCAAAAAAGATCGATGACTTTTCAAGTGTTGATAAAGTTTGAAGTTCGAAAGGACTGAAGTCATAAGTGGAAACTACATAATGCATTCTAGAATCTGTGGCCAAACTAATGCATGCCGACAAACTCATTACCACCGAATGCATACAAGTCGTCGATAATCATTATCAAATTTCAATGATTAATCAAGTAAGAATACCAACACAATTATGCCTTAAATAATTTTCCATGACCACTCAAAACAAATGTTGAATACCTTAGCCACCATTGCTATCAAGAAATCAAAAAACCATGTCACTTCATAGAGGCTTTTAAATAGTCAAAACCTTATACCTACTGTCGGCCTTAAGGCCTAGTGATTTATCCATCATAAGACCCAATACCATATGCAAATGTAATGATCAATATGTTGACCTTTATTCAAAGTCGATTGCCATGACTTAATGCCCAATAAATCCAAAGCCTTATGAAATGTGATAAAGGCTAATACCCATGATAATCATTTTAATACCATAAACACATGACTCCCTTTAAAGTCATTTTCCCATGTAGATATCAATTGATCCATATACCCAAGCCAATATCAGTGAACCATATAATCAAGTGTTTCATAGAATACTAAATAAGCCAATATCAAGTGAATCACTGTAGCACAAAATGTCAAATCAGAAAAATGTCACCTGAACATTGGAACATAAACCTGTAACCAAGATTCCTTATGATCTGCACATGGATTCAAGAGATCAGTGCTTCCAAAGATAATATCATAAATGAATTAAGTATGCCAAAGTCAAGTGAATACCAAATATAATATGTGCCAATCAAATGCCATAATAAGACCAAACTGTGAAATGCCAAGGCACCAACCCAGGGTTGTTTTGACATCAAGGACAAATGCCACAGAAGAAGCCAACAAACTCCCCCTTTGTCCTTGATGGCAAAAATTTGAGCCATCTAAACCACCATTTTCTCCCCCTTTTTGTCACAAGGACAAAGGAAGAAACTAGTGATATACAAAAACCATTTTCTCCCCATTTTCTCCATGAAATACAATAGCCAACCAATACACAGCTGCAGATAGAGCAAGAATGTCGCAAAAATGTAGACCCAATACCATAATCCAAGTGAATCGAAAACAATTTATGGTGCTTGGTGAAGGTAGGAATATGTGCCATGATGATCACCAAAACAATGAATAGAAAATAATGAACCAATACTTTCAAGCACCTTTATTTTGATGTGGATGTAGATGAATCCTCTTTTTAAGAACCAATACCGTGGTCACTTGTTATACCAAGCCGAACCTGAAACAAATACATGCCCATGCAAGAACTGTGACCAGTAACATAAATTGAATTCATGATCCTGAACAACCTGTAGCATAGTTCTCACTGTCAGTCCAACAATAAAACATAAGCATCTGCGAAGGAGAAATATGAATAGGAAGCATGAATATCCTGAGAAATAAGTTATGTAAGTTGCCACACCATGAATGCCAATGGATATCATCTTAATGTCATGAATCTAAACAAATGTATCAATCTTGGGTTTGACATCAAGAGCAGACCAAAAATGACTGAAAAACCAACAACATCATAAGGCTGCAAATCTGAACATCACTATACAGCCACTATCTAGGCAACCTGTCAAAAGATTAGAGAACAAAGCACTGTTAATCAATATCAATGTTTCATCTTTAGATGTCAATTATGGTGTCAAGCCAATGTGAAATATATGAACCGGATGAATACTTCAGATATATCAATCACTAGGACAATGTGATAAAACCATGAAATGACAAAACCATCCGAACATGTCATGGTGATCTTTTCCAAAAAAATATTGAAGATCAATTACTTGAACATACCACCTTTTGGTCATATAAAACTTCATCCTCCATTGTCAACTGTAAACACATTGTTACTAGTATGAATAACCATGCGCAAGTGCATATCCTGTTGTAATGAACATATGGAAAACATCAGTACCAACATATAAAAACTAAGTGCTTGCCATGAAACATGTGAACCAAGAACCAACTGTTCACACTATGTGCCACCCAGATTATGTAAACGTGTCATCAAAGCCAGTATTGTTACCAAAGATAAACAACCAATGAAACCAACTGCAAATACAATTAGAGCAGCAAACAATGATAAGCAGGTTGTAAGAGAGCAACCATAGAACCAAGTTCCCCCTACAAAGAAGCTTCACAAAAAATCCTTTTTGATCTATAAGACACCATTTATTTTCTCAAGCTTATTGAAAATGTGCAAATTCTTCAATCAGAGACACTTTATCGTTGATTTAATAACTTACTGCACATTTCTCCATGAACATAATAAAACACAGTATGATGATCAAATTCATTGGCAAATGAAATAATGAAGTTTACTACTGCCAAACCAGATTTATATATATCGACAAGTAAGTAGATACCACCGCATATTCAAAACTTACTTAATGAACCAATAGTAAGATTAGTAGGCCAGCTCATTTTCATTATAACTAACCTTGTTCTTCAAAATAACATCTTCCACCACAATAACACAAAGCAACCAAATATGTAGCATACAGTCCACTACATGTAAGTTTCAAGTCACCAAACTATCAGTATCACATAATAATCAACTTCAAATGAAAAAATTGATCATTAGATGCATATTGAAATCTTCATCATCTAAGAATACCTAAACTTCTATCAATGTTGTTTGTTTTTTCTCAATTGCACATATACTATACCAACATAATCAATGTCAAAAATGCTACACCAGCAACCACAACTCCAAAAAACTGATTTTATAGCAACTACTTAGTATGTTGTTCATGTTTTCCAAGCAGAACACTGCAAAACTCAACATTTACCATTAATGTTTTTCAACTAGCTGCCTCTATCATTATTTCAATTAAGACCTCAAACAACTTAGTGTCTTAACATGCTCTTTTGTTGAAACATCATTCATATAAATCAAGGCACTATATTGTATCAAGTTGTTAGATATGGTTTCAATGTATTGAACAATGATGGGACAATATAACAAGATTTGATGACAAAGACAAAATGAGCACTACTTCATTGTTCAAGCATCTTAACCTCATGTATCTCTTGAGTAACACAAACCATCACCGATTTTGATAAGTACACAGAAAATATTGATCCTTCTGGCCCAAACAATACATTACAACAAGGTATGGTTAATAACAATTTGTTCACAAATGGTGAAAATCATAATTGTGTCACAAGTATTTTTTACTATAGACATTCCCAAAGAAACAAAAAGCATCAACTGGTGCAACACCAATAGTCATATGAGAAATCATCTTCTAACAAAATGATGATATAAATGAACCATAGCTTTAAGATAGTTATCATCAACTCATTGTCACTGTTATTCCCAGCATAGACAATAAAACAAATTTGTATCTTGCATTTTGATGATAAATAGGTTATGAAACAACAAGATTCTACTACCTTTTATTTGATATCAAAAAGGGGTTTATTCAAAATGCATTAATCATCTCCCCTTATCTTCATACTGCCTTTCAAATGCTTAGAAATGATTCTTGTGCAACATGCACAAGATTTAGTTCTTCCTTTTTCTTTTCTTTCTTTCTTCTCCATACTTGTATAGGCTTTGTCTTCTCCTTACTCATGGTATTCTTTTCCTTTTGTTTGAACATGTAGTCCCTAGATGGCTTTAACAAACTTTTCTTACACACTGTGATTTGTGTCCAAACCCATTACACCTATAACATATAATAGTCTTGTCTAGACCAAAGAGAGAACAATTTATTCTAGGCATGTTGTATGAACCTCTCTTGACATTTCTCACATGATTATGAGTTTTATTCATCGAACAATTTATCGCTCTATGTCCATAAGCATTACAACAATAACAATAGCCATGAAATTGAGAGTGGTTATACCTGATAAATGAAGATTTTGATGGTCTTTTTGTCCTAACCCATTTTTCTTTTGTCTGAGCATCAACAATATGGTGACCGAGATCAAACTTCAATCTTGGTGTTTTCTTGGCTGTAAATGACTTTCCATCTGCAGTAGAAAAAATTGTTTCATGTTTAGATTCTTCTGTAGAGCTTTGTCCAACCTCATATCCCACTCTTGTAGGATCTTTAAATCACTTTTGTCTGCCAATCATCTCATTCAATAAATTAGTACTGCAATCAAATTTTTGATTTTTATCTAATTGAACCTTAACACTTTCAAGCTATTTTCTTAATGCAACTACTTCTCCTTCAAGTTTTAGACATTCAATATTTTTAACTTCCAAATCATACCTTACAACAACTGTTGTCCTTTTACATTCTTCGATTTCAATTTTCTGATTGATAATCAAATCATCTTTAAGAGTTAGTTCTTTTAACAAGGAATCACTATCTGAACATTTATTTAATGAGGCAACCTCATTTTCCAGTTTATTACATACTTCATTCTTGTCTTTTAACTTGGCTTCTAATCCCTCTTCAGTCTCTTTCTTATCAACCATTTGGGCTTTCAGAAATTCAATAATCTTTTTATCATCATTATGATCATGTAATACAACTTTATTGACACTGACACTTTCCTATAAGCGTACCTTAAGATCCTGATTTTCTTTTCTAATCCTCTTAAGCTCATCTAAGGCAACAAGCAGTTATGCCTCCAAATCAACCTCAAAATCATCACCTTCACAATCCTTTTCACCAAATTCTTGTTCAAAGTCACTTACTAAGTGATCTTCTTCACCAACTACAGGATCACTTTTAGTATTAACTGGCAAGGGTAATTCTTGAGACAAAACCTCACTAGACTTGGCAAGGGTTGATTTATCAAATGTTTGCTTGACACTAGTAGCTTTATTTTGACCTTTGATCCTTTTGCACTTAGTCATGACGAATACACCACGACACTCCAAAAGCAGACTTCCAAGACCAGAATCAATCCTAGGTATGAAACTTAATGCAGGACCCTACGCTCTGATACCAATTGTTGGAAGTGGATTCACTCTGAGAGGGGGGGTGAATCAGAGTGGAATAATTTTAACTTTTAACTTTGAATGCATAATGAAGCTTTTACTAATTTTTACCCAATGTGACAAATTTATTTCAGCAAGTGGACATTAACACTTTAGATCAGATTGACATGAAACTTTGACTAACATCCATATTAAAAGCATCATATGATATTGTTCAATCAAACCTTTATGAACAATCTTGCTATGCTTTATGAACATAACTATAATACTTCATAAAATGCAACTTTGACTTGCTTATGACAAAATTTTGAGCATTTATATAATGAACACAAAATACATATGTAAATTCACTTTATGAAAGACTTTTTGCATCAGATTTTGCACAAACTAAATTTTCATGACAGACTTGAACAAATTGACATTAAACATTTAAACCACCTTAAAGTATTAGAGCATTGACCAATTGAATAAGAACAATAACATAAATAACTGAAAGAAAGATTATGCAAGATAGACACAAATCACACAAATGAGAGACACAAAAATTGTCGAGTGGAAAACCCTCCTGGGGTAGAAAAACCACTCCTAAATTGTCTTATTGGCTTAATTTCAAAACCACTGCTTACAATGCCTTATAGGCTAATTTCTGAGCACCAACTCCTCATTTAGAGACACCAATCTCAAGGAGCACCAACCCCTCTTCTATTTTCAGTAAATCATACAATGATATAGAGGATCTCTCTGTTCTTTCCTTTCACTCAAGTGTCTCTTGACCGACAATATCTAAAATCCTCAAAGTTCAGAAATGAGCCTTCAAAATTTCAGCCATTGTCAAGCCTAAAAACAACTTGATATTGAACTCATATTTTAGATTTTCAATCTCAAAAACTCAACATTTCTTTAATTACAATAGTTGTGATGTTCTCACTATATTTCACAGTCATTTTTCATTATCCTTCACGCTTATTTCTCATTGTTCTCCATTTTTTATATTTTTATTCTCACACAAAAACAATTAACTCATTCTCTCAATTTTTCCAGGAAACTAGAAGCCCTAATCTCTTTGTTTTTCTTCTTACACAAATTTCTTTGTTTTTCTTCTTACACAAATTTCATCATTACATCTCAAGGATATTACAACAATAGCTTCTTTTTCATATTTCAAAAATAAAATAGAGGTGATTATCAGAATACTCATTTTCTATCGAACAACCTTGCCAGTTGTTCGTTTGTTCCTGAGAGAAAGATCGTCATGAGGGTTTTCTTCTTACAAGAATACCCAAGCAACATGCAAAATTAGAAAGGAGACTGAACCAAAAACAACATAAAAGCATGTATGTAATTCATGAACAATACCCTCAAAAAACCAACTGCAACAACAGTGTAACTGAAACCCCAATGCAATGTAACCGAAACCACAAAATAATGCATCCAAGAACAGTTATCAGCGAATCCAAATAAGAAATTGAAAATATTTGAAGACTTCATGAATACCCACAAACCAAAAACACTGACCCATAAACCTGATATGGTAAGCTTTTGTAAAATGCACTTTAGATTATGTGTAATCATTTAAGTTCTGACCACGAAAAGAATAAACCCGGTTTTCAACTTCCATACAGAAGCAAACACATATCTCTTATTAACCTTGCTAGTAGAAGTAACAGTTATGCAAATCAGTCAAAGAGATGAATACCTGAGAAGACTGGAATAGATGTTGTCATGTAGCAATTTACCAAACCAACAGAGCAACAAAGCAGCACGGGCTTCTTCCTATTTCGAGCTCTTACCCGATGATAGGAGACTGATAGAAGAATCAACCATTGTAATGGTCTTACATATGTCCCCGTATGTTGTCCAAGAAAATCAAAGAGCCAACTTACACAGTGAAATGACTGTGAGGATATTTCCATGGTGGTGGCCAAGTTAGGGTTCCAAACCCTCGAGCATGTGAAACAAAAAATAGATGACCTAAAATTCTTTAGAAAAAAAGATCGATGAATTTTCAAGTGTTGATAAAGTTTGAAGTCCGAAAGGACTGAAGTCATAAGTGGAAACTACATAATGTGTTCTAGAATCTGCAGCCAAACTAATGCATGCCGACAAACTCATTACCACCGAATGCATACAAGTCGTCGAGAATCATTATCAAATTTCAATGATTAATCAAGTAAGAATACCAACACAATTATGCCTTAAATAATTTTCCATGACCACTCAAAACAAATATCGAATACCTTAGCCACCATTGCTACCAAGAAATCAAAAAACCATGTCACTTCATAAAGGCTTTTAAATAGTCAAAACCTTATATCTGCTGTCGGCCTTAAGGCCTAGTGATTTATCCATCATAAGACCCGATACCATATGCAAATGTAATGATCAATATGTTGACCTTTATTCAAAGTCGATTGCCATGACTTAATTCCCAATATATCCAAAGCCTTATAAAATGTGATAAAGGCTAATACCCATGATAATCATTTTAATATCGTAAGCACATGACTCCCTTTAAAGTCATTTTCCCATGCAAATATCAATTGATCCATATACCCAAGCCAACATCAGTGAACCATATAATCAAGTGTGTCATAGAATACTGAATAAGCCAATATCAAGTGAATCACTGTAGCACAAAATTTCAAATCAAAAACATGTCACCTAAACATTGGAACGTAAACCTGTAACCAAGATTCCTTATGATTTGCACATGGATTCAAGATATCAGTGCCTCCAAAGATAATATCATAAATGAAGTAAGTATGCCAAAGTCAAATGAATACCAAATATAAAATGTGCCAATCAAATGCCATAATAAGACCAAACTGTGAAATGCCAAGGCACCAACCCAGGGTAGTTTTAACATCAAGGACAAATGCCACAAAAGAAGCTAACAATGAAAATAGAGATAGAGGGATGGATAGATAAAGATAGGGAGATGGAAAGATGCTAGGATGGATGGATAGAAAAATACGGATTTGGAAAGATGGAAGAGATTTTTTGGGATGGGTAGGAAGATAAGGATGGGGAGATGGGAGGGATTTTTGGATGGGAGGATGATGTCTCCAAGGACTATTGCACAAAGACGAAGATGCCCCGCTTTGAATATGTCATGTATGATGAGGTAGGAGGGATGGAAGATAGAAGGATGGGGAAATAAAGGAGTGAATGGATATGGATAGGATGCATGGATAAGGAAGGTAGATGGATACAGATAGGATGCATGGATAAGGAAGGTGGATGGATGTGGATAGAAATAGGATAGTGTATGGACGAGGGGAATGTATGCCAAGAGGTGTCCAAATAATGTATTTATATGTGCCTGTATCTTGATCAAAATCACAAGGAAGATGGAGAGATTGGATACAAATGGGATATGACAAATAGGATGTGGAAGATAGGCAGATGTAGGGGACAGAGGAAGGGGATGCATAGATGGGAGCTACCCCCAATTGTGGAAGTAAATTGAATGGGGGATTTACACATTATGCATGTTTACCAGGTTTTCATCATGGTACTTATCCAAGGTGATTTTTTGCCAAGTTTTCACCATTGGACGAATTATTTTTCTTTACTATTTTTTTGGATTTTTGACTTTTCACTCTTTTTTTGTATTTTTGGGATTTTTTTACTTTTTGGATTTTTTGGCTAGTAAGCTGGTGAAGATGGATGAAGAGAGGGATATGGGTAAATGGATTTGGAAGACATGTGATAAGGGGATGGACGAAGGACTCAAGCATCAAGTTCCATATGAGGTAATGAGAGCCCATGTGTAAAGCGACCATTGGATGTTGGTACAACCTTATTAGAATGGATGGATTATGCAAGAGGATGGATTCAAGGGATTTGATGGGGGAGATATGGGGGATAGTGGATGGGACATTGGAAAGTGTATGGATGGAATGGTGGATTGGATGTGTGATGGGGGAATGTGGCCAGGACCAACATTGACACATGTGGTGGTGGATGTGAAAGGATAGGTGGATGAATGGATGGAGAGTGTGGGGATAATGGAGGAGTTGGGATAGTGAATTTTGGGACGTAGGGACCCAAAATAGATTTATGATATGGAGTATGTGAATGATTTCTAGTTGGATTAGCAACTTTGGACATCATTATGGATTTTTCATTTGAAGGCACTACATATTTTTTCTTGGGAATCCACATGGTTTTGATTTTTGCTTTGGTGGGCCTTTGTGGCCTTGCAGATGGATTTGGATTTTGGATTTTATTTTCTTTTCATCAACACATCTTTTTAAGGGGACATGAGGAGCTTTAGATTCATGTGGATGTTTGGATTTATGCATTTTTACTTTGGCATCCAAATTGATTTTAGTAGCAATGGGATGGGTATGAGGTGATGGATGATGTGGAGAAGATGTGGATGGAGTGATAGAGGTAGGATTTTGATGATGATGTGTGGATGGAGGATGTGAGATAGCATGCATGGAGGGGTGCCTTTGTTGATCCTGATTAGGGATTATGAATTTAGGATTTTTATGAGGTGTGCTAGGGATAGGTGATGGATGGATGAAAGGATAAATAGGATGAGATGGAGGGGGTGATGTTGGGATATAAGGGCCCAAAATGGATGTTGTATATGGAGGATGTATTATGGTGGATGGATGGATGCAAGGACCCAAAATAGATGCAGTAGATGGAGGATGAGCGATGGTGGATGGAGGGACGTAAGGACCCAAAATGGATTTAGAGGATAGAGGAAGATGGATGGTTGTTTTGAGGTAATATGATGGAGGAGGGGGGATGGCGACAAATGGTTTAGTGGAACGATGGGAAGTGCCTCTTATTCCTTTAGAAGAGGATCGCTTAGGATGTATGGAGGTTGTACCGACATTTTTGGATTGTGATTCTTGGGAGATATATCCAAGACCTTGTGTGCTTGAATGTTCTTTGACCTAAATGGGCTCTAAAGTACCTTTCTCATGAAGGCCTAAACCTTTTCCTTGATAGTTCATGTTCTTGAGCATGTGATCTATGGTAGGGTGTGTATTATTTTGAAAGCATGATGTGAGTCCATTAGTGGGTGGAGGAGGATAGGTGGTGCATATGATTTTTTTTATTCTGTAAGAAGACCACCATGGATGAGTGTAATGTTACCAAGGTTATATAAAAGTGGTGTTGGGGTGACAAGGCTAGGAAACAATGGAGGATCATGCGATGGAGATGAGGGGATAACAACATCTTGATTGGGAGGAATGAGTGATAAGGGATTGAGAGAGGGATTAGGTGGTATGACGAGATCTAGATTTGTGGTAGTGGGTGATAAGGACTCATGAGATGGAGTGATTGGATCTTGAGTGACAAGGGGATCATGGGATGGAGCGGATGAGCTAGTGTGATCTTGAGATGGGGTAGATAGGATGGTAGGATCTTGATTTGGAGGAGGGGATATGCTTGTATGCTTTGGATCAAGCTCTTGGCATGAATTAACTTGTGTGGGAGGCATGGCAAGGGAGGAGTGTTGGAGGGACTCCTTGAGCAGGGGAGATAGGAGGATGGAGGATTCATGAAGGTCATGGGATTGAAGTTCGGTAATACTAGGACTAGGAGGAGCAGATTGGATTTGGATGTCTCCAATGGATTGGGTGGATCAAGGAGTAGAAGATGGGGATTCAATGGATTTGTTGGGTTTGATGGTTTCAACGATTTGGATGGTGTTAGGAGCAGTAATAGGGGTGATAGGTATGAGATGAAGAGGGGCCTCATCACTAGTGACCATACATGATAGAGTGGGAGGGCATGGTTCCATAACATCGAGATGTGGATTTGTGGATGTCTCTTTTGTCATGAGTCCTTGGACAACATTTGGAAGGAGATCTTTGGGCATTGTAAGTTTAGGTGGGGTGATGGGAATGGATGGAGGGCTAGCATTAGGGATTGTGGATTACGATTAGGGGGAGGATTAAGGTATGATGAATTGGAAGGAGGATTAAAATATAATGCAATGAAGGGGGTAGTGACATGGGAGGATGTGGATGGTGAAGCAAGATGGGAATATGTGGACGCTGAATTAGGATGGGAAGACTGGGATGATGGATTAAGGTAGAAAGATGTTGATGTTGGATTAGGATGAAAAGGTTGGGATGGCATACTATAGTAGGAAAATTGGTAGGATGGATTAGGATAAGAGGTAGTGGGTGGCATATTAGTATAAGAGGACATGGATGGAGGATTAGGATAGGAATATGTGGATGTTGAATTAGGTTGGGAAGTTTGGTATGGTGGATTAAGATACATGTATTGGGATGGTGGATTAGAAGGAGATGTAGATGAAGGATATGATGGATATGTGGACAGGGAAGATACTGGATATCCCTTGTCAAGGGTAGCATAAGGACAGTTATTGGATGTGAATGAAGCATAGAGGGATAGATCAAAGGAATGATTGGATTTTGGGAGGTGGTCGAAAGAAGCTTGCTAGCAATGACAACATCAAGGGGATCTATATTATACTCATCTTGATCAACAAGACTTTCGTTATCGTCATCAACGTAGTTGGGATTCCCCTTGACTACTATTGTTGGTTGCATTGATGAAGGATAAGGATTCGTGATGTTTGATTGGATGGATTTAGATTGAAAAGATGAGGATAGATGATCAAAAGGAAAGAATAGATGATGAAAGATAAATAGGATGGATCAGAAGAGAATGGGAGAAGAGATCTTAAGATTTGTTTCGATATCAAAAGATCTTAGACATGGATGGACTAAAGCTCAAATTGGGATTCAGGTTAAACTCAAATTGGGATTGGACTGAAGCTCAGATTCAGATGAGGGGATTAAAGCTTAGACTAGGATGATTGGATTGAAGCTCAGATTAGGATGATTGGAGGATGTGATGGGATGTGATATGAGAGATGAGATAGGATTGGATGATTGATCAAATATGAAGATGAAACAAATTCTAAACCTAGCTCATAGATTTGACTTAGATAACATATGGTGCTGACGATCAAATTGATTGCGAACGAGATGGTTACAACTCCGAATCTACCTCAAGATAAAAATAGATTGATTGGGTTGTAATGATGATTAACCGAGTCAGAATGGATGACAACCCTGAGTAGGTGAAAATGATGACAATCAGGATCAAACACCTAAGCCAACTTGGATCAAAACTTTAGAAACAGGTGAATTTGATGGAGACAACTGACATAAATGAAAGGTGAAAGCAGAATCGCCTATGTTTGGGAAAAATTTCTTGGGAGCAAGTTTGGTCGGGGAAGAAAATTTGGTCGTCTAGAGGAGCGACTTTGGTCAAAGAAGTGGATTTGGTCGTCCATAGGAGCGACTTTGGTCTTGGTCGAAGAAGTGGATTTGGTCATTCGTAGGAGAAAATTTGGTCAAAGAAGCGGATTTGGTCGTCTATAGGAGCGACTTTGGTCAAAGAAGTGGGTTTGGTCGTTCGTAGGAGCGAGTTTGGTCGAAGAAGTGAATTTGGTTGTCCGTAGGAGGGACTTTGGTCGAAGAAGTGGGTTTGGTCATCCGTAGGAGCGACTTTGGTCGAAGAAGTGGGTTTGGTCGTCCGTAGGAGCGAATTTGGTCGAAGAAGTGGATTCGGTCGTCCGTAAGAGTGACTTTGGTCGAAGAAGTAGGTTTGGTCATCTGTAGGAGTGACTTTGGTTGAAGAAGTGGGTTTGGTCATTCGTAGGAGCAACTTTGGTTGAAGAAGCAGATTTGGTCATCTGTAGGAGCGACTTTGGTCAAAGAAGCAGATTTGGTCATCCGTAGGAGCGACTTTGGTCGAAGAAGCGGGTTTGGTCTTTTGTAGGAGAAAATTTGGTCAAAGAAGCGGGTTTGGTCGTCCATAGGAGCAACTTTGGTCGAAGAAGTGGGTTTGGTCGATCGTAGGAGCGACTTTGGTCATTTTGTATGGATGGGTGAATTTGATGACTAACTGACTCACCTAAGGGATGGATAGACTCGCCTGTTCGAGAGAACATGCGAAAATGGGGTCACCTAAGAAAGGAACCCATAGGCAAATTTGCCTTTGACAAAGGAAAATTTGCCTAAACGAATGAACTAGACTGGATTGAGAAGCAAGATCACCTCAGAAGGCAAAGGGGGGACTATGGAAAAGAACAACAAGCATGACAAACAACAAACAAAAGGTTGGACTGACTCAACTAAAATGAAAAACACTAGTATCTCACGAAGAAGACATGCTAGACAACACAATCCTAGAATTAGTGATAAGGGTCTTTATTTAGGCTGAACAAGACTATCTCGTGAGTCCCTAATATATGCATGGTATGTGGGGAACAACCATGAAAACCAACCCATCGCAAGCATGAGTCGGGAGCCCCAGCGAGGTACTAGAAACTCAAACCAACTCTTCACATCTTTTCTAAGTATCACCTAGCTTCGACGCTCCGCCAAACATGACGTGACTGGATTGAGGTACAACTTTCGCTCTCCTCCCTTTATATACCTTTTCGATAACATGTGGTTGGGATTGTCCCTCAAGTGATGAAATCCTAGGTAGGTCCTGCTAAGGGAAGAAGACACTAGATGTCTCGACTGATCCCCAGGCTCACACATAGCGCAAGGGCAGATCTTAAATGCACTAGCACCTCTTAGGTGGACTCAACTAGACAAGAGTGAGTTGCGATTTATCGTCACCCAAGATCACCAAGTGGCGCAAGGGGAGTGGATACGTCAACAAATCGCTCACAAGCACAACAAACAAGTGTAAATTGACCCTCTAATTAAAGCTATGTGTGCCTAGCTAGTATGGAAAAACAACAAACAAACTACCTAAAGGTCTGGGACCGATCATTCTGAAGAAAACGCGTTAGTAGTTTTGAACCACCGGTCTTGGACATACAAGGAATGACTGCAAAAAATGTTAGGTGGAAGCAAGGACACTTGCAAACAACTGAGTTAGCGGATTAGTATCTAAAACTGAAAGTAAAATGACACAAAAAATTAAAGAGTAGAGTTTTAGATTCACCTCAAATTCGCCTCTATGTGAGTCAAGTTCACCTGTTCTGTTGAGAAAATTTACCCCTTTGTAAAGTCAACTTCACCCTTCTATCAAGGCAGGTTCGCCCCTCTGTAAAGGCAGGTTCGCCACTCTGAGCAAATTCACCTCTTTGTAAAGGCAGGTTCTCCCCTCTTAGCAAATTCGCCTCTCTGTAAAGGCAGGTTCGCCCCTTTGAGCAAATTCACCACTCTGTAAAGGTAGGTTCGCCCCTTTGAGAAGATTTGCCTCTCTATAAAGGTAGGTTCGACCCTCTTAGCATATTCGCCTCTCTGTAAAGGTAGGTTCACCCCTCTGAGCAAATTCGCCACTTTGTAAAGGTAGGTTCGCTGCTCTTAGCAGATTTGCCTCTCTGTAAAGGCAGGTTCGCTCCTTTGAGCAGATTCACCTCTCTATAAAGGCAAGTTTGCCCCTCTGAGCAAATTCCCCTCTCTGTAAAGGCAGGTTCGCCCCTCTGAGCAATTTTGCCTCTGTAGCTGCAATTTGGACATGCAAAAGTCAAACAATAGAGAACATGAAAGAAAAGACCCATGACGTGGGTCCCACTGGGCATGCCAGAAATGTGTGCAAGTGTTTTTACCAAGTCTAAAGTGAAAAATGAAACGAAATGCAAACAAGGAAAACACAAACAACACCTCAAGATTGGCCTAAGTTGAACTTGAATAAAATACAAGAAAATGAGTGATATTACCTTGTCTAAGTTGATCAATTGATTGGCCTTGTAGATCGTTTGATTTGTGTGCTCCTAGATTGATTTTGATAACATAAAAGCTTGTAAATGCTTGATTTGGATGCAAAAGATGGTGCATTGAGTGCAAGATGATGGCTAGAGATGAATGAAGTTGAATGCTTGAGAAGGGTTAAAGGTGATAGATTGGTTGTGAGTGAATGAACCCTTAGGGTTGCAAAATGGCTAAGTGTTAGCCATTTAGCCAAGGAGAGATGAATGAAGGGCCAAGATTCATTCTTGGCAAAGGGCAAGAGATCAAGGGTGGAGATCAAAGGTTGACCAAAATGAATTAAAAATTCCTTTTTAATATGCACGGGAAAGACAAAAGGAATAAAATATTCCTTAGGAAATCTTGGGTGAATAAATGTAATTTAAAATTCCATTGGAAAGTACATGGGGATTGTAAATGGAATTAAAAATTCCATTAAGGGTATCAGAAAAATAAAATGAAATTAAAAATTCCAGTGGAATGTGGGAAGAGTTGACTAAAGGGGGCTGATTAGACTAGTTGATGAAGGATTAGAAGAGTGTTAGGTGGGTAATGATGATTAGGATCCAACTTGCAAAATTTGGAGGATGTGACACCTCCTAATCATGGATTAGGAATGTGTACATCCTTAATAAAGGATTAAGCAAGGGAGATTAAGACTAGGAGTGGATTATGGTGGATGGGACATAAAGGGGATTAAATAGGTGGATTATTTATTTAATTCTTTGGAAGAAAGGGATAAAGGGTAAGGTATTTAATTATTTAATTAAATACCTTTGGGATTTAGAGGACTTTAGGAGTATTAATTAAATAATAGTAGTATTACTTAATTAATGCAAATAAGAGGATATTTACATGAAAAGAGATAAATTTGACCAAATGTAAGTGGTGAAATTTAGGTGTCTACAAATTGCTTGTTCTATTTTAAATGATAAAAAGACTAGGTATTTATAGTTGTTTATCCAATTTCCCAAAAATTAGATTCCAAAATCCAACACTTACAATTTGAATTTTGATCATTAAAATGTTGCCAAAAACATATTTTAATTTAGGCCCTGGCTCATAAAGGGGACCCATTCACCCCTAGGCGAATGGGTCTTGGCCTATATCTGTAGGACACACATGATCCAAGGCAGTTTAATTATTAAATACATTTATTTAATGTTGTTTTCCCTTTTGGAACATGGTAAGAATAAAGATTTGGAACATAATTTGGCAAATTAGAAGCTTAATTAAGTCCAATAAATTAAGGGACCCAAAAATAGTATGGAATTGTAAAGGTATACAATTTTCTACACTGCATTAAGTATGGGATGCATTATTTGAACATGAGGGCATTTGAGATTCTAGGCTTTGTAAGTCAAAGTTATGTGACATAGGATCATCTAACTTGAGGATTATTTTATCATCGTGGTTATTGTTCTTGGATTGACTATGTTCTTGTAGGGTGAGGTACTAGTCTTTGGTAGTTTCAACTAGCTCAACACCTCAAATATTTTAATCAAGAAACATTTTTTTAATTTTAATTTATTAGGGTTTCTTTGTCTTCATGGAGTTTAAAGAATAAATGGGATATGCTTTGGAATTATTCATTTATTCACTCCTCTTAGTGTCTGAGATGAAGAAATATATAATTGATTAGTTCTCAACATTATTCAAAGTATCAGGGATCATACTGGAATATGGTGAAATATATATCACCAAGTTTACTCATGCATCTAAGAAAATATTAAACATCCACTTTGAAATGGTCAGTGGCTATAGTTTGATGTGAGAAATTAGGAAAATAATAATCTTATGAAAGTATTTTTATTTTATTGCATTGTGTCATTTGGACCTAGTCTCATTCTTGTAGCATTGTCTATAAAAGGAATTATTATTCTTTAAGACCCATAAAAGGATTACTCCTCAAGTCCTGTGGAGATTGAAGTGCAAAAGGCTAGGTCCAACCTTGTTCATTGGATTTCTCTTGTCCTCTATTTGATTATAGGGAAAATATTTGTCGTAACCTTCTCTTCCCTTGGTCTAGGCATCGTATTTTCTCTTAGAATTGAGGGTTGCAAGAAAAATAACCAACACAACCTAATATATCCATTCATTTTCCTTGTTGGAACTAGATTATACACTCACAAGGAATATCTAATTGATTCAATTATACCGCCATTATTCAATTTCACATGTTCCTTTTGCATTTGTAGGGCTAATGTTGGATTGGTGAGCCTTTGCTTCTACCAAAAAGGATTTGTATCAATTTGCAAAGCTATGGTATAATAGAACAATCCTTCTATATAAGCTTTAAGCTTGTCATAGGACCAAACAAAGCACTTATTGAACTTTTTCAACAATGCAAATGACATTATTTTCCATTGGCCTCAACCTTTTACCAATATAAACTAGTTTGGACATGGCATCATTACTTAGATTGACTTCTTCTACATCTTCCTCTTGGACCAATTTGATTCTTTCTTATAATATTTTATGCCACCAAACATTCTCTCCATAGCCACTAGACCTTTTGGGATAATATTGGTCTTCAATTTTATTATCTCATTATGAAACGAAGTCCTCTATCAAAGAAGAATGCATTACATTTTATACCACTCTATAACACTTCTATTCATAGAGACTACTATTCATGATCATACATTTAATCCTTTATCAACATGGTATTCTAATAGATAATCTCATGGGGGCATTGATAAAAAAATGATATATATTTTGGTCTTGTTAAGATAAACCTATTGACTTTTATGAATTTAATTGTTAATATCTTTCATTACACATTGCATGTATTTTGATGTGATTTTCGTGTTTTCATTTGATCTCGCCACTTGAGGGGTAAGGTGTGGTTTCTTATTGTAGATTCATACTTCCATTCTTGGTCATTAGGAACAACTCTCCACCCATATCCTCATACATATTGATTGTATACACAAATTAGTACATCTTAAGTATGTTTTTCCACTTAACTTTTACTTTTATATGTAATAATCTGGTGCACATTGTATTCTCAATTACAACATTATTTTCTCCTTTTCTATCCTCGATTTATGTGCACTCCCCATGGTACACAATCCAATGGAGCGTATTATTATTGAATTTATTTTTTAGTAGATTCTATAGGTTGAGAACACACATTTGGCCCAATAACTTATTCTCTTAAAGACTCATATCTTTTATGATGCTTTTATTTTACTTGTTTGTACTTTGGTATGCATGCATTATTAGTTCCACAACCAAAGGAGGGGTAAAGTGTCAAGCAAAAAATACATATCTTAAAACACCTTTTCCCTCTTGATTTACACCACTCAGGACCATGTTTATGTTCTCAAGGTTGTCCCTCTAGAATTAATTTATTTGTACATACATTATCTATGTTCTAAGGGGGATTTTCTAGATTTGAATAATATGTACACATGTTTATGTTCTTAATGGAGTCCCAAAAGGCCTTGAGTCATGTGTTTATATGTGTTTAATATGTGTATTTAAAGGAGTTGCCTCTAGGTCATTTCGTATCATCACAAAATCACATCACATTAGAGATTAGAAAATCACTTGGAATTAAAAAAACATGACAACATATTTATAAGAGACATTAAATTTCCATAGTCCATATTGATGAGAGATCTTTTTTACTAGATTCAACTTTGTGGATTTATTTGCATCAATGTTTCAAATAGAAATAAACCCAGACAATTAAATCCAAAAAAAATAGCTCTCTCAAAATATCTATATGCATGTATCTAATGTTTTACATGTTTATAGCATCCGCCTTTGACATTCAACTCCACAACCTCGTTTACTTTATACCTTTTACACATTATAGAGGATTGACAAAGGCATGAGTGGAAGTTTAGCACACTTCCACACCCTAGATAAACAAGTTTCTTGGTGCTCCTTAACACCACCACTATTTTTGTCGCAATAGATAGTATTAGGCAAATACCTTTTGCAAGTATTGAAGGTCATATTTGCCATTACAATAGATCACAAATTTGTAAGACAAAATCTCTAATATGATTTTATTCTAATCTCAATGTTTTGAGATTTTATGTCTCAATCTTTTGATCATAAATTCAATCTCAAAATTTTATTTTTAATCCTCTATCACAATGTACAATCGAATAAATTTACAATGTCTAAAATATGCAAATCCTAAACAACTCTTATTTTGATTTAAAACATATTTATCTATTATCTCAATTAACATTAATCAATCCAATTATACAAACCTATCATTTAAAATTCATTTGTTTACCCTAAATATTTTGTAGAGGGTTGGTTATTTCCTCTACACCGAAGAACCCAAAATAATTAATGATAAAGATCGTAAGGATCCTCTCCTACATGTGTGGATTTAATCTCCGCTGCTCGTACATGTCATTTTCATAAAGTAAAATTTATTTTTCTTTATTTACACGCAAGCAAATTGTTTTAGCGAATTAGGGTTAGGGTTTGAAGGATTTCCAATCAGGGGTTACCGCTGTCATAAAATGTGCAAGAGAGCTAGTTATATTAGCAGAGGGATATGAATTGCGCATTTCCTTACTACAGGGGCGATTATTTTTTCTAGTTTTCTGCGTCTTTTATCTTCAATTTTGTTTCCTTTCTGTTTGCTGTTTAGTTTTGAATCTTGGTTAACAAGTGCCAGGGCTTAACTTCTTCTGTAAAACCTAAATTTCAGGTATCCTTCTATCCTTCTTCCTTTGTTTTTGCCATTTTCTCCATAATGTGTTGGTATGTGATAAGTGTTTGGATGTCATCTTTGCATCTTAATGGCGCAGTCTAAATTTTGATTATGGCTGATGAGGAAGAAATTGTCCGTACCATCTGAGACATTGTCTGTGCAGATTGATACCTCTAGCTTGCTGAGGCCTTGAGTCAATTGATTGATATAGTTTGTTATTTTTTTTTCTTTTTCTTTCTTAAATTTAATCTTCACATGCAAGGTTGATGAAACGCACTGGGCACCGAGCCTTTTGGCTTCTGTGAGAGATACTCGGCCTAGAAAGCCTTTTCTGACTTGTATAAATGAGAAACAAATTACTTATTTGTAATTGCCACTGATGATTTAGAGAGTTATTATTCGAAGCTGTATAGAATGTTTTGGAATCGCTCAGTCAAGGGTAGACAGTAAGTTTGGTAATTTGGGTCATTTTATCGACATGAGCATTCAGGTTTAGAGATATATCTTAAGATTTTGTTTGCTTTTTCCAACTTTCTGCTGTATTTTGCTTTCTATCTTGTGTATATTGTTTTGTCAGTATTAGTGGGTATATTTTTGCTATCCTTTAATGTCGATTATGACGGTTAGGGTTTTTTGTTTGGGTGATCGTGTCCCTTTTAGGCATTTTCTTGTTTGTGGTATATAGGTTGAAGTAACTTGCTTAACTGGGGTAAGTTTGTTGATGGTTATCGCTTGTTTGATTATTAACCTTATTTTTATATAGGTAAACGACTGATTGTCTGAACATCTTCTTCTGTTCAGATGGGCTACAAGCAACTAGTCTCCATTGTAAATTTTACGCATATTTCAAATGTTGGGATCCCGGTTTTGAGATCTATTTCCAAGGTCAACTGGGTCTGTACAAAAAAAGGTTTCTTATTTAGATGTTGCCGCTTCTCTTTTTGCTCTCTGAAATCGCCTTTATGTGCTTGTTTTGGCCTTTAGTGTGCATAAGTATAGATTCAGTTGTATTGTGCATTTGGCAGCTCTATTCGGTTCCGTATAGGGTATGGAAAATTTTAATCTATGTTAGCATATATACATATGCCTGCAAGTAGGATTATGCATTCGGTTCATAGTTATTTGGAACCCGAGATAGCAGTGGGAAGGAATAATGGAATAGGTATAAAGACATAAGTTTCTATATTGCAACTATGACGGGCACACATTTCCTGTGAAACTTGCTTGCTAATTTGATAGAGGTTGATTTTTAAGGTGGGTGCATGAAGGCCGCATGCAAAATATTTTTGTTAAACAGCTAGTTTCATGTGTCAATACAAGATTTGTTATTTAAACTTTTTGCTACAATATCATCCAACTGGTTATAGATAAAGATAATCTAGAAGGGTTTTTCAAGGGAATTTGAAGATTACCCTTGTGATTTTGAGTTCTAAGAAAGTGAAGCCTATTTCAATTAGTTGTCGTATTTATTTTAGCATCTAAGGGTAAGTTTACGCTCTGTTGGTAGATAAATTTCAACAAAATAATGGATGATTCAAACATACACGCAGCCAAACTAGAGAATCACTGTTAAATAGTCTTTTTTTAAGGGAGCGAATGATAAATAGTCTTTTTTTAAGGGAGCGAATGATAAATAGTCTTATACACAAATTGTTCAGGGGATATCATGGCCAATAATCTTCAAAAGATCAAGACATTTCTCCAAATTATCATCTAGAAAGAGCAACAACGGCTATTGAAGTTGCTAACTGGATATGAAGTTATTATGGTACTTGAAGGCATCAGGAAAATGATTTGGGGTGTATGGTTTCATAGTTTGATGTTCCAAGCTTATTGTCGATCTTTGCTAGGGTTGGTGACCATCAAATTCCAGGCCTAGGTAAAAGAAGCTTTTTTGAAAACCCTACCACGGGGTATTCTTCATGATAGAATACAAGGTACCTGGAATACTCCTTCTAGGTGTTTGTTCCTTTGTCTTGTACGAGGGGATTCAAAATAGATTCCTCTTCTTTGATGAAGAACCCACAGCTTTCATTAGGTATGGACCCCTTTCAAAATCTCAGCCTTCCAGCCAAGTACCTTGTATTCTATCATGAAGAAACCCTGTGGTAGGGTTTTCAAAAAGGTTTCTTTTACCTAGGCCTCGAATTTGATGGTCACCCCTGGTATTCCTTCTAGGTGCTTGTTCCTTTGTCTTGTACGAGGGGATTGAAATTTGATTCCTCTTCTTTGATGAAGAACCCCACAGCTTCCATTAGGTATAGGTCCCTTTCAAAATCTCAGCCTTCTATCCAGGTACCTTGTATTCTATCATGAAGAAACCCCATGGTAGGGTTTTAATTCGATGGTCACCCCTGTCTGTCATTTGTTTTTTTTTTGACGGTTTGGTCATATTACAATCTTTCAATTGATGTTTTCAGAACATTATAAGTTGTCAAAAAATGTTGGGTGAATTTTTTTTATATTGAAAGAATACAACTTATTAAAAAACACAACACAGTCACAAACAAAACTACAAATGATAAGACCTCTTTTGGAGAAACTTCATGGTGATCAGCTCAAATTGATTGTTTCAAGTGGTTGACTTTGACATTCACAACTGTAATATTCTTCTCTTGGCTACTACAGCGGATTGTTAAAGCTGATCATTGACATTGTTAATCATAAAATAAAGAACAATCAATGGATAGCCAAAAACAGACCATTTCATCAAACCAAGACAAAAACTAGGCCATAAAGTTGAAAACCGGTAAGATGTATAGTAGCAGGGTCTCAGTAAGACTATCAAAGAGCACCAAACTGTTCTGCAATCTAAAATAGTAAGACAACTACTATGCATAAAAAACCTTTGCATCAAGTTGGAAGCTAATCCTCAAATTTTTATTGGAGATTTTCTTTACACAGATTTGTTTTTAGAATTATTTAAAATAAATAAATAACAAATATAGACAGATTTGTTTCTAAATTGATTTTTAATATAAAAAACAATAAAACATAGCAAAGATTTAGAAATATTTGTTTTTAAATTGATTTAAAAAAAACAATAAATAACAAGTATAGATAAAGCAAAAAGTATTTTTAAATTGATTTTTAATATAAAAAACAATAAAACAAAGTAAAGATTCATTTTTAAATTGTTTTTTAAAATTTATTGAAGGTAAACAATCTTTAAAAATGTTTTAATTTAATGTATATTTTTACATCAATTTAAAAAATTCAAAATAAACATTGTAAAAGAAAATTATTTATATTTTTATAACAAATTATTATAAAATAATATTATAAATAAAACTATTATATTATATTACTATAATAAAATTTTAAAGTTTACAAATAATTTAAAGTGTCATATATACAGTTATGTAAAATTTTCAGCAAATCAAATTATATGATCTAATAAATTTTAAAGTTGTAAAATACGATCTAAAATGACAAAAACGATTCAAATAGACCATTAAATTCCAGACCTGTTTTTACCCATTGCTTCCTATATCAATGAAGGATTCTAGCTTTGGCAAGCCAATCCCCAAACCATATGAGGAAAAAAGTATTCTCCTTGAATCTATTTATTCTAGATTTTATAGCATCATTATCAATGTGCCATGGAGTGCACTTGTCTAGAAGTTTCCAGTTGAGAGGGATTCTATTTGCTTTGATATTGGGCGTGCTCTTTTTCGAGATTGTATCCTTGGGTATCCGTGAAATTCTCCCGCTATTTCTTTGGTCTCCACTCCCGTTGCATATTCCATGCGCTTCGCTCTTGCCATGGCCATTGCCTAAAGCCTGATCGATATCCGTGTCTTCTTCACACCTTCCATAGTCCTGATGACATGCTCCCCACACTGCTGCCTCCTTCCGCCAAAACCCTTCTATTTTTTTTAGGTAGCGAGCCATTCATTTTGTGTTTAGTTTGGTGGATTGTTCAATAAAAAATTTAAATTTCATTTTATAGAAATTAATAATAATAATTTTTACAATTATATTTAGAATTAGTACACTTGATTTTTATTTTTATTATATTAGTAATTTTATAGTTTGTCTTTTTTTTTAATAGATAAAAGGTTTTATTTTATTGATAAATATTAAAAAGCATTACATTCCACATAAAGCCGATATAATGTCCCATCACCATTGACCACCATAGGTGCCACCTAATTACATCAAAAATTAAAATTCTGTTTGTAATTTTAGCATCTTAGCTTTCCCCAATTACATTTATAGATGCACAAAATTCTTCAAAAAACACACCTAGTACTAATCTCCACCTTGTTCTAGTTTGTCACATTCCAGTCCAAAAGATTCAACTCTTTCAACCATTTTCGCTTACCTTCATTCTTCGCTGCGCTATTTTCACTTACCTTCTTGTCGCCTCAGAACTAGTTTCAAATTTTCCCATGCCATCAACATCTCCAAATGTAGGCATCCTTGTCAGTTTTCCTTTGCCACCTGATAAAAGGGATCAATCCTTTTTGCGTTGCCTCATCCATGTCTTCTATGCTCTCCGAAACATCAAAATCCACACTTGACATTGCCCATTCCAGAAAAGACTCCATTTTTCCTAACAGTTCTTCATCAGAAAGTTCGAGCATAACCCATTTAATTTTTTGGTGTCTTCCCCAAGCTCTAACGCCCATGCAAATATCATAGAGGCTATGTCCACATTAATGCGTATTTTGTGTGTTGCTTCCCTAAAATGTGGTCCCAATGTGTCCAAAACCGTTTCCACCACTTCATCGTTTGCACACTTCTACAATTGCTTCAAACATTTCCAAGACGGAGGGCAAAAAAAAGCCTTTTGTTGTAATTTTGTAGAGAGACCCCACATTGCCTCCATCGCCACCTAGCTTTTTGCACACCACTTTTTCAGAAACATTTTGCTAAAAATGGAAAGCAACCTCCTGCTTCCCATAATTAAAAGCCTGCCCTCACATGGCATTAATTTGCTGTACTTTGCCACCCTAACCTCATCACTAAAAAGTACTACTTTGTCATCGCAATCTTACCTCATTCTTTGCCATCATGTTTTGAAATGCGGTTCCGAAACTTCTCACGCGTTAGCCAGTTCATTCTCGTCTTTCTCCGCACTTAAACTTTTGACACCATCTTGTCATCAATTTGAATTGACTGCTCTCTTTAGTTCTCAGATATTGTAGCTAGTGAACCGTTGTCTCTCCAACCTTTCCTAACCTGCCACCTTTTCCTTAAATCCATCTACCCCCAATAAATGCCCTTGCAATTAAACTTCGACATCTTGCTAGCTTGGATTTAAAGACTAGCCGTTATGGCCCTCTCTAAAGAGTCCAACCCCCTAAAGTCTTCAAATACCAACCCACCCTCTACATTCAAGGAGATCGCCCACTTGGATAAGCTCTCTGTCTCTTTATTACCCTCCCGCTTTATATGGTTGACAAATTTTTTTTCAAACGATTCCAATATTATTGCAATCTTTCTAATGACATTTTGAAGATGCCATGCTTTTGCTCCCGGATCAATGATTGCTTGTGTTATAATTAAGGAATCTCCTTCCAAATGTAGTTTCCTAACGCCACAAATTCTAGCTAATTGTATTGCTAATAATGCTGCTTTAGCCTCTGCCATATTATTTGTTCCTGGCTCCAATTTCTTAGTTGCGAATGCAATTTAGTTTCTTGTATGATCTTCGATTATAGCACCAGCACTTGAAAGGTCCGGGTTGTTTTTTGCTATTCCATCAAAATTAATCTTATGCCAACCTTCAAGAGGTTTTTCCCACATAACCGGTATCTCCCTTGCCATTTTGAATGGGGTTTTAAAGGAGCTCGAAAGGTTCCTAATTCAAATGCTCGACCATGCTCTTTGCACCTTTCTATCATCCATAGAAAAAAGTCGATGCCAATTTTGCACATCTGTAGCGGCAACACTCAGAACGTCTTCAATACTGTGATCTATTTTGTTGAGCAATCTTTTTAGAGGCTCACTCTTGTCTAGAAAAATCCTCCTCTTTCTTTTTTTCCAGATCTCCCATATAATTAGAGAAGGCGACACCAACCACACACGACAGTAGAGATTTTTTTTTCAAATTTGGCCAATTTTCAAAAACTTCTTTTATAGTCCGTTGAATAGGACTTTGCCATTCCAACTTTTGTCTAATATAGTGCCAACACTTCTCAGCCACTTCGCATTAAACGAGTAGGTGATCAACCAATTCCTCTGCTTTACCACATAAGACACACTTTGATGGCCCAACAAACCCTAAACGCTTCCTTCTTTCCCCTGTTAGAATTCTACCTTTAATTGCTAACCAAGCAAAGGTGCCTGCTTTTGGTAAACAATTATTATTCCAACAAAGATCCTTTGCCCAAAATTTATTTTCCTCCAGAGAGTCCAATAATTGATAACCAATTTTGATCGGGTAACTTCCATTAGTCGACCCACACCAAACAATCTTATCCTCATTCTTAGAAATGATAATACTTTTGGAATGAAATACCTTTCTCATTTGCTGCACTTGCTGCATTGTCAAACCTTCCTCTGGCACCTCTTTCCATCCCCAAACTTGCCCAAAAGGACCTTGTTTTTGAACCAAGTAGTCTCTCACTTTAGTTCCCCATCTTTGTGTGAAATGGAGTTTAAGGGATTGCAACTCAAGGTCATTGCCCAAATTTGGTCGTTCGTCCCATGAGTCCTCCTAGAAACTTGCCTTCAAACTATCTCCAATCTGCTAAGAAAGATGATTAAGAATAACAGGCCTACAAGAAACAATGAAGTTCCAAATTGCCGAACCATTAGGAGGGTTGCGAATTGTGAGAATCCTATGATCCTCATGTGAATCTAGATATTTTGCTTTTAATTTTTTTACCCAAAGTAAGTCTGGGTTGGTATACATACTCCACACCAATTTCGCACCCAAAGTTTCATTTAGAAGCTGCCAATTTCTCACACCAGCACCACCTTTATCTTTTGGCCTACATATCTTATCCCATGCAAGCAAGGGAATCTTATCTTCATCACTAGCCCCATTCCAAAAAACCTTTCTCATGCACTGTCCAATCGAAGTAATTACTTTCTTCGGAACCTTTAAACACATCATAGAATAAATCAGAATTGTCGAAATCACTGATTTGAGCATTAGGATTCTGTTTGCCAATGTTAACCATTTAATTTTCCACCCATCCATTCACTTTAAACAAGAGTCTACCAGATCCTTCTAGATGTCAAACTTATTTGCTCCCCCAAAAAGGGGGATGCCCAAGTATTTGCTCAGTAGACTACCAACCCTCATACCTAGTATCTTGCAAATTTCATTTTGTTTTTGGGTTGAAGTGTTGAAAAAAAAGATTTCCGATTTCCACTAGTTAATGCACTGACCTGAAGCCACCCCATAGTCATTCAGAGAGTTTTTCATCACTCGCGCTTCTCTTAAAGAAGAATCCCTCATCAAAAAAGTATCATCAACAAATTGTAGGTGTGAGATTGAGTCAATTCCTTCAACAATTTTAATCCCCTTCCATTTGCCCAACCTACATTTCTGAGATATCAGTCTCCCTAACACCTCAGCCAAAATTATAAAGAGAAACGGTGATATAGGATCACCTTGCCTAATTCCTTTAGTAGAATCAAAAAATCCTTGAGGGCTGCCATTAACCAAAATTGAGAACCGAGGTGTGCTAATGCAACTTTCAATCCAAGTTATCCACTCTTTGCCAAAACCAAATTTCTCTAGCACTTCTAATAAAAAACTTCTATTTACCTCATCATAAGCTCTCTTTATATTTAGTTTGACCATCATTTTCTCAGTTTTTGCCATCCTGACTGTATGTATTGTTTCATGGGCAACAATCACACCTTCAAAAATAGATCTATTTGGGCAAAAACCACTCTGCTCAATTGAAATCACAGATCCCAAAATCAATTTCAATCTATTTGCAATGACTTTAGAGATGATTTTACAGACCGTATTGCATAAGGAAATAGGTCTGAAGTCCTCAAAGGAAATTGTCACTGACCTTTTTGGGATGAGGGCAATAAAGGTATTGTTTAAGTCTTTGAGAATGAAACCACTTTTCCTAGATTCTTCAACTACCTCCCATAATTCAAAAGCAAAGATATCCCATAATTTTTGGAAGAAAATTGCTGGGAACCCATCATGACCCAGAGCTTTATCCCCTTCGAGGTCGAAGAGAGCCCTTTTCACTTCCTTCACAGAAACTTCCTCCATTAACATAGCATTTTGTTCCTTCGAAATGCACTTCGAGATGATCTCCAAAATATCAAAAACTTGATTCAAGTTTGTTGAGGTCTCATTAAATATCTCAAAGAAGAATCTCACTGCCTCCTTATTTATTTGCGTTAGATCTTGCACCATTTCCCCATTGCTGTCTTTAATTGTGAGAATTTTGTTTGTCAATCTTTGAAACCTTACTGAATTATGGAAAAACTTCGAGTTCCTATCGCCCTCCTTCAATCATGTCTCCCATGACTTTTGTCTCCAAAAAATCTCTTCCCAAGCCAGGACTTCTAAATATTCCTTATTGAGTTTTTTCTCCAAAACAAATTCATCTTCCCTCATCCCCTGTTCAATTACTCTCGAATGCAAAGCTTTTAGCTCTTCCTCCAGAGTAAGTTTTTCATTAAAAATATTTTTGAAAGATTCTCGGTTCCAAGCTTTTAGTTCTTTCAAATATTGTAATTTCTTGAAGAAAATAAAGGCTTTACAACCAATCCTCCTAGAAGCATTTTTCCACCATTCATTTACCAATTCCTTGAAGCCTTCCGCTCGAAGCCACATTTTTTCAAACTTAAAAGGGCATCTATCCAGAGTTGCTTCCTCTTGAATTCTCAAACTTATTGGGTAGTGATCTGAACCAATTATTGGCAATATCTCCGCCTCACACAACCATATTTGCTCAACCCAATTTCCTGCTAAGAAGAATCTGTCTAAGTTTTCAGAAATATTTAGAAAACCAACTCTCCGATTTGTCCAAGTGAAATCTCCCTTCCTAAAAAGTAATTCAATCAGTCCATTATCCATTACGAAATCACATAAGTCCTTTTGGCTTGGCACCGACCAACAGACTCCCCCAAATTTATCTAAGGGTCGCATTATCGCATTAAAGTCTCCCCCAAGGAGAACCATTCCTTCCTCCCCTTCTCTTAGGATTCCAGATAGTTCTTGCCATAGTGTTTTCTTCTAGATTGAATTACTAGGGCCATAGATATTGAGGATACCAAAGCTCATTCTTAAATGTTTTGATTCCATCCTACACCATTGCCAATTTCTTTCCTGTCTGATAATCTGGACTTCCACAATAGAGTCATTCTAGAGCAACCCCAAACCACCCGAAGCACCAACTGCCTTTGATAAGGAGCACTTCCACCGCCCAAAACATTTTGAGAAGAATTCAAATTCTAACTCCTTTATTTTTGTTTCTTGTAGCATAACTAAAACATGTCTCGTTTGATCAAGACATCTCTTGATTAAACGAATCTTGTCAAGGGCATTGCAACCCCTGCCATTCCACGAAAGGAACCTCATGGCTGCCGAGAAAAGGCATAGCCTTTTCCCGATCTTAATTTGCTTTGTCTAGTTGCATTACCCACTATTTCCAACCGCATTCTATTGGTTTTGGGTCCTCTTTTCTTCTTCTCATTGAGCTTTTCTTTACTGTTAGAAGCAAGATATTGGTCTATGGTTCGCTTCTCAACAATCCAAGGACATCCTCTTCGCCTTGGTCTTCGTCTGTCTCATATTCTGAATTTGAATCCATCATATCACCTCCACTATCTCAAACCCCTTCAAAAGCATTCTCAAGGTTTCTAATGGGGGATATCGAGATATCTTTGAAAAAAGTCTCTTCTCCCAAATCACCATTTCCCTCCTCCTGAGATGTGTTCCTTGAGACTCTCTCTTGTTCTCTATTACTTTTGGACTCTTGCATCCAATTTTCATTAGGTTTTTCTGCTCTATTTTGTGAGAAGCCTCCTCTTCTTGGAGACACCTCCTTTGTCATTGTCCTTCAAAAATTTGGTTGGGTTCTAGGCGTGGACAATCTATCTTCTCCAAGAGGAATATTTTGTTCACATAGAGGTTCCAGTTCTTTTTGTGGTGTACCCTCCCTCCTCGACATTTCCTCATTTCCACTCCTTATCTCTTCCAAGCCCATCTGTATCCCAAGCGAGTTGGCCTCTACATTCCCCATTTTTTCATTTGAGTTTCCCATTAGGTTTTTGTTTTGGTCACTAATCTAGTCCTGCCTCCATTTAAGATCATTTTCTTTTCCATATCCATTTTCAAATAAAGAATCTATTTCCTTCCGCTGGATTCCATCCCATACACCTCCCTCTCCCATTGACATCCGCTCTTCATTTGACCTATGAATATCCCATTCTTGAGAGTTGTCGAACACATCCCCACACACACCTTTTGAAAGCTGAATTATTTCCTCAGTTAAAATGTGTTGCGCCAAACCCTTCCCTTTCTTCGAAGATTTAGGTCTATATTTAGTGTTCATTTTTCCTATGCAGCTCGCACATTCAAACAGGGTATCCTCTATTTCTAGTTTTTGATGCCATAGGCCTCCCCCCGTCTTGAGTTCCAATATTTATGGCAGAGAGTGAATCCCTTGCCTTAAAAAACAGATTCAAGGGAAGATGCTAAGGTTTGATTTATCCATAACTTCCTCTGATTTCACAAATGTTCCAAACTTACTTCCAATCAATCTTAAAGTTTCCTAATCCCAATATTCGTGTGGAAGATTTCTCAACCTAATCCACACAAGAACTTCCTCAACCGTTGTTTCATTAGGGTTAAAATTCGGGGTCCAGTCCTTAATGAAAAATCCTATTCCTTCCATCACAAAGGGGCCACTATTGATGATCCATTCCTTGTCCTGAGTAGTTTTGCAGATCACCATAAAGAAACCATTCTCTAGGGTTTTTAGTTCACAATCACTACCCCAATGCCTATCACACCAAACCCTAAGCTTAGAATAAGCAGGCCATTTCCCACCCCATTTCAAGAAAAAAGCCCTAGCTTTCAACAAACTCATCGAATCATTCCATTCCCTATTCTCTAAAAGCAAAGTGGTCATGGTTGCATAGGATATACTTGGCATTACCTTGCTTGGACCAAATTTTTCCGCATGTTGTTTTGGGCGCCAGAACTTGTCCTCCACCTTTTTGAAATCCACTTTCTCAGACAACTGCCAAGTTCTAAAACGTTCACCACTTTGCATCTGAAACTTCGCTCTTGACCCATCAAGCTCCGCACAACCCTTTTTCGTGTTCTGTCTGTCCGGAGCCTGCCAAGCCCGATGTGAATTTGTCCATTTGGTGTTACTATAATTTCAACCATTCCTCCTATTGAAAGGCCAGCGCGCCTATTCGCCATTGCCATACTGGAACTCTTGGTGTCTACGGAAACCTTGTCACTGCCGTCACTCCATTTTTTCATACCCATAAGGGTGATGATTTTTAAAATTTGGTCTATAGTTTATATGTTTTAAAAATAATGTATTTTTTTATTATTAAAAATAGTTAAATCTTCTCAAAATAAAAAGAATATGTATTAAAAGGGGTGCTACCCATATAGATTGTCGCCTATGTAAAGGGTTGCAACTCTTGACGTAGGCCGTAGGCCTTTAAATGTTAAAAAGTTTATTTAATTTTAATTTATTTTTTTAAATATAACTTTAAATTATTATTTTTGTTTGGTAAAACACAACCTTTGGGGGTTGCACTCTTTATATTATTATTACCATAAGAAAGCATAGCCCATGCAATTTCATCACCATAATGTTAACTTTGAGTATTACTTTGGTAGTATCTATGACAAAATTTGGTTGTAATATTAATATTAAATACTACCTACTAATAGTGGCCGTGTCAAAAACTGACAGACTGAAATACTACTAACCATAATGCTTAATTCATTTGTTTTAGACTCTGATACACCATATATGGTATTACATTGGAACAACCAAACAACAACAAATTATCAAATTACTAGACTTCAATAAAGGTTCTCTTTGTTGTGGGTTCTTTTCATTAGCTCTTTTTCTTGCAAAAACTTGTTTTGATCCATTCCTAAACAAAACACTTTTTCATTTAATTTTCCAATTCACTTTATACCCTTAGTTTCTCTTCAAATATGTTCTTGAATTGCTTATTTTTCCAATCTTTCAAATTACTCTTAATTATCTTCTATTTGAAAAAAGTTTAAATTTTATTGTATCATAGTGTTGCTCCTCATTCCACCACGATTTGATTTTTGACAAAAAAAAATTGAATGCTTCATCCACATATTTTTGAATTTAAAGGGAATCTAATCAAGTCTTATCATTGCAGATAAAAATTTGAATGGGGTAGTGATTTGAACTTGAAATAAACATTATCAAACACTCATAGAGTTTCATAGTTACATCCAAATCCCTTTTCCACAAGAAGCGGTCCAACTTTTCTACAATGTTGTTGAAGCCTAATGTTCTATTTTTGCAAGTGAAATATCCATTACTCAAATGAATGTCAAAAAGGTTATTTTCTTGCGCAAATTTAACAAAATCATTTTGAGATTAGTTTTTATTTTTTTATTTTTTAAAACTCTTTATATCTTTCATCCAATATTGCATTAAAATCACCTCCCAAAAAGAAAAAGGAGTTTAGGAACACATATAATAATTGTTCCAACTACAACTAGACATGCTTCTTATTCAAGTAATTTGAGGGTCCATAAACATTAATGAGGATAAACTAAAACCCGGAAACCAAGCATGACACACTATAGGACAATTAGTTCTTGGCCTCTCCAACATTTTCTATAGTGACAAAGTTTTGATGCCATAGAGGGGAAATAATTTTGAAGGTACCCTCACTAGAAATAAAATGGTCATCCTAAAATTTGAATTTGATCTTCATTATCTCCAATTCTTTACCATTCAATTTAGTTTCCTAGATCATAAAAATGTCTCCTTTAGAAAATTTTGATTGACACTTAAATAAGTGTTTTTTGTTAGGAGTGTGTAAGCCCTTAATATTTCATGTGTAGATCTTCATTGATGACCTTTCAGATCTCAAAATTATTGTTATCTTCATCTATCCTTTTATATCACCATCTATTGACAAATTTTATTTATTTCTTTTTCTTCCTTTCTTGGGTAGATCCCTACAATCAGGTTTATCTTTCTCTGTGTTTGTTTGGTGGACTCCACATTTGACCATATAAAAGATCTCTTATAACTCCTAAATTAAGTTGGATTTCCCCTCAACCAATATTTTAGGCAACTTGTAATAACCCATTCTAATTATTCCTTAATTATATTATTGCAAATGACATTATGAATATTTAATTTTAAAAAGACATAATTTAAGCAATTATTTTCAATCATAGCAACACATGTCTAATTAAAATATGAATCATAATATTATTCATTTCCAAATTTCAATTACAATATCCAAGCTGACTTGGTTCATATGGTTTCAAAATCAATAGAAAATACAAATTTTATATCAAGGTTACATCATAATCTTTTGATAACTTGAAAAGATCCAAGGTTTTTTTTTTTGACACTCGCTTCCACTGGTGGATGAGAACATGGCTGAAGCGCTTTATCGTGTAATCACGAAACTTATGTTTCTTCAAAACTCTTCCTATTTGAAGAATACCCAACCTTGCACAAATTTTTTATCAAGAAAACAATTTGCAAGGCGAAATCCGGTGTGTGCCCAAACATCAACATGCATCTCTATCTATGAATTAAAAAAATGCAAGATCTATGCTAGGAATGATAGAGAGTGTTATCACAAAGTCCACACATACATAATGGGTTAATTGTTTGGCCAAGCATAAAAAATTAGTTGCAAAAAAAAAAAAAGGTTTTGGATAAAGCAAAAACCAAACCTATACTCTTTTTACTCCATTTTGACACCCATCTCGGAAGGTAACTTTCAACAACGTAGTTTATTTTTTAGCATCTATCTACTTTCTAGTAACATCTACTTTGAGGTTCTCTAGTTTACTTAGGTGTTGTTGTTCTACTAAACAAAGAGAATATTCCTACACACATATCTACAGAAAAGTAATCCAGTCTACTTAATTTCTCAATTTAAATAAATCAAAAAAATAATTCAAATGAAATTTGATCAATACATTATCCATTCAATTCACACATATCACATAATTGCATTCAACGTAATTCAATATTCATTAAAAATGAATTAAATAAGTAACAAAATAAGGTATGTCACAAGTATGTGTATGTACGTAGATGAAGGTCTATGTGCATAAGTTATTAAATTTGTGCATACATTTTGAAATAAAAATCATTATAACAGTTTGTTTCATTCAAAATAATGCTACAGATTGTCACATCGTTTGACAGTAATATAAGATGTAAATTGCTTTTTTCAAAGAAAGAATAGTTTTATTGACCAATTTCCACATACAAATATGTTGTTTGTATCATAACAATGCTATTTGCTGAAGTTTTACAAGTTTCAGTTTCGATTTATCTAGTGTTTCATTTATTCGAGTCTCATCTAAGGACCCTTAATTATTCAACTACAATCAAGGTCAAGGATTTGAAATGACACAACTATAATTTTTATGCTTTCATTCAAAGTTCTATCATTCATAGAACATTCGTATATAAATATACATATAAAAAAATAACTAAACGATATTGATATCGTTTTATGCAAGGTAAAAGAATTTGAACGACATGCTTGTCGTTTTAACAAGAATAATTTACACAATACTAGAACAATTTTATAATTGCTCGAGGTTTGAAGAACCCATGTTCATTGTTTTAAACATATTTATGTCATTATCATTATGTGGAATTACCAATAGTCGATTGACTGTTAAAATTTTTAACAGTACCAAGGCCAAAGCCTATGCATGTTGACCCTCGGCTTGGTTATATTCGTTCTAAGGGACGATCTGGGTATCGTTTGTAGAGAACGATAATTTACATACTTAACATGCAAGAATAAAGATGGAATGATACATCGTTCTACCATTGTCCTTTGCAGACGAGGCGACATGGAATAATAACACGACATAGAAAAACAATATATGATAAGAATGGAATGACACAATTCTCTACCATAGTTCTCTGCGAACGAGGCGGCAAGGTTTCCAACAATGTTATCCATTGTTCCCAGATCGGTCGCAATGGTTCTTGCACCCATTTCGTGCAACATACCGTAGGGTTCTATCACACAGTGAATGGTATATATAAAGATTACAGTGGAGGATTTTCCGCCTCCCTTAGAGAGGGTGATAAACGATTTAAGAATATTTACATTTCACTCTCATAGGCTATTGATTTCACTCGATTAGCCATGTGAATGGCTAAGTATTGACACATGCCAGAGATAAACAAAAAGTGGCGACAATATATAACTTACAAGGTATAAAATATTCGGCTTTCATATTGTTAGAAGAGCATGCATAGAGCATGTACAAGCAAGGAATGACTGACATGGCCTTTGCATATAACAAAAAATGTAACAAGATCAATCAAATGGATTGCATATAGAAGATCATCGAATACTCCGATTCAATGGAATCGTCAAAATAAACAAATCATACAATGCTTATGAATAAACTAAACTAGAAATGCAATATTTTGCAAAACAAATCCATCGATTACCTTTGATTTTGTGGATTTTCCCTTGGCTTCTTCCTCAGTGCTCGTTGACCCAACCCATTCTTTTTCAATTCTAGCTTCGATTCTGGGTTACCAAAACGGTAACTTACATTCTTTTCCTGTGCGCTCCACTAAAGGGGTCATATCAAATCATAATTACCATTAATTGGCTGGCCACTACGAATTTCGAATATCTTTCTTTAATTCGAATGCAGACCATTGTGATATTATTACATATTTTATTCTCTTTTCATTTATTATCAGAATTTAACGACAATATTCAATGAATTTGAGTTCATATTCATTTTTCAAAGAGTTTACATATGTTTTTATATATATACATTCTTATATGTATATGCATATATACATATCACTATTTTATGTTTATAACAGTATAGTGTGAAATCACTTTCAAGCAAAGAAGCAATTTTTAATATTATTCAAATAATAGTTTTTATAAGAAGTGATTTCCTTATCCTTCAAGCATGCCATTTTAATACATACATATATGTTTAATCATGCTTTCGTTTTCTTTTCAAAATTTCAAAAATACGAGATCGAAATAGACAATTAAATAACAAATCACATGTATATCATTCCACAAGTCTACTTTTTCAACCATTGAATCATTTCGAAATAGATTAATATAATCTCCTATATGAAATTTAAAATGTAGACATCATGTCGTTTTGTGGTGTGTGCACCTAGATTCCATCAAACTTACCATTCAATCCGACTAGATGATCCTACCTCAATCGTGTTCTTGTCCTTCAACCTGTTTTCCTACATTTGCACACACCTGCACTTACACAGTTCATCAATAACGTTCAATCATAATTACCATTAATTGGCTGCCCACTACGAATCTCAGATATCTTTCCTTAATTCGAATGCAGGCCATTATGATATTATTACATATTTTATTCTCTTTTTATTTATTATCAAAATTTAATGATAATATTCGTTGAATTCAAGTTCATATTCATTTTTCAAAGAGTTTGCATATGTTTTTATATATATACATTCTTAAATATGCATATATATATATATATATATATGTATATGTATATGCATATATATATATCACTATTTTATGTTTAAAACAGTATAGTGTGAAATCACTTTCAAGCAAAGAAACAATTTTTATTATTATTCGAATAATAGTTTTTAAATGAAGTGATTTCCTTATCCTTCAAGCATGCCATTTTAATACATACATATATGTTTAATCATGCTTTCGTTTTCTTTTCAAATTTTCAAAAATACAAGATCGAAATAGACAATTAAATAACAAATCACATGTATATCATTCCACAAGCCTACTTTTTCAACCATTGAATCATTTCGAAATAGATTAATATAATCTCCTATATGAAATTTAAAATGCAGACATCATGTCGTTTTGTGGTGTGTGCACCCAGATTCCATCAAGCTTACCGTTCAATCTGACTAAATGATCCTACCTTAATCGTGTTCTCGTCCTTTAAACTATTTTCCTGCATTTGCAAACACTTGCACTTACATAGTTCATCAATAATGTTCAATCATGATAAAGTATATGATAGTTCAAAAGATCACTATAGTCAAAAGACGATCAACTTCTTTCAAACATTTCAAAAATATCAAGTTTTTCATTCAACATATTAAATTTCTTGAATAATTCAATTTATCATATTTTAATTTAAATGCAATAAAAATTGGGTTATGACACAACTGTGTTGGGATATTTAACCTTGCAAGTTGAAGATCCTCATTTCCCTTCTCAATTTGAAAATTTTTCGCTTCTCTCCCAAAACCTGTGTTTGAATCAGCTTGGATGTTTGGGACCAAAGAAATATTCTTTGAGGTGTTTCTATGTTTGTTATCATTCGTTATCCCAAACAAGTCACATGCAATCTCAAAAAGACTGAGATCTAGATTGATTTTTTCTTTTAGAATGGGGGATTCTATTATTCTTTTTATCTCACAATTCCCTAGCATTTTTTGTGGTTTGCTTTAGTGATTCAATGGGGACCAAGGGGGAGGGGAATGTTTTCAATTTCTTCAATAGATGTTTTATCTTCATTATTTTTTTCTCAGCATCCTTAGGCCCAACCCTTTTTGCATGAACAAACACCCTTCCCAACCCTTTGTTGGGGTTGTTTCCATTTCAATTTTCTACCTCCATATCTCAAAATTTTCTCATAGTTCCAATTATTCTGTTGGATGGGAATCCCAATCAATGGATACACAAATTCTTGCATACATCCCAAAATCTCCAATGGCTTAACTGATCATCAACCTTTATAAATTTACCTTTTTTTTCTCCAATCATTGTTAGGGTTTCTAAATTCCATTATTCCATGGGGAGATTGTAAAGGTGAAACCATGTTGGGGCATTTGTGATCTTATGGGTTAACAAATTGATTTTGGGGATCCAATTTGTGGTGTAAAATCCCACTTTGTCCATCATTAGGATTCCCTCGCTTAAGATCTATTTCTTTCTTTCTCCCAAAGATAATTCAACCATGAAACACCCTCTAAGAAGAGCCTTAATTTTTATGCTATTACCTCGCTCTAGATGACTTTTGAATTTTAGCCCTTCAAGGCCACTGACCCACCCATTTCATAAAAAAAGAACAATCCCTTAATCTATTAACTGATTTTTTAAATTCATTTAAATCAAGGAAAAATGATTTGACAAATTGCATTTAGTTTGGGTTGTAGAGGAATTGATTTTTCTCCATTCACCACCATAACATATGTTTGGTGTGGAGCCTGATCGGTCTCCAAGTGAGATTGTTGGTATGTGGCGACTAATCATGCTATACTGTAAACTCTTCATGTATCCTTGCCCTTGAGAAAAAAAATTTCCTCCTACTTTTTCGCATCATCATCGAAAAAAGAAAAATCGACTTTGTAGAGCCCTAATTTCTAGAAGCTTCTAAAAACTTTTTATAAGCGGTTGGGATGAGAGTTGTAGCATGGCATTATTCGCGGTATTGTAATATGTTTTGCACTAGATACTAAAATCATTGGATGGCTGCAGTTTGGTGGATGTAGCTCATATTGGGTGAACCACGTTAAATTCTCTATGTTATATTTTTCTGTGTATGTTTTATTTCTCACTTTATTGATAAAATTTGCATTTAACTATTATATATCTACCTTCTAACCCTAACAACATCATTGGGAGTCCATATTTTTAGGGGAACTCTAGCTAAGGTTCTATCTTCTCCTATTCTTGTTATGAACCCCTTCAAATCTCCTCCAACTGCGGGCACCTCCTCCATTAAATCTTACACGCTTCTCATCAAATCCATGGTGTATTGCAAGTTTCCAGGGCACCTTCTTGCTGTGCTCATTTTCACTCCTTTTACCTAGGTAAAATTGCCATTCTTTGGCAATTTCATTAGACCTCTGCTCTATTTTGAAAGCTTTTTCATATGCTAATGATTAGATCTTAATTAATAAAACTTGACAATATATTTTAATATTAATTAGAAATGTTAGTAATATTTATTTGAGAAATTGATAATTTATTAGGAAAATTAATACAATTTATTAAAAAAATTAATAAAAATGTATAGTTAGTTTATTAGCTAATTAATTTTGTTGCTTTAATTAAAAAACCACATTAATTATAATTAAATTTTAGAAATGTTTTTAAAAGTGATTATAAAATAGTTTTTCAATCTTATAATTAGTTAAATATTTTATTTTACTAGCTTTTCAAATTAGTTAATAATTTTTATTAGTTTTTTAATTAAGATATTATCTTTTCTTTTTAACAATTTAAGTTGGTTTAAAAGCAATTTTTTAGATTTTTTTTCATTTAGATAAATATTATTTAAAGTTTTTTATTTTTTAAAGATAAATTAAGTTTTTTATTGATTTAAAGCTATTCACTCAAATATTACATTATTATTTTATATTTATATACTTTAATTTAAATTATCAAAAAAAATATTTAGCTTTTAGTTTTAAAGATAATTTTTTTTTTTTAAATTTGTATTTATTTTCAAAAACAGTTAGTACTAGTTCAAATTATTAGTATAAATCATCAGGGAGAAATAAGGGACATAATGTTGATTAAAATCCAAGGGACGGGAGATCTCTCTTGGATCAAAAATTAAAAAGATAATTCAAATGAGCAAAATATGCTAGATTAAACTAGAAAAACCGTCATACAACTTTATTAATCTTTTATATAATTATGATTTCATATTTAATTTTCAAAGGGTAAATAAAATCATTTTACAAACCATGTGAATAATGTTTTTGGGTAACATTATTTAATCAAGACTAGGCATTAGATAAAAATAGTAGACAAGTGATGATCATGGTAACCAAACACTTTTGAATTTGATTTCTTAACCACAAATGAATTGTTTAGGGAAAAGGGGCCCTAGAAAGCGTTGCATACTCACAAAAATAGTTCACATCAAACTTAGCTTAGAAAAAAAACTACATATACATTATGCCTTGATCCTGTTTGGAAGTGTTGTATGTAGCAAGTCTAGAGAATGAATTTGGGAGTGGGGGGCCTTAAGGAGTGTTTTAAAAAATATTGTTGATTTAAATAATAATAAAAAATTAATGAATCAAGAAAATCATTTGATTAAGGGGGGAATAGAATCTCTAATATAAATATCAAGATCAAATATAGTCATTGTATACTCAGATGAATCCAATGGATGGATTTTCTTGACTTCTTGAGGCTTTAAGAAAAATTCTGAGGTGGGACTCAAGCCTTTATTTATATATCCCTAAATGATGACAACCTTGGTGCACTTTCATTAGGGAAGTGTAGTCATTTAGGAGAGACTCAAGGTGATGGAGTATCCCTAATCATTCAAGAGTGACTTAGGTCAATATAATATTCCTATTCATTCAAGAGAGACTTAGGGTGATGGATTGTCCCTAGTCATTCAACAAAGACTCAAGTCAATGGAGTGTTCCTAAGTCTAAGACTTTGGCTAGAGCATTATACATATCCTTTAGGATGGAAAAATGTATATATTTTTTTATGGATAGATTCCTATCCCATTTGATGGATGAATTCCTATCATGTTAGATGGATAGATGATTACCTAAGCATATAGTTTAATGCACATTTAATAAGATAATACAAATTTTAATAAGAAAAAGGTGAAAATTTGAGGTACAACTAAAAGATTGTTACATTAAAATAGAATAACACAAGTTTAATACTTATATGACCATCATATGATAACTCTAACACAAAAAATTATAGAGGATATCAAATATGATCTTAAACAAAAATAAAGTGTGAAATCTTATCCTTGACACTATGAAGTGAAAGAAAAAGAAGTACTAAAGTAAAATATAAATCTCATTCCTCTCATACCTCTCCCACTTGTCTCTTTTAGGAGCCTCCCTATGTGGGCTCACACATGTGTGAGCACATCTATCCCTATTCCCCATGCCACATGTCCCTTTACCAAGCCCCCTTCTTGTGAAAATTTTCACAAGGCTAACACTCCATCCTCTCACTCAATCTCAACCCTCCATCTAACAATGCATAAAGATTTTTCCTCTTGAAAAAACTATAAATAAAGGCCTTTCTCTCTCATTTTTATCATCTTCTATCATCCTAACTACATTTGACCCTGTCTTATATCCAATCTAACTTCATCATTATATCATGTTTCTACCATAAGAAATCGCATTCCACCCAAAAACAACACCATAAAGAGAAAATCAAGTGGAGCATTGGGTGTACTTAACTTTATCTCAATCTAAGGAAAGAGGTCATTTGAGGTAAAAATGTTTAGTTTATGATTTATGTTTATGTTGTTTCCTTGATTTTCTTTTCTTTCAATATGTATCTGCAATAATATTGGAATACATAAAATGGGGTGCCCATGTGAGGGTGGGGGCATGTAATTATTTAAGTGTTCTTTGAGATATTGAATAGGAGTTACATAGTGGAATTGTAATAACATCTTCCTTATTTTGTGAGCATGTATGTTGTTGGTGATATGAGTTTTAGACCCCAAATCCCTAAGGCCTGATAATATCCCAAGTTCAAAGGGTGTCAAACTTGGGAAGATTACCACAAACCTATATTCAAGTCGGGAAACTTAGGACCAAATTTTGAGGTGGGTAAGACCTCATTCAATTTTGGATTTGTAGGACCAAGGGGGTTTCCCTGAGGTGTTGTATTGGTTTAAGACAATATGATTGAACACTTCCTTAAAACAAACTATACCCACTACATAGTGTATCCCAATACTAGTGTCACAATATACTTATGTGCTAATTTGGATATTCAAGAATTAACACCTTATTAAATATATGATATTCCATATAAGTTTTTGAGAATGTGTTTTATGATAACCCCTTATGTTGTTATATACATTTAAACATGGAAATTAGAACAAACACAAAAATAAAATTGAAAAAATGTGTAAATTGATGTATTTTAAGTGTGTTGAGGATGATGGGGAGAGAATTTCAGTAACAGACTAACACATTTATCCATTAGGAAATAGAGTCTTTGAATTTGTCAAACATATAACAACTAAAATCAAGGTAATGCCTTAATCAAGATACCATAAAATGCCATTCCTTTTAGAATGCACAGGAAGCTAGGCTCTACACATACATTTAGAAAAATAATAAATGGTTATAAAATATTAATTGAGTGTACCGACTAATCCATGAACATGCCCACACAGTTCCTTTATTATGTTGAAAAGATACTAGAAATGTATACCATACATAAGGATGTACCCAACTAAGGATAATTCTACTGTTAATTATTCGATCTTCAAGGTTTACAAAATTTTATTTTAAATCTGGCATAAACCCAAATCATTATAATACATAAATTACACTACCTAGAATTGGAATTTGAAACCCTAGGGCTTCTTATGAGTATTTTCTTATGCTAGTTTTGTAACTTCTCCTCATTCGTCTAGAATTATATATTCTAATATCCTCCAATATTCTTCAAAAATAACTACCAAGGTAGATACAACCATGACAAGAAGACATGCAAGATGCTAGAAGGTTGTGCCCAACAAGAAAGCCCTAATCACAAGTTCCTCCAATTCCCAAATGATAAATGTCTTCTAAAAATATGACCTGACCACCTAGAAGTATGCAAAAAATTCTTCTAACCCTTGTCATACTTGATCATTGATGATTATGAGGATCTGAGCATAAGAATGAGTGAAAATAACACCAAAATCCATTGAAATTGTATCTTGGATGTGGTTCTCTAATAAAAAGAGGGGATACAAATAATAAATGAGGCATGGGTGCCATTATCTTCCCTAGAATCATACCAAAATGCATTAAAATATCTCATCAAGTCCTTACAATTTGATATTTGGGTAGCTGCATGGGTAGTTGGGTGTTAATGGAATTTCTAAGAGCTATCCCTTTCATTTGAATTTTTGCAAAAAATTGACCCCTATCAAGATATATTACTTTTCCATCATTTCAATCAAAAAGTAAAAGTTTGGTCAAGATATGGATATATCCCATCATCCTTAACATTTCCACACTATCCTATATGCCCTCATATTTTTGTGAAACTTCATCTTGAGGAACATTGGTCTCCATCTAGATATGCAAGGAAATGGTGCCATATGGATATCCCTTTGTTTTTCCTTGGTGAGAATTAGTCAAGAACCAGGGAAGATCCTACCTCTTGCAACATCCATAAGGCTATTTTTTTCACAATAGTGATGATTTCACTAGTTCTAGGAACCATTGAAATTCCTATTAGGATTAGGTGTCACCCACCTTGCAAATCCCATGTCATATGTCATGGTTCCAACATCCTTGGAAAGTGTCTCTAGGCACTTAGGGTGTATTGGGAAAATATTTTGTAATATTAATTCTCACCATTGTTTGTAATATACTCATAAGGGGTGATGGGTCCACTAGCAATAGTAAAGGTGAGTTGTGGACAAAATTATTTAATATTATTTTCCCCACATGTGGAAACCTAGAATGAGATAATAAAAGATATAGAAAATAATAAATAAGTGAATATTGGGACTCTCCAAGTGGGTGCTTGGATAGAGGCAACATGTGTCACTTTTTTTTCATCATTTACTGCATTTAATGTAATGTTTATCTTTTGAATTTTGGGTGCCCAAGTTGGAGGGAAAGTATTGGATCCAAAATCAACGTCCTTTTGTATTTTGAGGAGGTAATCCAAAGGTTGGGTACTTTTAGAATGAAGGGTCATCTTTGGGTGCCTTGTTTGGTGCATTAGATGCCTTCACACATCTATAAAACTAGGCTCTTGGATGTATAATTATAGAGGAATAGTTGAATGTAGTGTTACTCTATAGGAACAAGGACAAGTGGAGGCATAAGGAGGTTGTTCATAGGTACACAGGTTTTTCCACATTTGAGGCAAAGAGGAGAATGAAATTGGTTGTATTGTAATCTCATTTAGTTGATGATAATGCATACTTGGCCTCTCTTCTTGGTAGATTTTTTTTTTTGCAAGAGTTTCTCCACGTAAATCCTGTCTACCTAAGCAATAATCACCAATATTCTTGATTAAACTTAAAGAGTAATCAAAGAGTACCAGTACAACTAGACTATTAGTAACTGGAAGACAAACAAAAGCACAAAGTATTTTTGCTGCCCTCTATAATAGTTTTGTATTAACAAATGATGCATGTTGTAGCACAAAGTCTATCAACCTACTTCACTAATAGATCCACACACAAAGTGAATAAATCCAAGCTCAAAGTCTTGATAATCTTCACCAAGAAATAATTACATCACACAATTTCAAGTAATCAATATAACTCAAAGTTTATATATTATTTCTTGAACTTCCTTCCAACCATAAGAAAAAATTACCACTTATCCAATTAACAATAAGAGAAATCAACAAGAACGGCATAAGAACATTCTCACTCATACAAACCTGATTCAAAGCAAAGGTTGAAATCAAAATTTTCCTCCTTTTATTAACTGAATTTGATCTTGCAATTTGAACACAAAGTTTCAAAGTTTAGTAACAATTTAGGCAACTCTTCGTTGCATAAGATTAAAAGGTCCCAATTACAAATGAGCTCTCTCATATATATAGATGGGAGCAAAAGAGCTAATCCAGGAAAGAAAGAACTACTTTGACTTATTCAAAATTGGAGTCCAAAATTATTTGTGGACTTCTCTATTTTTACATGCATTTACAATTATGAAAAAGACATGTAAATTGTCTTGAACTAATTACAAAAAGTGTGAAAGGTACTAAAAACTAAACTAAGGTAGAATCAACCTTCTCCAATGTCCTTCATCAGAAATTCATTATACTTCTTCATGATGGCATGAACCTCATCTTTATCTGGGCCTAAAGTATGTTGGCAATGGTGAGGACTCTTAGGATTGAATCCTTCAGTGTATTATAAGCTTCATCATGCCTTCCTAAAAACACTCTTAAGTTATCCAAGGTCAGCTAAATGTCTAGCAAATTATCCATTGAAGCCATTGAAAAAGGCTTGATCTTCAAATTACTTTTAAATCATGCTAGTGAATTCTTGGACAATTGTCTTTGAGGAGAGAACCTTATCATTATCATCTCGCAACTTACAAGAAAGTTCTTCAAATCTATTGATAAGGTTTAAATTATTGTCTTGGCCAACTATCTAAGCACTTTGTATATCATCAATCAAATCTTTGATGAAATTTACTTTATGTATCATAGCATCCCCCACCTCCACATACATATATTTATTTGGAATAATTTCAACTTCCACCAGCGTATCTAGTTTGAGCTCCTTTATTTTCACCCAATCCTGCAAACATTTTTCCATTTCATCCTTTTCATGAACAAGAGCCTCAGTAGTTTCATCCAACTTTGATTTTATGGCCTCCATCCTTTTCATTTTCTTCACTTAAGATACCAAGAGTTCAGAACCTTGTGCAATCATCCGGTCCAAAAATTCTCCAACCACTCTGTCTCTAGTGTGTACCTTCTCCACCTAGAGATCACAAGATCTTCAATATTTGACAACCACTGGTTCAACTGACTCAGAATATTGAGTAATCTTTCACAATACAACTATCATTTGTTCATTCTTAGCTTTGTATTGATCCTTCACCTTCTTGACTGCATCAAAATTCTCAATAAGAGTGTCATCGTTGATTGGGCATCTGCCTTTGTAGTCTCATGTGTGATCTTTCCCAATTCAACTCTTGTTACAATATAGTCTGATATATTAACCTCTTCCCATGTTTTGTCTGGAGGAGGATGTGCCACCTCCACATACTTGTTACCCTCTTTGTCGAACAACATCCTTGAGAGAGTCTTCACCTTTTTCTTGGTTTTGGTTTTTGTTGGTGCAAGTTGTGCGAAGTCAAACTCATCTGGGGAGATGGCTTCTTTTATACTCTTTGGTGTCTATGATGAGAGCCAAGGTGGGAGTGGTGAGATCTATCCTAGATTTACAACCATTATTTGGGATGTTGTTGCTGCACTCCCAAAAGTAGTGGTTATGATTGGAGGAGTGTCAGTTAAAACAACACTAGGTATCTCAACACTCGACACTTGAACTGATTCAGTCATGAATTGTTCTAAGTCAAAATGAGATGCAATGTCAAAAGATGAAGAAGACAAGCCCAGTAAAGACATTGGAGATCCTATGATATTATCCAAACCATGGTCGGGGCTCTCAAAAACAGTCCCTAACGGGGATGAATGTATAGGTTGAACTAACACAGATGGGGGAACATTAATAGTAACTGCAAGAGGGATTGTGGTAGTAGGAATATCGGGGACAAGTGAAGTCATAGGAGGAGTAGGAGAAGTAGTGACAATGGGGGAAGAGGAAACACATGGTTCTTCTGGAATGTCATCATGAGGAGACATTGTTGATTCCTCATTGTGTTCTTCCTCTTCTTGCATAGACTCCTCATGTTCTTCAGTAGAAGGCCCTTTTGTGGTTGTTTTTGTTTTCTTACCACCACCCTTGATCACAAACTTGATCTTGGGTTTGGACAACTTGCTTGAACTTGGAGTATTGTTCTTATTCTTTGTCCTCAAATCTAACCTCTTACCAACAGGATCTTGAGTTTCTTCCTCCGATCCAGCGAGAAATTGTTTCAGGTGAATTCCTCTTTCTTGCAACTAGACATTGGTGTTAGAAAAAATAGGTTCAAATCTTTCATGGATCAAGGTTACCTCTTTTTGAGACCATTGAATAGGAGGAAGGGGAGATCCTGTAATGTTTTTCTGTTCATAAAATAGATCTAAGATGTTACCATCATCCTCCATGCCCTCAAGAATGTGTACCAAGTCCAACTCTTCAATCTGCTTCAAGGTGATCCTGCAATAATCCATTTTTTGAATTTCTTCATATGTCCTTATATTAGTCCATATGTCCTCAATTTGATGAAAAATGTGAATTAGGATTTCTTAATTTGATCCTTCATACCTTGATAATCAAAATCAAGCCTCCTTTTGTACATTTTCAACATTACCAACTACATTTCAATCTCAACAACTTTGGCCTTAGGAGAAGTTTGAATAGAATACCTACCGATTGTTAATGGGAACTTGAAACCCAACTTATGGGATTCCATTTTCTTGCTATGTACTGCAATGATTTTTCTACACAACTCCATCAAAAAATATTATCACTGGGGTAGCGAGGAAGCATGTATGGATAACCATTAAAACAACCAACCCTCAGATATGTAAAGGTAGGAAATTGTAGATACAAATATCCATATTTATTCACAACCTTTCATGCATCATCTGATACTCTTTTCTTCTCAAGATTTGGATCTAATGCACACATGAATGAACCAAAGAATTCATCATTCACCCTTCAAAAATGGTGGATGCTCTCATTCAAATTTATTCAAGTGTGAAGTAGTTGTACACTTGTGTCACCTTTATGTTCCCCTTTGTTGTCAAACCTGGAAAATTCCTTGTCACAACAACATATACCAAGTACAAAGTCATATAGAACTTCTGTGTTGTAAGTACCTGGGTTAATTGCTCATGAATAAAATTGTTGATTTCTTCACCCCAAAAGATCTATTGTCTCCTCTTCAAAATAATCTTAATGTAGAGATACATCTAATTTCCAAAATTGGATGAGACAAGCAACCCTTGCACTCCACTGAGAAGAGTGATGAGATCATTTACCTCCTCAATGAAATCACTGTGAGGGAAAATCTTGGGCCACCTAGAGATTCCTGGATGAGGTGTCTTCAACCATTTGTTATTAATCACCCACTTAACAATGTTTAGGTATTGATCATATTTCGCTTGTGTTGGTTTGTTAGAGATCTCCATATATCTATCAATGCTTAGACAAATGAATTCCTTACCAAAGAATTCAACATCCAACCTCATGATCACATTCCCATTTGAATTGATGCTTATAGTATCTTTGTCATAATGTGAAGTAACTTGTAGAAAAAATTCCGGGTTCCGTGCTACAACAGTAAATGAGGACACCAATGGGATATTGCTTTGAATAATGGACCTCATACCATTTTCCAATGGTTGCTTCTTTGTCCTCTCAAGAAATTTTGACATCTCAAGAAATTTTGACATGTCCACATGGCCGTTTTCTTTATCCCTAATCTCATCAATGTTAGATTTGACCATAGTGGTTGTAAATACTTCTTGATACTTGTATTTCATTTCTTTTCCTTTGCTAGGAGATGGATCCGACATCTAAAGAAAACCGTGTCCTTGAAGAAATGCAGATATGAGAATCTCGATGTGCATGCACAAAACGTTGCATGACAAATTCATGGTTTTGTAGTCTTAGGAAAATCTGCATATAGGAAATTGTTGCAAGGGGAAAAATCAGAACGATTACACATATATCTGGGACTTGTGTGCTATGGGTGTGAAAAATGGAGCGTGAGCGGTCAAATTAGGCAATGAAGAAAAATTTCTTAGAGTTAGAATTTTTTGCATTTTTGCTAGGTCGCTGAAAAACAATGCTTCTACAAGTGAAAAATAAAACTTTGATGTTCGGGCGCTAAAAAATAGTGATACTACAGGTGGAAATGGATGTTTGCAAAAGATTTGTAAATTCGCTAAAAGTTGGTGACTATACAAGTGAAATTTTTCTTTGATTATGCTAAGTCAACAAAATTGTTCGACTTTGCATGTTGGAAGTTCAACTTGAGTTACAAGGACGAAAAAAATCTTTGACCTTGCATGTGAAAAAAATCTCCCTTCATAGTGTTGTATTGGAAATTTTTTCCGATTATACATGTTATAACATAGGACGATTTGCACCATCGACAAATTTTTCCACTTGTGTAAATGACTTGGGATTTTTCTTTTATGCATCATCGATTTTTTTTTCCGATGATGCAAATCATAGCTTCCAACTCATGATGTTTGGGTAAGGAAAAATACCACCATTACCCTTGAAATTTGAGGTCAAGCTTTATGATGTTTGATTGATCAAATTATCTGATTGAACATTATCATACCGAATGTATATGTGCATGGTCGAAGATTTATTCTGACATGACACCTTGTTGTTCAAAGCTTAAACTTGATCTCTAAGACAGGGAAAAACAACGATCATTCATTTTAAATGAGTAGATCATGTCGGGTCAGGATTCTACCTCAACTCTACATTGGATGGAAAACATAAAAAAATGGTGGTTACTGAACCGACCTATTTCATACATTAGCAACAAATTTTTTGCCCCAACAAGTAATATTTAGGCACTAGTGTATTCACATAATAAAAAATCACTGAGCATTTTAGTGAACCCTACTTGGAAATAACAAAAGGTTTCCTGCATATGTGCATCATTTTGAATAGATTTGAAGGAACCCTAAGTTTCAAACATGGACATGTACTCTATTCATTGTGGGTTTAAAAACCCATGATGCCTTAATGGTAAAACAAAGCTTGCCAACAATGAAAAAAAGTTAGGAGGGTAACATATAGAATTTTGGGGATGTTTTCACGGGTTTTGGCCTCAAAAAAATTCATACGAGGAAGAAACACTAGGGTTTCAAAGTAATGGAAGAGATACAAACAAAAATATATACAAAAATCTAACATACAAACCCTAACATACTACAACAACAACAAAAACAAAGAAAGGTGAAAGGTATAAACATACCCGAAGAAAAATGAAAAATCCCTATCCAAATCTGGTGAAAAATTCTCACAATCCATATACAATCAAACTCATAGTGGATAGAGGAGGACAAGTAACAAATGAAATGGGAAAAGAAAGATTAAAAACTGATTTAAAAACCAATTTGAATGTCATTAAAATGACATTAATGACACTCGTGTGAAGCCCTAGTTGCACCGTCGGGGATTTTTGGCACTCATGCATTTGAAAGTTAGACAAATAATATGCAAGGTTTTTGAAAATCAGTGACCTTGAAAACTTTTTATTTTTGCAAATTTTGACTTGCAAGGTCGCTAAAATTCAATGACCTTGTAAGTGTAAAAAAATTAACTTTGAAAACTAGATTTTTACAACTTGGTCAAAAGAAGAATTTTGATGAACTGACAAAAAGGAAATGCCCGTAATGACTTTCCAAGGTTGGGGGACCATGCATGAGGACCGATGCAATTAACCTCATTTTTCGTGCTTAGAGTTTGTGAGCTACGAAACATACAAGTTTTGTAGAGGTTATCCCATGAATTAAACTCAATTAAATTCAATGATAACAACTATGTGATGCTTTTATATTGTTGGTTTGTGCCTCATTGATGCTATCTTATGCTGATGTCATTCTTAATTTATTGCTATAATAAGTTCACATAAGGTAGTGTTTATAAGCATGATATGTTGGCTATTTTTTGGCATCATAAAGAAGATGGATTTAATCATGGTATTTCCATATTAAGGCAACTTAATTTTCAGTTTTGCATACAAGTTTCAGATTTTCATGTTGTTGTAGTCCAAGCTTTGTATCTCATCCTTCTTTTTGATTTCTTAGCCTAGAAATTTTGTGGGAACTTTTTAGAAGGAACTAGAGGTTGTTGGAAGGCTTTTGGGGCAGCAATGAATGTTCTTGAGTTAACTTTGTTTTGCATATTTGTAAGTGGAAACCATGGATATTGTCAATGTGATCTATGTTGGGTATTGGAAGCTCATGATTGTGGATCTTTATGGATTTGGTTATGTTTGGGTAACTTGGAGCTCTTGTTTGATAATATGGTTGTATCCTCTTGTTTGGTGGTTTTGTTAATTTACCTTGTGGTCATGTGTAGTGAGAAGGTGTTCATGTTGGATGGGTAGAGACATCCTGGTCACATGGATAAACACCCTTTATATGGACTACATAATGGAGTGCATATGTTGGCTTCATGGTTTTATCCCTTGGTTACATGAAAGCATTGGAAGATAAGTCACTAACCTTTTTGTGAGTTGTGGAGCTGATATGTTTCATATGTTATAAGCTCTTGGACAACTTGGTTTTCCTGTTGGGTTGTAGTTTAATCTTATTTTCAGCTATGGGTTTGTAGATTTGTGCTTATTCCATTATTTATATGACATGTTTAATGTTAATGTCTAGATGGTTATATGGATTTCAGATTTATAGAGATGGTTTTGCATGTTTTACATGTTAACTAAAATATGTGGTATGTAGATCTGTGATGAGACCGTGTTCAAGGTGTTTTGGATGAAGATAGTTACAAGTTTGCATGGCTTCTTGGAGGGTTCTTATTGATCTATGGTTACTCCTATGTGGGTTTATTTGGAAAATCAGATCTAGCATTGATTTTAGTGTTTGAGTCTTGGAAATCCACATGTTATCACTGAATATCTCTATTTTGCATGATACTAATGTGGGGTTAAATCTATTTTTTCAGTTATTTGAGATTGGAGCACTGATTATGTTTTCTCCAAGTTGAGATGTTGCATATGTGCAAATCCTATAAATTGTCTGATGGGGATTCTATTTGGTAGGCCTTATTCTTGGTCACTATTTTTACATTGGTATGCTTATTGTAGTGAGAGATCATTATTGGGAGTACCTGATATAGTTTTTCATTTGAATCTTTACCGGTTGTTTATGGTGCATAAGAATCTTTGTTAACTTTGAGTAGAGTGTCGACAATGATATTGTTCATGATGCCATGTATAACTTGGTATTACTTTCAGTGGGAGCTTTATGTAGTTACATAATGTGTTCTATATTCTTCATTTCAAGATTTTGGTTCTGAGTTGTTTTTACAATATGTAGTGAACCATGGATAATATTTGATTAAAATATGGATGGTCTTTTACAATAATTGTTGGTGTCATAAGGAGCTCTTGGATTCTGCTTCAAATTGCAGTGAGAGTTATGACATATTTGGTTCTATTGACAAAGGATGTGTAGCGTTTTTATCTTCTTGGTTTGGAAATTATAGTTTTACTTTACCTTTTGGGAGCTCATGGTGTTGAGTTCTTTGATTGTGTTGGGTCCATGGAGGATCTTCAGTTAGGATATGGTTATCACAATGCCTAGAGAGCTTGGTTACATGGTTCGGTGGGAGCTTTGGCAATGATGTTGATTCATCATTTTGATGATGGATGGTTATTTGATCTCTTAGGACATGATGTTAGATTATGATGTCATCATATGTTCTTGTTTCTATACTTGGAAATTTGACAATGGTATTTTTTGGTTCTCTTTGGTTTTGAGTATTAATCATTTTATTGGAGCTCCATGATTTTGCAGGGTTGCATTTGAAGTTGGCATGGATTGATTAGTAGATGCTCATGGAGACTAGAGAGATTTGGGTGAGGCTAAGAGATCTCTTATTTATGGGATCATATGTTGATATGGTTACTATTTGATGAGGATTTTAGTAGAAAGATCAAGGAGCCTACACTTGGTTTTGGATGTGAATCCATTATGGACCTGAATAGAAGATTTTCATTCCTTGGTGTTGTATGCATATGAAAATATTGTATCCCACTCTTGGTCTACTTGGAGGGTGAATTATTTGAGAGGTATTACACACTTGATTATCATATGCATTCTTTATTTTGTATCTCATCTTCTCATATGAGTTAGTCTTGAATATAAACATTTTGAGGACTTGTTAAGAAGAAGATGCATGGTTTATGGATTTCCATTGTTCTCCTTGGCTTTGGTCTTGAGCTATGGTTCTAGTTTTGAGGACTTCTTTGGAGAGGTACTGTTATCAATCAGATATGCACCCTTTGTTAAATTTTCAAAAATCTAACTATCTGTTGACACATGGAAACCTTCTTCAGATGTGGGTGATCTGAACAAAGAAGGAATCTCTAGAGTGAGTTGGTTCTCCGAGTGATAAATCTATTCTAAATGATTTCTGTGGAAAACAGTTATAAGGATGAACTTGAATTAAACTTATGACTTAAGAACTTAAAGATGACTTTGTTTTTCTACCCACAAACAACTTCTCAGAAACAATAATAAATCACAATTTCTCGTGAATACTTAAACATCATTGCTTTGCATAAAGATTCAGATTTTAAATACAACATGTAACCCGTATTTATGATCTTTTTGCATCAAAATTACTTTAGGACATAACAAGGATCTTGTAAACAAAAATCACACTATTACATCAAACTAAAATTGCAAGAGACACAAAAATTGGGAAATAGGAAAGTTGTTTCTATTAACTGAAGGAGTATCAAAGTCCGAGCACAAATGTCTGAGTTACAAGAATCTCTATTTCAATATGAGAGCAAGAATCAATAATCTGGACTAAGAAAAATTAGAAGTTTTTTTCAAGATATATCACCAAAACCCTAATCCGATCTCAAGAAGAAAGCTCAAGGAAAAGCACCTTATTTTGCTTGTCTTGAAGAAATCATTCAGCTAGCATGACACACGTGACATTGTTTTTATGCTGGAGTAAATATGGGACATCACATTTTCCTTTTGTTTATATCTACTATAGCAACATTAATGTTCTGTAGGTTGCTTTAATGTTTACTACCATTCATCCTGTTACTTGAATGCTTCAGAAACATGCATTCTTAGCTTCAAAACCTCATAAGATAAAGCAATATTTACTCCACATGCTTCAAATCATATTCAGATTTAGCTTCTCAGACCTATTTGTATATTGCACTTACCTGATCACTTAGCTGCTTTCCATAATGCTATCTTATACATGCAAGTAGGTCTCAAACACACCCAAAATTTCTTTGACACTCTTGCATTCAAATGACTGAACAATGCCAACTTACTTGTGCTTCAACATTCCTTATACATTTTATGATCAAATGAAGCTGCTTTAGATAGCTTTCAATTATCCAATTCAGCAACTTGATTTTGTGGATTGTATATGTATGCATGTTCACTATCACCATCATGAGATAAAACACTTGCTACTCCAAAACAAAAAAATATGAAACAACATAAATAAATGTGAACAAACCCAAGGCAAAAAAATGTGATTAATATAACAATATTTAACTTTCCAGAATGAAAATGATGGATTTCAGCTTAATTGAACCCGTTAAGTTTATTATCCATTTGTAATTTTCAATTCATTGCTTCGAGCTGACTATTATGAATGCATGATAAACTTGACTATTTTGATGGCCGAAACCGTTTACTCCTTCATGAATGGCTCAAATGAGCATGATAATTATATTGTTTTACTTGGCCCACTTGTAAGTTTAAGGGGCAACATGCCGAGCTCTACCCTTGTAGGATCCCATTTTACCCCACATGCTTTTATGTCTTCAAATATGATCAGCTACATGAATTTTTCTATACCTACACAAGAAACAAACAATGTTAGCAAAACAATATATTATTATGATGTTTACATTTTCAGCTATGATTCCTGCACTATTCTTCTTGATTGTTCCAGTGTATTGTCAAGAAAATTCTACATTACTATTGGTGGTTCATGTAGGTATGTTCATAGTCAGAGCTCTAACAACTCTCTTTTCCTCTTACAGGTCGATCGAAGCTCAAGGATGAAGGATGGTGCACCACTTTTGCATCAGCCACAAGCATAGGCAATGATGACCATGCTCATACTTATATGTTTTTCATTTCATGCATCTTCAATAGTGTAGAATACTCCTTATGATGCATTGTAACAGTTATCTCCACGACTTGTGTGGATTCTTAAATCTCTCTTTCTGCTTTTCATTTTGAAAAGAAATGCATCTCAATACAAATTTGTATCATCATTTGTATTCTTGCAATCAAATGAAATCTGCAATGTGAGAAGCATCATGAAATAAATGAAAGCAATTTTTTACGCTTCATTTGTACATTCTGTTATGTATTTCATTTGTTCAGAAAAACATTGAGCAATGACTCTTAAACTCTGTTTACTGAAGCACTTACATAACTAAAACTTCATAAATCATATGCAATCAACAAATTTAAACAATGTAGCAACTAACTGAATTTCACTTTAAGATTAAAAAAAATTAAATCTGCTCCACCAATCAAGCTGTAGTTAAAATTGGTAACATTTTGGCAATTTTCGCTAGATGCTTGCCAGCTAAGCATTAGATAAGTTTCCTGTAACACTCCATTGGGTGCAGAGTCAAATCTGCCCCTCATGAAACATAGAAACCTAAACAATACTCCAAACAACAACAAAACAAAATAAAACAATGCTGAAAGAAAAATAACGGGCCCTGATGGCCAACTGAAACAATGCTCAACAACGCTTAGGGAAAGCAGAAAAAAACTAAAAAGAAATGTGCGTAAAGCACTTATTTGCAGCAACTACTAACTCTATCCTACTCTAACCAGCCAAGGAAGTTGGTCAAACAAAGCCATTCACTGGTTCTAAAAAATAACTGCCTCTTCTAACCAATTGAGGATGCTCTAATTGCTTGTAGACCGTCAATAAGAGGTGAAAAGCAATAAAACTACCCCCACATTGTTGTAATTCCATATGAAGATCAAAGCCAAAAGCACAGATCTTGTAAAATTGATCAAACATACCTCTATCTCACCATAAATGGATGGGTTGAATCTGATGCCCTTTGACTACAATCTCATTCCTGGGTGCACCAATAATATGTTGCATTTCATTGACACCCTTGCTGGCCAAATCCCTAATAGGGCATCCTCTTGAAAGGATGAAATCTGAACCTTTGTTACCGGTTCCTTGCTGGTTACACACTGCTTCAACCTCCTCTTTCTGATTGAGATACTTAGAATTCAACAGAGTGGCAAGCTCTCCACATGCTAAAAAATCAGGATCTTCACAATCAAGCATAAGGTTATCTTGAAAAGGTTGATCATCTTCAGTTGGTAAGTTGGGGACCTGCATGCTATCTTCAACAAAAAATGGCAATTCATCAAATAAATCAATCACAACTTGTGAACTATTGACCATTCCTTGATCTGGAATTTGTAGCTCTTCAACCATAGCCTCCCCTTTCTTTTCTAGCATATGTTCCCAATTTTTGAGCTCCTCCTTGTCATTGTACCAGTTGGATACTTCAAAATAATCATCAATATTATGTTGTTCCAATGAATCAAACCCTTTTGTACATGTGACACTCCTATGATCGACTGATAAAGGGGTACAATTAGAAGCAACCGTTTGTTGTGAATCAACCTCTTGCACCAATTGATTTTCTGAAATCTTATCACCCTTTACAAAACAAGGAAGCTCTTTAGTGCAAACATCTAGAGATTCATCGTGAGAAGTATTTTCTTGTTCGATCTTTTGCTACTCTAACTGATATTTCTCCATAGCTATATGCAATAAATTTACATTTCTAACTTCTTCCATGGTGTGGAGGGAAAAAGATTTTTCAAGTGGCTAGTTTCAAGGCATAACCGGCTCAGAATGTTCCAACCTAGGTTCTTGCAAGGGTAAAGGATCTCTAAAACCATGAATTTTGATCTTAGGAGGGTTAGGAGGCTCATTTTTCATAAAACTTGGAAATTTAAACTCACGAACCTCTTCTTGAATAGAATGTTCCTGGATAGTAGGAGCTGTTTGGGATTCATACCTTTGAAACTTAGCAAGCAAAAGCTTCATTTGTGTAGTTTCCTCCCTCTCCAAATCCTCCTCGAATCGTCTCCTTCGTGTCTCAAACTCCTGATCAGAACTAAAGATCTGACAGGGTTGTTCCAACTATTGGAAGTAAGCTTGATAAGCCAGCTCCTCCTGGTGCTGATTATACTCATGTTGCTTCTTGATCTCCTCCAACTGCCTCATGTAATCAAGCAGCGTACACTTTATGCTTGCAATCTCCTCTTGCTGATAAATCTGATCTCTTTGGCTCTCTATTTCACTCATCTCCCTTTCGTAGTTCAACCTTATATCTTTGAAGCTCAAGTCTTGAATATCATCGGGCTGATTTTGAACATATGAGGGATGAGATGAAAAATGGGCAAGGTTGGGTGAGTGGTAATTATATTGGGCATGCTAATTTTGAAAGGCCATGAGATTGGAACCAGCAGCATGATCATGGTATGGTGGATGATATGACATATTGTCATGAAACCTTGAAATATTTATTCATTCATAACTTGGAAAACAACAAAGTTAGATTTTTAAAACGAACCAACACTTGATCTGCATGCAAAATCTGAGAACAAAGTCACCAAGTATATTGAAAAAAAGCCTCCAAAAGGTTGAATAACTTGCTGCATACACCAAACAACAAATTTAAAAGATTGAAAATTTCTTTGAAATTGAATTTTAGAGTCCCACCGAGTGTGCCAAAAACTGTTATCAATTAGATATGCACCCTTTGTTAAATTTTCAAAAATCTAACTATCTGTTGACACATGGAAACCTTCTTTAGATGTGGGTGATCTGAACAAAGAAGGAATCTCCAGAGTGAGTTGGTTCTCCAAATGATAAATCTATTCTAAATGATTTATGTGGAAAAGAGTTAGAAGGATGAACTTGAATTAAAATTATGACTTAAGAACTTAAAGATGACTATTTTTCTACCCACAAACAAATTCTTAAAAACAACAATAATTCACAATTTCTCATGAACACTTAACACATCATTACTTTGCATAACGATTCAGATTTCGAATACAACATGCAACCTATATTCATGATCTTTCTGCATCAAAATTACAACTTCAGGACATAACAAGGATCGTGTAAACAAAAATCACACTATTACATCAAACTAAAACTGCAAGAGATACACGAATTGGGAAATAGGAAAGTTGTTTCTATTAACTGAAGGAGTATCAAAGTTCGAGCACAAATTTATGAGTTACAAACTCTCTATTTCAGCATGAGAGCAAGAATTAATAATATGGACTAAGAAAAATTCTAAGTTTTTCTTCAAGATATATCACCAAAACCCTAATCCGAGCTCAAGAAGAAAGCTCAAGGAAAAGCACCTTATTTTGCTTGTCTTGAAGAAAGCATTCAGCTAGCATGACACACCTGACATTGTTTTTATGCTGGAATAAATCTGGGACAACACATTTTCCTTTTTGTTTATATCTACTATAGCAACATTAATGTTCTGTAGGTTGTTGTAATCTTTAATACCATTCATCTTGTTACTTGAATGCTTCAGAAACATGCATTCTTAGCTTCAAAACTTCATAAGATAAAGCAATAGTTACTCCACATGCTTCTAATCATATTCAAATTTATCTTCTTAGACCTATTTGCATATTGCATTTACCTGATCACTTAGCTGCTTTCCATAATGCTATCTTATACATGCAAGTAGGTCTCAAACACACCCAAAATTTCTTTGACGCTCTTGCATTCAAATGACTGAACAATGCCAACTTACTTGTGCTTCAACATTCCTTATACATTTTATGATCAAATGAAGCTGTTGTAGATAGCTTTCAATTCTCCAATTTAGCAACTTGATTTTGTGGATTGTATATGTATGTATGTTCACTATCACCATCATGAGATAAGACACTTGCTGCTCCAAAACAAAAAAATATGAAACAACATAAATAAATGTGAACAGACCCAAGACAACAAAATGTGATTAATATGACAACAATATTTAACTTTCCAGAATGAAAATGATGGATCCAGCTAAATTAAACCCGTTAAGTTTATTATCCATTTGTAATTTTCAATTCATTGCTTCGAGTTGACTGTTATGAATGCATGATAAAATTGACTGTTTTGATGGCTGAAACCATTTACTCCTTCATGAATGGCTCAAATGAGCATGATAATTGTATTGTTTTACTTGGCCCACTTGTAAGTTTAAGGGGTAGCATGCCGAGCTCTACCCTTGTGGGAGCCTGTTTTACCCCACATGCTTTTATGTCTTTAGATATGATCAGCTACATGACTTTTCCTATACCTGCACAGGAAACAAACAATGTTAGCAAAACAATATATTATTATGATGTTTACATTTTCAGCTCTGATTCCTGCATTATTCTTCTTCATTGTTCCAGTGTATTGTCAGCAGCATTCTACATTACTCTTGGTGGTTCATGTAGGTATGTTCATAGTCAAAGCTCTAACAACTATCTTTTCCTCTTACAGGTCGATCAGAGCTCGAGGACGAAGGATGGTACACCACTTCTGCATTGGCCACAAGCACAGGAAATGATGACCATGTTCATACTTATGTGTTTTTCATTTCCTGCATCTTTAGTAGTGTAGAATACTCCTTACGATGCATTGTAATAGTTATCTTCGCGGCTTGTGTGGATTCTTAAATCTCTCTTTCTACTTTTCATTTTGAAAAGAAATGCATCTCAATACAAATTTGTATCATCATTTGTATTCTTGCAATCAAATGAAATCTATAATGTGAGAAGCATCATGAAATAAATGAAAGCAATTTGTTACACTTCATTTGTACATTCTGTTATGTATTTCATTTGTTTAGCAAAACATTGAGAAATGACTCTTAAACTCTGTTTACTAAAGCACTTACATAATTGAAACTTCATAAATCAGATGCAATCAACAACTTTAAACAATGTAGCAACTAACTGAATTTCACTTTAAGATCAAACAAAATTAAATCAGCTCCACCAATCGAACTGTAGTGAAAATTGGTAAAAGGTACACAAAATGGTTTGTGGCTTTGGGCATATTCCTTTTGTTGTGGGAATGAATGGTTGGTTTGATATAACTTTGGTATGAGAGGTTACATCTATTGTTGTTATGTTTTCATTTGATTTAAATGTTAGATGTTGATATCCTTTTAGTTTGAGAATGGTGAAGGAGATCTTACTTTACACAACTTGGTACATGTTAGCGTGGAACAAGGATATGGTTTGATTTGCAGGTTCTCTCTTTGGTCATGGTATACTTCCTAGATGTTTGGGTTCACATGGTTGAGTGTGAAGAACTTGGAAGATCTATGGAGACTAATGGTGAGAGAGGTATTGCAACATATTTTTTGCAAGATTTGCATATCATTGTCTGATTCCTTCACACTATATTATAGAGGAGTTACCCACATCCTCTATGTGAAGTACTATAGATAGACTTGATATGCCTTGATCTATTTTCAGATTTGAAATTACTCATGCAGTGGGAGTTTTTGGATATATGTCTAGTTATCCTCTATGATATCTTGGTGTGTTGGTTACTAATGTGATGATGAGTTTGCATGTTTCATTGGATTGGGATCTACGAGTTATGTAGTTGTGTGGGTTGATCACCCATTTGATTGTAGTGGGATGATTTGGATGTGGGATGTATATATCCACAAGATTATTTTAGTGTTTATGCAAACTTGTTAGTTGGTCTTGTCTGTGGTCATTTATTCATTGGTATGTTGCATTGAGATAGGAGTATGGATATATAGGGACTTAATTATAGATTTTGGGTTGGTATGTTGATGGGATGAAGTTCTATTTATCTGTGGTATACCTTGGTTTGAGGTATGGTTAGCTTGGATGAGTTACAATTTGTTGTGGTTTCTATTCCAAGTGGTATGAGTAAGGAAACTACTTAGAGCCTTTGTTATCGTTTAAATTTGATGCTTGTGTTCATGTAAATATTGGTGCAAGTTTAAGTGATAGTTGATATGTTTCACCTTAGCATGTTCATTTTTCTTCCATAGGTGGAATTTTAGAGGATGTGAAGGAGTCTCTTCCATGATGGTGGTTATCATGGTTTCTTTTGAAGGTATCTTGTTGGAGCATGAGATCATGTTGAAGATTCAAATGGTACATGTTTAGTTAAGGAATGTTTTTTACCTTGTTTGTGATTCTTATGGGTGTATTTACAATGTTGATGTCAAGTGGGAGAATGTTAGGATTAGGTGCCATCCACATTGTAAATCCTATGTCATATGTCATGGTTACAACATCCTTGGAAAGTGTCTCTAGGCACTTAGGGTGTATTGGGAAAATATTATAAAATATTAATTCTCACCATTGTTTGTAATATACTCATAAGGGGTGATGGGTCCACTAGTAGGGATAAAGGTGAGTTGTGGACATATTTATTTAATATTATTTTCCCTACATGTGGATGCCTAGAATGGGATAACAAAAGATATAGGAAATAATAAATAAGTGACTGTTGGGATTCTCCAAGTGGGTGCTTGGATAGAGGCAACAACTGTCACTTAGTTTTCCATCATTTATTATATTTAATGTAATGTTTATCTTCTCAAGTTTGGGTGCCCAAGTTGGAGGGAAATTATTGGTGCCAAAACTAGTGTCCTTTTGTATTATGAGGAGGTATTCAAAAGGTTGGGGATGTTTGGAATGAAAGGTCATCTTTGGGAACCTTGTTTGGTGCATTAGATGCCTTCAAACATCTATAAAATCAACATCTTGGATGTAGAATTAGAGAGGAACAATTGAATAAAGTGTTACTTTGTAGGAACAAGGATAGGTGGAGGCATAAGGAGGTTGTTCATAGGTACACATGTTCTTCCATGTTTGAGGAAAAGAGGAGAATGGAATTGGTTGTATTGTAATCTCATTTAGTTGATGATAATGCATACTTGTCCTCTCTTCTTGGTGGAGATTTTTTTCGCAAGGGTTTCTTCATGTAAAACCTGTGTTATGTGATTCTCTTATATTTCTGATTTATGCCTCATTGTTGCTATCTTATGCTGATGTTATTCTTAATTTTTTGTTGTTATAAGTTCACATAAGGTAGTGTTTATAAGCATGATATGTTGGCTATTTTTTGGCATCATAAAGAAGATGGATCTAATCATGATATTTCCATATTAAGGCAAATTAATTTTCAGATTTGTATATAAGTTTCAGATTTTTATGTTGTTGTAGTCCAAGCTTTGTATCTCATCCATTAAAGTCCTATTTGGATAGAGATTGAATTTCCCAACAATAGGTATTGAACCTATTTATTTCTCATCAATTCCCACATCCTCCTTTCACTACTTGGCACCTTAGCCTGCCTTAGCTTTATTTAGCCTTATCAAGGCTTGGACCATAATTGTGAACTTGTTGGAGGCATCAGTGGTTCCAAGAACCACTAGAAACTTTAACATATTTTCCTTTTCCTTGATTTATTCCTTTGTCACTTTCCTCTGTCTTACCTTACCTTTCTCTATTAAAGGAAACACTAGAAACATGAACCTTATTGAAGGTTCACATGGTTTCAAGAATCATCAAAAGTTTTGAAACTTAACTCACTTTTATTCATTCTTTTTAAATTGGCCATTTTCATTACTTTTTTGGGGTTTTACCCAGAACCAGGAACCATCGAAGGTTTTGAGAACCAATGAAAATTCCAACTTCTTCCAAACTTAGCCATTTTACTCCAAACTTAACCAAATTGAAAATGAAAGCATCCTTTTAGCCCAACCTTCCCTTTGTTAGAAGTTTTGACCTTATTAGGAACTATTGACACCTTCATTGGGAACAAGAACCATCAGAGGTTCCTAGGGTTCTTGGAAAACTCAAAACCTCTAATTTATTCCTCAATAGGGTAAAATATCTAATTTGTAATAACTTCTCCATTTTTGCCTAGTTTCTTTCAAACTTGAATTGGAGATAACCATTTGGTCATTCTACAAGGTGGGAAGCTCGGATAACCCCCACATTAAATTATTTTTTGGTTTTTTCAACTTGGGTACATAGGCCTGAAGAGAATAATAGATACAATGAGAAAATACACACACTAAATAGAAAAGCCCATGTAGACTATCTCAAATAGCATATAAATTATTTAATGATGGGAAATAAATGGGGGTAAATAAAATAAAAAGAGCATACAAAATTACAAAATAGGTAAAAATTAGACACAACAAAATGGGGTGCTAACATTAGCTCTAGTTGGGGACGTGTGTCTCTTGCAAGTATAGTGAGAATATAGATCTTCAAGAGAAGACCAACAATGGGGAACAAAAAGGACTAGGACTAACTCAAAATCCATAATGAAAATAAGGTTCATGACTACACAAAGGAAACAATATGTACATGGAAGGACAACTAATCATAGTTGATGACATTAAGGCACATAAATGTGAAGATATGGATCCACTAAAACTTACCACTTTATTTTTTAGGTCAGAACCAACATAAATACCCATGACACATGGCCATGAACAAGCTACTATATCCACTTGTCTCTATCAAACATCGTCATGTTATAGGAACTCACTTCCCTTAACTTTAAGCTACTTCCCTCAGTCAACTGCGACAAATGCAACTTCCTATCTACATGCATTAACTTGCAAATTCTCCTCAAACAATGAAGAAAATTTTGACCTTCAACATCATCACTATAGAGAAACCATAAATAATAGGTTTTGGACCTATTTCATGACATACCATGCATACAAAAAATAACAAGGGATTTAAAAAAAACTAGGTCAACATCAAAATAACTGGAACTCATAGGAGGAAGTGAGCTTCCCTCACACAAAAGAACATTTTTGTCATATCCATTGACCTTATTATTTGAATTGAGACCAAAATAGAATACCTCAAACTCACACAAAAATTAAATTGTGCTTGATTACATTACTAATTTGTGTGCAAATAAAATATCCCTCCTAAAAATCAAAATGAAAGAATTGGATCTTTGGCACACTACTAATCTGAGCAATTGTTGATCTTCATTTTTGATAAATGTGATTTTTATCAACATTAATATCATATGTATGCTAGACCCACAAAAAGGATTCTAATTCAGGAACATCATAATCTATAATAGTAGATGAACAAACCTCAAAAAGGAAAGCCTCATAATCATCATTAAACCCTTAGATAATAGGTGACCAAAATACATCGCTATCATACATGTTGATTCACCCTATGTCTGTATAACATATTTAATCCACACATTCATTATCATCAACAACATAAAAAAATGGTACTTTGACACATCTCATGTGAAGAACTAAATTCATAAAATTTCCTCTTTGTTTCAAAATCATCTAGATAGTTTGTTGTGTCATACATGCTACTAAAAATATACCTATGATACACCTCTTCTTCAAGAATAGAAAAAACAATATCTAGTGACATTATGGAAGAACTCTCTACATGAGGAAGACAATAAGCCTTATACCAAATAAATAGGTTCTCATATGTATCCACATGATCACCATCTTCACACTCTTCAAGGGTAACATATTCAAACTAAAAATAATTTACTATAGTAGAATTTATTTCAACAATCTCATCACTAGTTACAACCATTTCTATGCCACTATCATGTAAAAAATATTAGTAGCTTCACTATTGTAGATACCCTAAATTGTCCTCACTGGCAAACAACACTAACTTTCACCCTTCTTCCCTAAATGGTTAAATGATACATTATTATTTAATTATGATTGTGTAAGGGGGAAATCAGATAAGCATATGATAATCAATGTTAAATGAATTAAAAAAATATATAATTCAAAACAAGGATTTAGATTCATACCCATTACTCACGAAATGAACAATACAAGATTATGAATTCAAGAAAGCAATTGAAAAACAAGAACAATGAATTCAATAAAACATAAAGTTACCCATCCTGTGTTGAAGTGTATTCACAAAGATGTTGGGTCTTCGTTGTATCAATGCAAAGCCTCCATTTGTGCATTGAAAAAGCTTCAAATTTGTGTGATGTTGATCGAAGATGTATGTAAAAGCTTCCAAGAAATCAATGATTAATTTGGCATTACTTCATTGTGTAAAATATGTCAATTCTACGATCGTTTTTGAGAAGAAAGATGATTGTTATATAGATTTTGTGTTTCAAAATGAATGATCAAGATTGGGTAGTAGAATATCTTGATCAATGGTTCAAAACCGTTGAGAGGAATTAGATGAGAAGAATCAACGGATTTTGATTACATAATCGGTGTGATTGAGGAAATCAATTTAAGTGTTTAGTGGAATTGAGGAAATAGATTGGATAATTTGTGGAATTGAAGAAATCATGTTGAGCCTTTAGTGGGATTGAAGAACAAATGAATCAGTCAGGAATAGATGGATCAGTTAGCCAATCAGAGTGAGCAATTGAGGGATCATAATTTACTAAATCATGAAAGTGGGCGAGGGTAATTAATTAATTAATCTTTTTGAGTTGAACATGCAAATCATGTTTGAATTTTACAAACAAAGTTGTATTTGTTTGTTTTGACCTTTTTGAATGATGCTTGAATAATTAATCTAATCATTCAAGTTTAGGGGAAAGTGATTTAATTAAACTATTATTTTTTAATAATTTAATTTATTTAGGGTAATAGGGTAAATTAGCGACATAATTAAATAATTGATGTTATTTAATTAATCAAGAGGAATAAAGTTAGATTAGGACTTATTAAATAAATTAAATTTATTTAATTAGTAAAAAATGATGAAAAAGTGAACTAATTAAATAATGTAATATTATTCAATTAATAGAGGAAATTGGGGTTTTTGATTTAATTGATGTGAAATGTTGATTGAGGATGAATGAATTAAACAATGTTAAATCGCTTAATTAATAAATGAATATAATTTGATAATAATTAAATAATAATGTATTATTTAACCATTTAGGGAAGAAGGGTGAAAGTTAGTGTTGTTTGCTAGTTAGGACAATTAAGGGTATCTACATTTTTCCCCTCTTTGATATAATGAGATTTTGAGCATTGTGTCAAAGAAAATTAAAAAATTCCTACCTAGGAGTTGACCTAGTATGCCCTAGGCATGAGTTGCCCTAGAAAGGATATCATGGTGCCCCTTGAGAAATTTGGTGAAAATTTTGGATAATGAACCAATTTTTTTGATAAGCTGATGTGATGCATTTAAGTGCAAGGACTGACAAAAGAAATGTTAAATAGAATAAAATGTTAATAAGAAGTGAAGAATAGTTTATGTTGCTAGTCATTGATGAGTTTTCTTTTGCTTTGTATAGAGGCTTCATATCTTTAGCAATCCTTATTAATGTAGCAAATAGACACGATGCACCAGGGTATTAATAACCAAGGTGGATTTGTACCCATTGCATGGAATTTGACTCGACATACAAAGAATATTCTTGCTCATACCAGACATACAAAAACCTTGTTAGGATATATGGTTGAGTTGTGTTAAAAAATTTCAGACCAGTTACATAGAAAGGTATAAAATACCTAACATGCAAGTGTTACACGAATTGTCTCGAAACAAATTCCATACACCAAACAAAGCAAGTATTTGTCATGGTAGTATCACAAAATGTCTTACAAATAGAACTAACAAAAATTGACAGTTAATACCACCATTCCTTCTCTAAATCCTTATGGACATCCTCGAGAGATCATGGGAATGTGGTATTATGATAAAAAAAGAAGATAAGACTATACAAAGATAAACAATGTTGCAGTATCACTTGCCATATCTGTTTTGAGGTTTCAGGTTATTATCTGGTGTTGATGATGTCTATTGTAGGAATGGATCTGTTAAGACATATCTTAGGATGTTGTTGGTGAATTTTCAATAGATAGGTAGTTAACACTTTTGTATTGTTTTCACTTGATAGTTGTCTAATCGTTTTGATCTTGAATTTGAATTTTTTCTTTTGATGTTTGTTTTTTTGTTGTTGTTTGCATTATCAAAGGGTGGGTGTGATGGTTTGTTTATTATGGATGAAAAGTTTATTGCAGTTGGTGATGATGGAGGTAAGACCTTTTTTTATTTTTTGATTTTATATGATGTTTTTTGTTGTTTTCAAGGGACCAACCTAGGGCATCGGGGGCACATCAAAGATAAGCCTTTCCTACATTGTACACGCTAAGGCTCGTAGTTTGCTTGGTTTGATAAGAACATGTTTTTGATCTTTTTTATTTTTTTGAATATTTTTTGGATTTTGAATTTTTTGACTATGTTGAAAGAAAGCGTGATAGATACCTAAGGGGACTGACCTAAGGCGTTGAGGGTTGATAATACTTTCCTACATTGTAAACAAAGAGACCACATAGTTTGACCAGTGTTGAATCAAAAGCATAACATGTTTTTGTATTTTGATGTTTTTGACTTTATTTTGATTTTGTTTGTTTTTCGTTGTTTTTTATTTTGAAAGTTTTTGACCATGATGGGACGTACAAGGATCCAATCCATGACTAGTTTTGGGAAATTTCCCCCAGTTCGAGACAAGACTACCTTCTCTAGGGTAGATGGATGTTGATGGTGCAACAAGGTTTAATACTTAATCAGTCACCAAGCCATGGTTGGTGTGCATGTTTTATTATGGTATGAATGGGTGGAGGCTTTAAATAGTGCTAATAGATAATGAAGCAAGTCTTATTCAAATGTAGCACCTATTTTCTAGGTTTTCACTATGGTACCTATTCTAGAAGCACCACAAAGTGGTTTTCACTTAAAGAACATTTAATTTCTCTTTACTATTTTTCTTGCTTTTTGCTTTTTTTAACTTTTTAACTTTTTGATTTCTTTGGATTTTTACCCTTTTTCTTGGGGTATTTTGATGTTTTTCAAGTATATAAATTTGTGAGGTGGTGTTGTTCAACGATTCGACTAAAGGTTCTCCTCCTTGAGGAGTATCCAATTGATAGGCACCAAAGCCATAGTTTGTTGTGATGATGAACAGACCTAACCCGTTGGGTTCAAACTTACCTTTGCCATCTTGATTTAGCTCTACCTTCTAATTCTCTTTGAGTACCAAGTCACTAATTTGAAATTTTCTATTTTTAATCCTTTTATTGTAGCTTTGTTTGAGTTGATTCTAATAAACCTATAGATGGTTTAACACACTCAAAAACCTTTCATCTAGGAGTTCCAACTCATTTAATCTAGACACCCAATATTCTTCATTGTTGACCATGCCTTTTATAGTGATATTCGTAGTGAGGGGATTTAAAATTCGACAGGTAAGACAACCTCAAATCCGTAGACCAAGGAGAATGGTGTGGCACTTGTAGGTGTAGGAATACTAGTTCGATAAGCCCATAGGGATGGGTTTAGTTGTAGATGCCAATCATGGCTGGTGTCATTAACAATCTTTTTTAGTATCTTCAGGATGGTTTTGTTAGATGCTTCAACCTAATTGTTTCCTTGGGGATAGTAGGTGTGGAGAATCTGTGCTAGATAGAGAACTTGGAACAAAGCTATTTGACATATTAGTTCTTGAACGGGGCCCTTGTCCATTATGATGGTTTGGGGAATTCCATATCGACATATCAGATAATTCAAGATGAACTTGGATATTTGTCTACCAGTCATGTAGGTTAATGAAATTGCTTCTATCCACTTCGTGAAGTATTATGTTGTGATAATAATGAACTTATGTCCATTTAAGGAAGCGAGAGATATATTAGCTACCAAGTCTAATCCCCACTATGAAAAAGGCCATGGTGTCATGATAGGTCTTAGCTCCTGTGCTGGTGTGTGAATTAGGTCATTGTGCTATTGACATTATTGACATTTTCTCATGTAGGAAATAGCTTCTCACTCCATAGAGGGCCAATAGTATCATGTTATTAGTCACTTTTGTGCTAGGTTAGGTCCACTAGAGTGGGACCCACAAACACCTTTATGTACCTCTTGTAGGGTATTTTGTGCTTCTTCTACATCAATACATTGGAGTAAAGTACCCTCTAAACTTCAACAATATAAGGTGTCTCCTAGGATTGTGAATCAAGAAGTCCTATGGGAAAAGGTTTTCTTTTGGGTGGTTGTCAGATGAGGGGGTATGATACCATGTTTGATATAGTCAAATTTATCATGGTACCACAGTGAGTTAGGACCAACAAAAACACCCACTAGTTATGATTCTGAGATATCAAACGCCGGTATGAGCAGTTGCTCCACAAGGAATTCATACTTATAAATGTTATGTGGAATATCAAGAAGTAAACCTATCATTTTCATTGCATCGACTACTCTATTATTGATCTGAGGAACTTGTTCAAAGGTGATGGTGACAAAATATTTTTGAAGCTATCCATCATACTTTTGTATGGCATCAAATTATCATAATTTTTTTGATATTCATCATTTACTTGCCTGATTACCAGTTGAGAATCTTCGTAAACTTGCAGTTCTTTTATCCTCTATTTGATGGACATTTTGAGTCTTGTGATTAGTGCTTCATACTTCGAGATGTTATTTGTGCATGTGAAAGCAATGATATAAGCCTTAGGTATACTATCTCCCTATGGTGTGAGAAATAAGATACTTGCTCCTGAGCCGTGTTGAGTGTGGGACTCATCAAAGTACAAGGTCCAATGACTTGTCTATTCTGTTAGCACTATGATTTCATCGGGGAAGTCTGTTATGAGAGGTTGGTGATCTTCCATTGGTGCTTTTTCTAGTTGATCTGCTATGATATGTCCTTTGATGGCCTTCCTGTCTAAATGCTATTTGTCAAAATCATTCAATATCATTACCCATTTAATAATCTTGTCGGTTAGAGATGATTTTGCCAATAGGTATTTTAGTAGATCTACTCATGAGATTAGCTTTACTTGTCTATTCAAGATAAAGTGTCTCAACTTCTATGCCACAAAGATGATAGAGAGACACTCTTTATATGGGCGAATAGTTCAACTTGCAGCCCTCCATTTTTTGACTGATGTAGTAGACCACTCTTTCCTTGTTATTATCATCTAGCTGTGCTAGGAGAGTTTCTAATACCGCTTGTCTTGTAGATACATAGAGTATCATTACTTTATCTAGAATAGTTGGCATTAGTATTGGAGAAGTAAGTAGATACTCCTTGACTTTCTGGAATTCTTGATCACACCTACCATCCCACTTGAATGTGATGTCTTTGTGTAGGAGATGGGTAAAGGGGTGACACTTGTCTGCCAATTGCATGATGAATCGCCTGATGGACTATAGTTTTCCCTATAGACTTCTTAGTTGTTTCAAAATCTTTGGAGGGGAATATCTTGTATAGCTTTTACTTTTGTAGGATCTATTTCGATTCCTCTTCTTGATACTTTGTACGCTAGAAATTTTCTAGATGTTACCCGGAATACATACTTTTTTGGATTGAGCCTCAAATTGTACTGTTCAAGCCTATCAAACACTTTTGCAAGGTTGGTCAAATGGTCTTCTCTCTTGACGGACTTCACTAATATGTCATCCACATAATCTTCCATAGTTGTATGTAGCATATCATGAAAGATTGTAGTCATTTCTCACTGATAGGTCGCTCTTGCATTCTTTAGACTAAATGGCATGATATTCTAGTAGAAGGTCCCCCATGCACACACAAAGGCTATTTTATGTTGATCATCAAGAGATATCTTTATCTGATTATATCTAGAGAATCCATCCATTAGTGACAACATTTCATGTCCTACAGTTATTTCTACTATCATATCTATGCTAGGAAGCGAGAAGTCATCTTTTAGATAAGCCTTGTTTAGATCTCAAAAATTTATGCAAATTATTATGCCCCCAATGGGATTTGATATTGGTACTAGATTCGATATCAATTCAGGATAATTGATTGGTCTGATGAAGCCTACATCTAGTAGTTTCTTCAATTCTAAATTCACCAAAAGTGCTCTCTGGGGATGCATCTTTCATAGCTTCTGCTTGATAGGTTTAGCTCCAGGAAATACGTCTAGGTGGTGTACGAATAATGCTGGATCTAGCCCTGGCATGTCTGCATATATCCATGCAAATTTTATCTTTCTTTCATTGATAAATGTTAAGAAGTTCACTTTTTCTTCAGGGTTAAGTGACACTGCATGGTATGTGATTTGGGTGCTTCTGCTATGCCAACATTGATAGATTCTTCTTCTTCAACTAGGAGTGCTGACTTCTCTTGATATTTAGAAATAGGGAGATTGAATCCTCCATGCTTAGGTTCCTCGGGGAGGTTTTCACCCTTAGATTTGTCCTTTATTTTTCTCTTTTCAGGATCCAATAGAGCCACATTGTGATTTTCCCTAAGGGATCTTATGTTGATTTTTACATTATCTTTTTTAATTTTGCGACTAGAGGACTCAATCTCCCCTCTGAAATATGCTTGTTGTTCGAGTTCCATGATAAACCCTGCTTTATGATCTCCTGATGGTATATCTGTTTTAAGCCCCATAAACTTTACAATAGCTTCATCATTTTGGAATTGATCCAAAATAGGTGTATGGTGTTGTTGGTCCCAATCTATTAACTGTGGGTAACAAAGGGGTAGGTTGTCATCGTTATTTGTAAATTTTACAGAAGTTGTCAAAATAGTCAATATGGCTCTGAGTCATTCTCCCATTAGGTATCTAGGTCACCATCACTAGAGGTGACAAAGGAAGGAGAATCCCATTCATACTCGTTAGAGTCTGTTTCATAAGTAGTCTTTGAATGTAGGTTTGCTAGGTTAGATAGGGGATTTACTTATGCTAGAGTTTGTTGCAATGCACAAATGGAGGCTTCACATTAATACAAAAATGATCCAACATCTTTGCAAATACACTTTGACGTGGGATGGGTAACTTTATGTATTATTGAATTCATTGTTCTTGTTTTTCAATTACTTTCTTGAATTTAGTATCCTGTATTGTTCATTTCATGAGTAGTGGGTATAAATCAAAATCCTTGTTTTGAATTAGATTTTGTTTAATTAATTTAACATTGATTATCTTACGCTTATCCGATTTCCCCCTTACACAACTATCAATGATAGGAACACATGAGGGAAATACATCAAAAAATAAAGTAGTTTCTCATTCACCCTTTATATCATAAACATCTACATACCCTGTATAATCAATTTCATTAATTGATTCAATTGATTGTTCAATCATGCACACATCTTCCTCTTTGCCCAACATTGCATTTCCAATAGTTGGGACAAAATAAACTATGCTGCATTATTTAAATCTGCTCCTTTTGGAACTTCATGTTCATGAGCTACTAGAATCTCTTTCTTCTTTACTACCTATCTCTACACTATATCCTTCTTTCTCTCTTTCACCTACTTAAATTTTTATTTTGTCACATAATGCACTAAAACCTTTGTCTACCCACCTATAAACACAAAAATCATTTGATATTATGTTTGAAACTAATGCAACATCCATGCAATTACTATTAATAGTATTGTATTCATTTCAAACAACATCCATACTTGAGGATAATGATTTTGCAATTATATCATTTTTCATTTCCTCGATGAAATCAAAGAATAAATATGCTTGTTCCATATTGAACAAATTATTTTTTTCCCACATTGAACCCAACCTAGTTTCAAAATCCTCAAGAAGAATATCAATACGAGCAAAGAGTGTAAGGTAAAAAATTACTTGGAATCATGGAAAAGCCAACAACAAACCATCGATTGGACTCCATACTAGACTCTCCCTCTTGCCATTTTACATCTTCCATTTCTTCAGCTAGAATAGTAGGGCCTAAAGTGATTTCTTCTTGAAATGTTGCCACAGGATGATCCCAAGAGGCAAAGGAATGCTCTAAGAATCCATCATACCAATTATTTTATTTTCCCATCAATAGCCTAACCAAAAATCTCATCCACATGTCTTCATTGTCAAGTTTATATGTTTCTATGAAATTTGAAAATGACTTGGCATGTGTGTCCCCTTCACTATTATAATATAGGCATCAAGCCTAGGAATTTGGTTGTAGACCTTTCCTATCCGAACATTTATTTTGTAATCAACCCAAGATATTTCTAACTACTTTTAAATAATGTCCCAATAAATGATAGGGGACTGATTCATCTGACCTTTTGGAGAAATAAGGTGGGAATTGGATTGAAATGCCTTAATTCTTTGTTCACATTGTCCCTCAAGATTCTCAAGCTCTTTTAACTTATTTTCAAGTATGGATGTTGATAGATTTGAATGTGAGTATTCATTTGATGTTGGGTTGTATAAAAAATATGGTAGTTCCTTGGGGTGTACTATATAGTGAGTAGGAAACTCACACCATTCCTCATCATCATTGTGCATACCTTGAAAATCTATAGTAGTTGCATCATAATTTCTATATTCATATTCTCCATTCACGAGTTCATATCTTAATGAAACATATTAATCATCCTCTTCTTCACAATATTGAGAACAATCCTCCTCATAAGGAAGAATTCCCTCTTTGCTCACAAAAAGGCATTTGGATTCTTAAGGGTGGAAATTTGAGTTTCTTGTAAGATAATGTTTGCAACAATTTGTTGATGTTTTTTTTAAGTTGATTTGACACCTTTTCATGTTCAACTTCTTCTCTGCATGAAATATTGGGAGAAAGAGGATATTGGCCAATATAATATGTTTCTACATCCTGATAACCCATGCCAAAATTTTGTGCATCATAACATTTATCCACATTCATATCACCAAGGTACATACAAATTATTTATAATTGAGCCTCTTTTTTCCCAACAATTACCATTTTTTTATGTTCCCACTCTTTAATTTGATTTATCAATTCATGTATTTGGTCACTATAATCATATGATGTGTTGGGAGAAGGAGAATATTGGTAAATATGATTTGTAGTGCATTATGTATCCTTGTACCTTTTACCAGCAACTATATAATTTATTTCTTTATAATTAGTCTTAGAAATTTATTTTTTAATTTTTTTCTTGATTGTGTTGCTACTTGAATGCTCATAAGTGTACAAGCGTTGATTTCTAAAATCAATACATAAATTATTGCTGCTTGTAGAAAAATCTTTTAAGATTTGAGGGGTACGTCTTAGTGACTTTCCATTAATCAGAGCTTCTTGGGATGAATCTCTTTGTGTATTGGTGAAAGATTCATTTTATCCTTGCCAATACATGCCACATGGGTTGCCTTCTTCTTTCCAACACAAAACCTTTTAATGTAATTTTTAATTTAGGGTTGATCGAAATAGATTCACCACTCTTTACTTGGAAGAGACAAAAGTATTTTCAAGCAGCCAATAATTTAAATACCAGATAAGAATACTTCCCTATTTTGAGCTGAAAAGGTATTCAAAGTAAAACCAAAATATTATCCCCAACAATGACACCAATTTTTTGGTGTAATTTGACGAGATTCCAAACTTACCCAAAATAATTCCACTGGTAGAAGATAAAATTTAAAAGTTATAAAGATACTTCAAATATCCATTGGGCTCACACTTCATCGAAAACTGTTAAAGTAAGTTTATTCCCTAATAATTGTACCAATTTGTTAGTGATCTGAACTATAGACCTCAAATATTGAAGGCTTGGTAATATCTCAAGTGCTAGGGGTGTCAAACTTGGGAAGATTACCACAAACCTATATTCAAGTTGAGGAAAATAGGACCAATTATTGAGGTGTATAAGACCCCTTTTGCTTTTTACTTTGCAAGACCAAGGGGGTTTCCTTGAGGTTCTAGATTGGTTAATTAGATTATGATTGAACACTTACAAAAAATTATGCCATTGCACAATATATCCCAATACTAGTGTCACAATATACCTATGTGCCTGTTTGGATACGAAAGCCTTAGCACCTTATTAAATAGACGATCTTCATAAAGTGTCTAAGAATGTGTTTTATGATAACCCCTTATGTTATATACATTTAGACATGGCAATTGGAACAAACACACAAATAAAACTATGTACTGATGTATTTTGAGTGTGTTGAGGATGATGAGGAGAGAAAACCAATCATAAACCGATGCTTTTATCCACTAGGAAATATAGTCTTTGAATTTAATCAAACAAGTAACAAATAAAACCAAGGTAATTCCTTAATCAAGGCACCACAAAAGGCTACACCTTTCAAAATGCACAGGCAAGCTAGGCTCTACACATACATTCAAAAAAATTAAAATGGTTGTATAATATTAAATGACTCTACTTAGTAATCCATGAACATTCCCAAACACTTCCTTTATTATGTTAAAGATACCTTACAAAGGATACAAGGATTTTATAGACTTTTGGTTAACCAACTTAACAACATATATCTATAAATGTATACCATACACAAGAGACACTCAACTAAATTTGATTCTATTTTTAATCATTTGATCATTAAGTTTTATAAAATATTATTACAAATTTGGGATAAACCTTGATCATTACAATACAAAAAATGCACTACCCAAAACTAGAATTTTGAAACCCTAGCGGTTCATGTGAGTATTTTCTTCTACTTGTTGTATAACTGATCCTCCTTCATCAAGAATTATATATTATGATATCCTCTAATGTACTTCAAAAATTACTACCAAGGAGGATATACCTATGTTATGAAGGTGTGAAAGTTGTTTGAAGGTTGTACCCAACAAGAAAACCCTAATCAAAAGCTCCTCCAATGCCTAGATGATAAGTGTCTTCTACAAATGTGATATGACCACCCAAAATCATGTAAAAACATTCTTCTGACTCTTTCCATACTCAAGCATTGATGATTACAAGTGTCTAAGTGCAATAATGAGTGAAAATTCCCACAAGATCTATCAAAATTGTATCTCAAAGGTGCTAATGGTGTTTCTAGGAGTTATCCCTTTAATTTTTACCTTTTGCAAAAATTCAACCCCCGTTAGGATATATTACTTTGTGAGTGCTTGAGTCAAAAAGTCAAATTTTGGTCAAGGTATGGATATATCCCATCATCCTTAACATTTTTGTAATATCTTGTATGCTCTTAGATTTTTGTGAAGTTGTGGCGTCATGTATTATCACCCTCGACAATTTCACACGATGTTTTGCTCCCCCTTTAATTAGTGGACCTAATTGAACCACTAATTTCCTAAGTTATGCATTCTATAGCTCATTTTAACAATTACCAACAAATTGCAAGTAAAAAACAAATGCATTCATCTAATACTTTGCCCCTAACACCTTAATTTCTGGAAAATAGGTATGGGACACATACACCTTATGGTGAATGAGTCCCTTTTGGGTGTAAATGTCCCCCTAATTTGGCTCCAAATTCAAATATGTCGGTGTCAACACTTTATTATTTGTAATTCAAATGACTAAAGTCGGTTATCAAGATTCAATTTGTTGGAAATTAGAATAACTGCATATAACTACCTAGTTATTGCATCATTTAAAAAAACAAGAGGTGAAAATTTGTGTCAAGAGCATTCAAGAGCAAAATTTTATTGATTTATTACATCAATTAAATATCCAAGAATCATGTAAAATCCTATGTGATTTTATGCATGTTCATGTTGTCATTATTTGTGAAAGCTAAACCTTTGTAGGTCTCCAAGAAAATCAAGCAATTCAAGCAAGCAAGATCTAAGCCTTGAGGATATTTGTATGAATTCAATCCTTCACGGAAGCCATTGAAGGGTGGCGAGTTGTAGAAATTTTTGGGTTCATCATTCCTTCCTATCATTTAGCTTTCCATCATTTCCATTGCCATTGTGGAAGTGGAAACACTAACACGGGGCTTGACTATGGAAAGCCCCTAAATGGCACAACCCTTCTTCTCTCTTTGAATGTGCATGTTTCAAGTTTGAAGAAGATTGAAGGAAGCTTGAAGATTCATTTTCAATTGTTGAAATTGAAACCCTATGTATTGAAAATCCACAAAAACTCACCTACAAGAATATTTGACGATGATTCGACAAATCTATAGGAAAAATCAGGAAGCTCTGATCTGACACCAAAGGATTGCAAAAAAGACCTAAAATATCTTTACAAGGACACGTACACCATATGGTGAATTAGTCCTCGTATTGTGGATGAATCCAAATTTACAGGATAGATGCACATAACTTTGACTTTCTCAGATCTGTTGTCAGATTTTTTGTTACAATTTCTCAGTTGTCAAAATCTTGCATTTTTAGATTAGGGAACATAGTTTAATTAGGTTAATCAAGGTAGATCAATTATAATCATCTTCCAAGGCTCAAAAAGATCATATATAGGTCTAATTAAATCACCTTCATGGTTGAAAGTTAATCTAATCACCTTGTTGATTTGCATCCTAATGTTCTCTTGAAAAAGGCTTGATCTTAGTGTTCTATGTATTAGGCCTAGGATCCCTTTTTCATCAATTTTTTTTGGTGAACTTGACATGTTAACATTATATAATTTCTAAAATTTGAAGTAATTGAACCTAGATTTGAGGTTTTACATTATATTGTTTTTCAATTTTCATTTAGGCATCCATTTTTACATCATAAAAAAGACAAAAATTTAAAAAAATTGCATATCATATTGCATTATAGGCTACACTAGGGTTAATTTTAGTCATTCTAACTCTGATTTACATTCTAATTGCATCTATAAATTTTCATTAAGTCATTGAAATATAAAATTGTTCATTGCATGCATTTAGGTATCTTTCATATAGCTATAAAAGTGAAAAATTACGTTGTTTTGTTTCAAAATTGCATCAAAATCATCATTTTCAAATTTTGGCATCTTAGAATCAATCAATTGTATTTTAGATCTAAAAATTACTTTCAAAATTATCATTTATTGTCCAAACATTTTCAACATTGTTCCACACTTATATTTTGAATTACATCATCTTAAATTGAGCAGATTTTGGAAAAAATATTCACTATCAGACATATTTACAAGTAGGTCTAGAAGCCTTAAACAATATCATACACAGTCAAACTTTGAATTTTCTAAATCCTTGCACAAGATAGAGATTCCTTAGGGTGGCTTTGTCCTACTATTTTTGTCTCAAACAATTTTTTCTCAAATCTCATTTTTTGTGTTCTTTGTCTACCTTTGCTATCTAAATTTTGCTTATGAGTGTTTTACTATGGGTTTTTGACAATTTAGTGTTCATAGTGGGCACACTTAGCATTTTGAAACACACACGAGCTTTATGACCTAGTGTCCTATTGTCAATACTTCGGTGAGACGTAGTTGTAGACTTATGACATCCCGCGTTGTTGTTACATCCGTTGTGGATCCCGAGTCTTCTAACTCTTTCATGCAAGGTATTACCAATACATTTCCCATTTTGGACTCTATCCCTAATGCTACTAAACTAATGATAACTTTATAATCAACCATTTTTATGGATGTTGATACTTTTGTTGCCCATGTTCTCGAAGATGAACTCAAACAATTGGACAAAGATCTAGGACTTTAAGACTATTTGAGCATTGAATCTCTAGTTGGCCTAACGATTCCTATAGTGGATAACATTAGGAAACTAATCAGTGATACCCAAGGGTTAGAGATTCTGTAGTCTATCCCATATAGTTGATGCCAACATAACTATGATGGCTAGTTGTGCCTAGGCTTTGGGATACACTCAAAGTCAAGGAGGAAGTCAAATCTCCCTCCCCACCACTATAGCCTCTATTCTCACATATAAAAATACAATTGTCACTTCAAAAATACAAAAAGCATTGGAATAACTCCAACCTTAGGCCTTTCCATCATGAATCCTTATAGTTTTGGGTCCTCACATGTTACAGTTCAAAATTTATCCCCCTCATAAATTTGAAAAATAGTAGCCCACCAATCACATACACAACCCCACCATATTGACCACATTCCCAAAATATGTCAAGCAATGATTCGTTCATCAACCAATTTTACATAATTTAATCTCACTTCAATAACAAATATCCACATTGAACCAAGCTCAAAATGGAAAACCATCACAATATGTCAAAAGGATCCCTTTGTCACTCAAAATTTTGAAAACAACCATGACACTAAACACTGAAATTCCTAGGTTTGAGAAATACAATAGTAAAGGAGATCCTAATAGTCACATATCGTCTTATACAACATTATGTAGTGACTTAATCTTTGAAGATAATCTTCTAGCTAAAATTTTTCCTAGGTCATTGAAATACATGGCCTTGGAATGGTTTTTCTCATTATCGAATAATTTGATGCATTCATTCAATGAACTTGTTGATGCATTCCTACAACATTTCCAAGAAAACATAGGTCCTCAAATCTCATTAAATAATTTAGTGAGGTGAAAACAAGGAAAACATGACAAAGTGATAGAATTCATAGGAAGATATCAGTTACTATACTCACAAATTGATCTTACTCTTCCTAATGTTGATGTTCAAAGAGTATTTATTGAGAATTTGTAACCCAACATTAGAGATAAGATCTTATTAATGAGATATCCATCCTTTACACACTTTTGTATGAATCTTCGTGAATATTAGAATGCAGTTAGTTAGTATGAAGAAGCATCTTCATCGAATTCTACTGGGAAATTTGAATTCATACCTCAAAACATCTATCAACCATTCAAGAAACAAAAATGTTTTTTTATCAAGATAAACACACCTCGAATAACCAACCACATTGAGCCACAAGTCATAGCCATAAGTTCAACTCCATATCAATTTTGATCAAGAGATAGATAATTCACACAGTTCCTTTATTCCCCCCATTCAATTATGTTATATATTTTGAGCAAGAACCTAATCCAAATACCTTTGATAAGACCCATGGACACAACCAAACTTGTATCTCCAAAATTTAATCCAAAATCCTTTGTTCAATATCATTGTACATGTGGACACGATATGAAATGATGCATGTGTCAAAACATCAAGTGCAAGACCTCATTTATTATAATCACATCTAGTTGGGCGTTGTTAATGATCAAGGGAATACTTTTGTTGCCCCACCTAACCAATTTTTTTTTTTTTACCAATCCAATGTGAAATCATTCATTCAACTTTGTGCAAGCTTGTGATGATATGAATGTTGAAAAGAATGATGATAATAAGGATAATGATAAGATTGATGATGAGGATGGTATAAAATATATGGTCAATCTCATAGATGTTCAACCTCGTAAGGGCCAAACCATTTGTTACCCAACATTTATTTCACCCATATTGATGCATCCATACATGCACTCGACGTTCCTCTCTCTATATCGCTAGACATATCAATGAAAAACCTACACAAGGAATAATCATTGATCTTGTGTGTGTACAAAATGTGATCACTAAGGAGTTCTTGTATGTACATGAGCTTTATCAAGATTATTATGAACAATCAAAATCATGGTTGAAAAATCATGATGGTTTTGCTCACCCTACGATAGGTTCGATCACTATTCCTCTTAAAGTTGGACCAAAATAATTAGATACATCATTATATATCATCCCAACATTGGACCAATTATGTGTGAAGCTAGGCTATCTATGGCTATTCTCCATGAACATTATCCCGTTAGTTATTCACAATTGCATAAAGTTCCCATTTGAAAACCAAATTTTGATAGTGCATCATAGTGGATTTAATCCTTTGTCCTCACATGGAAAATTTTCATTATATTTCTTTTGGCCTCAACCCTATGGAACCTATTAAGCCCCGTGAGGATTAATTTCTTAGGTCATACCAAAATTTTAAAGAAAAGTGCATAACAGAGTTATCTCTTACTAATATTCCTGAAAATGATAAGACCATGATTGTTCCTCCTCCTCCACCAATTATAGATGAAACCATGCTCAAAGAAAAGACCCTTCTAAGTAACCAAGGTAAATATGTTGTAGTTCCTCCACCCATATCATATAAAATACCAAGAGACAATCGAATGATTCCTTTTGTGCCTCCAAAGGTAAAACAAGTGTATAGACCTAAAGAGACAATAGTTTTCCAACCACTGGTGGTTTCTTCAATTCCTTCCTTAAGGGAAGAAAATAGATTGATGATTGAGAAACCTGCCCTTACCTCTTCAAAAATTGAAAATTGTGCGAGAAGAAACATAAATTATAAAGAGAATAGGCATAGACATTGTGTTATTACTCATCAATTGGAAGAAAAGAACAAAACATCTCAAGATCAAACACCTATGCAAACAAATCAAGAAGAATTACAACTTTCACCAAAATAAGACGTGGAACCCAAACAAAAACTAAAACAAGAACATACAACTAACATTGTCCTCAAACCTCCCAATGTGATAAATTTGGATGATGAAGATGAAATTGCTAAAATTGATGAAAAAGTGCATAATGAGCTAAATTTGTTGTTTTCAAAGTCTATGAATTTAGATGGGGGCAACCGTGATGATCCTCCTAATGAGAGTGACCCACCACATGTTGAACCTAGTGATGCTCTTAGTATGACACTTGTTGTAGTAACCTTGACTAGTTTTCTACCTTCTTTATATGATGAGCAAGATTTGGATGCAAACTACTTGCTTTAGGTCGGTTAGCATGTGTGGTACTCCTTTTTTGTGTTTTCTTGCATGTAATGTGATCTCCCATGTTGTGTTGCTTGGCATGTCTTTGTGTTTGTGAGTTTACTTTGGATGACCCTTGTTGATTCTTTGGCACAAGGATACAAAGAAAATGAACTTTTAGTAACATTCTTCTATTCATTTCTCTATGTCGTGAACATTGTTGTCTTGTGTTTTTCTTTTGGGGATGATGTAAGGTATTGAAACATTTGGGTCTCTTCCATGTTGACCCAAAATTTTATTCATTTTATCTATATGTGTCATTTTTTCATTGTCTTCATTGTTCCACAAGAATTTGAGAATGATGTCAGTTCTAAGCTCTATTATATCACTATAGAAAATAAATATACTAACCACTAATCCATGGATCCCTTATGTGTTCATCTTTTGTTTGTGGCATTGCATTTTGGATCAACCCCTTATCATGGTGTAGCTTTATTTAGAAACATATCATTGGCATAGGGATTTCCAATTAAGCTCTCATATCCTTATCACACGACATTTATCATTTTCTACCTTAAAGAAATTTCTCATAGCATGGTGTTTAGCAATTCCTTTAAGGCGGGGGCATACATTGGCATTTTTGCTTCACTTTGTTCACACACATTGAACTTAGTGATGCGTTGGCATAAGATTTTGATTATTTTGTGGAACTTTATCAGAATAATTGGGGAGTATAATTATTGGTATGATTATGGGAGCACACCTAGTGAATATCGAACTTCACTAGAACTTGTGTGTTTCTCATTTTGCAACTTTGTCTTAGGGGCTCACCTAGTGAATATCAGACTTCACTAGCTTGTGTCACCTTTGATTTGTGATTCACTTAGCAAATATTAGACTTTTCTAGTTTGTGAGTCATGATTGCCTTTGGTGTGGATCCTAGCATAACACAACTTGTTAGTCCATACCCTCCTTTAGCATTTTTCTTTGACATTGTGTATGTTTTTTTTGTTGTATTTCATACATGTGTGTGTTCCTTTGTGCTTATGTTGTCTTTCCATAGGATCTTGGATCTTGTGGGCTTGTGCACTCACCCTAGATCCTTTTTCATCCTATCTCTTCAACATTTGTACATTCAAATCCCTCTTGACATATATTTTATACTTTAGTGTGAGTCTGAGTGTAAGTTTATACTCTTGCTAAAGTGGGGGAAAAATTTAGCATCATAAATTATTACCCTTGACAATTTCACACTATGTTTTGCTCCCCCTTTAGTTATTGGACCTAATTGAACCCCTAATTTCCTAAATTATTCATTCTATAGCTCATTTTAACAATTACCGACAAATTACAAATAGAATTTATAAATGCATTTATCTAATACTTTTCCCCTGACACCTTAATTTCTGGAAAATAGGTTTGAGACACATACGCCCTATGGCAAACGAGTCCCTTTTGGGCGTAAATGTCCCCTATTTTGGCTCCAAATTCAAATATGTCAATTTTGGCACTTTATTATTTGTAATTCAAATGTCTAAAGTAGGATATCAGGATTCAATTTGTGGAAATTAGGATAATTGCATATAAATACCTAGTTATTACATCATTTGAAAAAAAAACAAGCAAGAGGTGAAAATCATTGTCAAGAGAAAGTCAAGAGCATTCAAGAGCAACATTTCAGTGACTTATTGTAACAATTCAAGATCCAAGCATCATGTAAAATCCTATGCAAGTTTATGTATGTTCATGTTATCATTGTTTTTGAAGGCCGACCCTTTGTAGGTCTCCAAGCAAATCAAGCAATTCAAGCAAGCAAGATCCAAGCCTTGAGGAGATGTGTATGACTTCAATCCTTCAAAGAAGCCATTGAAGGGTGGTGAGTTGTAACACTTTGTGGATTTATTATTAGTTCCTATCATTTAGCTTTCTATCATTGACATTGCCATTGTGGAAGTGGAAACACTAACATGAGGTTTAACTAAGGCAAGCCCCTAAATAGAACAACCCTTCCTCTCTTTGAATGTGAAAGTTTGAGGTTTGAAGAATATTGAAAGAAGCTTGAAGATTAATTTTCCATTGTTGCAATTGAAACCCTACGTCTTAACAAGACACAAAAACTCACCTACAAAATCTCACAGTGATTCGACAAATCTATAGGCAAAATCATGAAGCTCTGATTCAGTACCAAAGGACTGCAAAAATAGATCTAAAATATCTTTACAAGGACACACACCATATGGAAAATTAGTCCTCCTATTATGGTTGACTCCAAATTTATAGGACAAATACATAGGATTGTGTCTTTCTTAGATCTATTTTCAAAATTTTTGTTCAGTTTCTCAGTTGTTAGAATCTTGCATTTTCATATTAAGACACATAGTTTAATTAGATTAATCAAGTCAAATCAATTGTAATCAGCTTCCAAGGATCCAAAGGATCAGATCTAGGCTTGATTGACTCACCTTCATGGTTTAAATTCAATCTAATGACCTTGTTGATTTGCATCCTAATGTTCTCTTGAAGAAGGCTTGATCCTAATGTTCTATGTATTAGGCCTAGTCTCCCTTTTTAATCAAAACAAAAGCTTTACCTTGTGGGACATTAGCCTCCATCTAGATATGTGGAGAAATGGTCAAGATCAAGATATATTTTTTAAAGCCTTAAAATTTCCAGAAGATCTAATAGATCTCAAAACTCCCACAACAACAAAGATTACACTAGCTTATCCTTATTCTTCTTCTTCTTTCTTGATTTTCCCACCCCGCTCATTCAATCTTTGTCTATTTATCCATTTTCCTTTCCTTGGTGGGACTCGGTTAGGAACCAGGGAATATCTCACCTCTTTCAACATCCATGAGGCCCAAAAATTTCCACAATAGCATGGATTTTATTGGTTCTGATAACCACTCAAATTATAGCATCCTGCTTTCACCACTTGGTGCTTCTTTCTTTTACCTCTTAGCGCCTTAGCTTGCCTTATATTTCCTTAATCTTATCGGGGCTTAGATCAAAATTGGGAACTCATCAAAGGTTTTGATGGTTTTGAAAACCATTATAAACTCCAAAACCTTTATCGTTGCCTTGATTTTTTCCTTTGCTACCTCCCTATGTCTTACCTTACTTTTCTATCAGAGGAAACACTAGGAAAATGAACCTTATTGAAGGTTCCCATAATTTCAAGAACCATGGGAAGCTCTGAAACTTTAATTTATTTTCTTCATTACTTTTATTTTGGTCCTTTTTATCACTTTATTGGGGTTTCACTCGGAACCAAGAACCATCAGAGGTTCTAGTGGTTCATAGAACAAATGAAAGATCCGAATTCTTCTATAATTAGCAATTTTACTCCATATTAACCAAATTCAAAATAAAATCACCCGTTTAGCCCATTCTTTCCTTTGTTGGCAGTTCTAACCTCATTAAGAACTATTGGCACCTTCACTAGGAACAAGAACCGTTGGAGGTTCTCGAGGTTCCTAGAACACCTGAGACCTTTGATTTGTTCTTGAATAGGAGAAAAGATTCAAATTGCAATAAATTATCTAATTTTAGCCTAATTTATTTTGAACTCAAAATGGAGATACCCATTTGGAAATTCTACAAGGTAAAAATATCAGATGACCCCCACACTTAGTCAATTTTTGTTTTTTTTTTTAATTTGGGTACTTAGGCCTGAAGAGAAGAATGGACACAATGACAAAAGGAATATACTCAACATAAAAAACCCATGTAGAATATCTCAATTTTACATAATGATAAATTAAATGAGGGTAAATAAAAGGTAAGAAGCAAACCAAAATTGCAGAATAGGGAAAAATGGGACACAACAAAACAAGGTGCCAATAGATATAATCAATGCACTTCATGAGATTGTTCTTGGAAGTTACATATGAAAACTTTAGTGGTGGAAATCAAACATACTTGTGTAAGTTCTATTTTATATTCCAAGATGGCTCGTACATGTGAGAGTTGTCAAGATCCATACCATCCAGTGTTTTGGCATCTTATTTGTGCCCATAGTATTTTTTTGGGTGGTTTATGGGCCTCCTATCGGCCTTGTCGTTGCACCAAAAGATCGACTTGTCAATGCCTAATACAAGCATCAGTTAAGTCCACGGGAGGCGGTTAAACCATGTCGCAAACCCAAAGGGAGATGCTGGTGGTTAGTCCAACAATCCCCCCTCAGTGTCACCCGAGGGGTTCGAACCCATGACCGAATCTGATACACATTGTTGGCCTTGCCGTTGCACCAAAAGATCGACCTGTCAATGCTCGATACAAGCATCAATTAAGATCCACGGGAGGCGATTAAACCATATTGCGAACCCGAAGGGAGATGCTAGCGGTTAGTCCAACACCTCCTTCAATCTATATATTAGAGGCATTGAATAGATGATATATGGAATGAATTTTCTAGGATTATTCTATTGGTTTCCTACCGAAGTATTATTTATATCATTGAAGTATTACATGAAAATTTATGTAAATGTATTGTAACCATGCTCACTTGGTCATACAATAGAGTTGTATAGTTCTTTGGATGTTTATTTTTTCAAAAATGGTTTTCATAGGGTATATCTATATTTCATCTTGTGTTTGATTTGATTCTTCTTCTTTCATTCTTTATTTTCTAATTATATTTTATATGTCAAAATAATATAGAAATTTATATAGATTTGATTTCTACAATATTCTCCTTGAAGGGTTGATGTGCAAATATCTACATGCTTAGTTGTTGATTTTTTTTTTATGTTTAACTACTAAGGGGTTCATGGAAAATTTTCCTAGCAATACAAACCAATTTAGATATCAATATTAAGTATTTATAATGATATATATCCACCCCAAATATGCATGGCATATAAGAAATTACAAGACAGATCAATTACACAATAAAAAAATTACAAGCATTTACAATGTTTTCAATATACATAAATTACAACTTATCAAAATGTAATAGATCATGAAAAGATATAGGAATCTTGCATGAAATCCAATGTGCACTACCATGTTCCCAATACTAAAAAAAATGGTAATAAATGCCACCCAACCATGTGGTATCTTGAGGTCTACCCATCTAGATTAGGAAATAAATGTCAATATTATCACACATAAACACAACACAAAAGATTGACCTCAAACACAAAATCAACATGGTTTATAAGGACATAATTGGAAAGAATCAATCCAGATAGTTAAGGAAGATAAGGGTAGCAAAGGTATGAAGTTGTTTTACCTTGGTTCTCCAAGACCAATATAAGAAGTTAAGTAGAAAGTAAATCTCTTAGAAATCACCCAATCAATTTATGTTTCTCATTATACAATACTTTTCTAGTAGTTGAATTTGTGCCAAGTAATTATTCAATGCTTGCATCCATACCAATTACTTGTTCATTGTTTTTAAGGGTATGATTCCAATTTCATTCTTCTTAGATTTTAAAACCTACAATCAAAATTGATAAATATAAGAATTTGCAATTTGAACAATCTTTCCCAATTCTAAAACATTAAAAGAGAATTAGAAAACCCTTACAAATAAGAATGCTTTAAAAATTCAATAAGTTGAAATTAAATGATTTGAAGAGTCTTTGTCATAAAAATAAACCAATCCATTTTTAAGAATCTACTTTCTTAGCCAAGAAAAAATATTTTTCATAGCCTTCAATCAAGCAATCAAACTCTTAGAAAGAAGTTTGCAAGTTTTTCCAAGCTCTCTTTCCATCAATCTCTAATTTTCTCACACACACCAACGATAGAACATGATGGAAATATAAAATCCCTTTTTCTATAAAGAAACCCCTGAAAATAAAATAACCCTTTTTCCCTTTCACACTTTCAAATACAAGATATTTCAACCAAGCTAATATTTTTAAACCAAAATATCTAAAATCACCTTTTGAACCTCCTATAAGTGTTTTTTTAACTTTTCAATAATTCACAATTCCCCACAATGAGAATACATAAGAAACCCACTTCAAGTTTTTAATAAAAATATAATATATTTTTTCTAACATATTTAAATAATTCCTCATTTTCAATTTCAAATCCCCCTTTCATTTTTCCCATGAGAATAATCATTTTATTGAGCCATATAGTCATTTTCATGTGTATCAATAATAAGAACATACAAGAATTAATAAAATGCATGCAAAGAATGAAGAAACACTACTAGTCTTACACAATTAGGGATCCTAAATCATATGTGATTCAAATAAGGTTTCACTAGTTTCACACTATTCATGATTTCCTTTGCTCTTATATGAGTAGAATGGTTTAACATTATCAAAAAAATCATGTGATTTCCTCTAAATTAACCAATATTAGGATTTTACCTAGACTTGCACAATCAAGTAAAATGTTATGTGAATTTTTCTCAATGACATAAAAATAGAAACACATAGGAAAATAAATCAACATCATATATTTCAAAATTCGATAGAAAATTTTAATTATATCATTAATATGACATGAAAAATACATGATCAAGGCAAGAGTTAATATTGGTGGGCCTTATATAGAGGTTATGAAGTGGAAAAAAATCTATGGAGGTATGCTAATAATGACACCAATCTTTTTGGTATCAATACTAATGCCCTATCGAGATATGATAAAGCATAATAGACATTCACTATCAACATCAAATATATATTTCATAGGATTTTGTCTTTGTATCATTAAAGGCATTCAAAGATTTTCCTCAAATTCTAAACATGGTGTATTATTTTCTTATATTTTTCTAAAATATTATCCAAATTATCTTCTAAATCATCATGCATGAGATCATGGAAGATTGTTATGGCCCTAGATTAGGTGACTTTGATATTTCTCAATTTAATAAGCATGAATTATTTGTATTATATATTCTATTCACCTTGCATATCCTAGGGTCTATTATAACTTAATTTTTTTTAGATAGTTAATTATATATGTGTGTGGAAAATATATGTAAATGAAATAATAACAACACACCTTAATGAAACACTATTAGAGAATTCAAATGACATATTTAATCTAATTGAAACATAATCAAATCTCTAAAATCGTTTCATTGCTTTCTAACTCAAAGGATTTATTAAACCAAAGTGGCTCTCAGATTGTGTGCACTGTGATTGTTAAAATGACAACCTAGAGAATGAGAATGATAAACTATATGATATACTGATATGATTGATAATGAAAGCTATATGATACTGTGATACTGATAAAGATATGATATGATTAACTATTGTAAACTAGGATGCAATTGATATGAAAACCATGATTGCAATCTAATATGATTGCTATATGATTCTAAATTTCTGATTGCTCAAATGCTGAATACTAAATTGCTCTAATATGATTCCTGCAGAGTAAGATTGCATAAAATTGGAATCCTTTTCTTGTAGCAAGAGGTTGCTTTTATATATTTTCAAAGGCAAATTATGATGTGGCAACAAGCAATGGTTCAAATTTGATCTAGATAAATCAATGGTAGAAGATGAAGAAGTTGGAGAAGAAGAAGGGGAATGTTTCTTTCAGCAAGACATTCTGTCAAGTGATTAGGAAGAAATCATGGAAGAATGAAGCCAAGTGTTTAAAGTTTGTTCCAAACTTGTTGGGAAAGATAAAGCATAATTGAATACAATCTGAAACTTTTAATTTTGTTGAGAGAAAAGTTGTAGACATGTGCTCAATTGGAAATTTGATTTATTCAAATTTGGAGGGAAAATATATTATTAAATAAAACAATTGAAATTTGTTTATTTAATAAAAGGGGATGATAATTAAACAAACTATGTGATTTTGTTTATTTAACCAGGATAGAAGAAAATAGAATGTGAACCATATAAATAAATATTTCTATTTATTTATAGATAGATGAATTAAAGGTTAATTAGTCAAATAATTACATTTAATTAATTAGATTTATCCAGACCATTTTTAGGTGTCTACATTTTGCCCCTCTTTGAAGTTATGTGTTTACACATTGCTTCAAAGAAACAATTTTGCTGTTAGTGTTGAGAAAAAAAATTTGGTAGGCCCCAAATGCTAATTTTTGAGTGATAACATATATATGCCCCTTCGAGAGATAAATCGATGAATTTCTAAATTTTTTGGATTTTTTTGGATTTTTTGGATATTTTGAAATTTTATGATGAGTTGATGATGATTTGATATTGAAATGATTTATCTTCTGAAAAATGATGTTGAAAGTGCCCCTATGATGAATTAATGAAGTAAGCCCTTTTGAAAAAAAAAATCAATCCCATAAAAATCCCACTTAATTAGCCTTTAAAAGGTTAAAAAGGTGATTTTGAAATTCATTTGTGCATTTGTAATTTGAAGTTTTAAGAGTGATTAAGCAACTTAGCAAATTATGAGCAAGATGGTGATTCTCTACCACACACACCGATTCGAGAGCGTGCGATGTCACAACCGCCTGGTAGCATATGGACGTTTGGTATGTACCCTGAGAAACTTCCTCGTAATTTGTGCAATTCATTTTTCCCACTTTTTTCTTGTTTTAAATATTTTTAAAAAAGTTTTAGCGCTTTCAATGCCCGATGTAGCGCATTTAAATATTGTTTTAGCACATTCGCCGCTTTTGTACATAAAAGTTGATGTTTAGTGCATCCTCTATAGGAAGTAGCGCATATGTCCAATTAGTGCGTAGATAGGATTTTATAGCACATATGTAGGATTTTGTAGCACATAGATAAGATAGATTAGCGCATTCAATGAATGAAATAGCGCATTTAGGGGAATAGAGCATTGATAGCATGATTTAGCACATTGACATCCTAAAATTGCGCATTCATCATATTAGCGCATTGATAAACTATTTTGGCACATTGAATTTTTTTTTTAGCACTTTGATAGACTGTTTTGGTGCATCCAAGTTAGAAAGATGTAATTTTCAGTAAAATCCTTGATTTTAATGTTCTTTGATCGCGTCAGCCTTTGATTTTATTTTGATTGATGATTCTAATAGATTTAGATGATTATTGATCTCATGATAGGTGAGATTCAATGATTGATTGATGATAATTGACCTCATGATAGGCGAGGATCAATTATAGTTTGATTGATAGATTTGACCTCATGATAGGTGAGGTGCAATGATAGATTGATTGACTAACCTCATGATATGCGAGGTTGAATGATAGATTGATGCTCACAAGATTTTATCAAAGTCTCTCCAGAGTTAACTAGATTGATAGGTTGATTGATTTTGATTGATTGACAAGATTACTGATTTATGATATGTTGTGATGATAGGAGCCTTTGGTGAATCTACAGATTCGTGAGCATTTTCCTAGGACATGGGATTTGATACCCCATCTGACCTAGCCTGAGACAACTGTTATTTCACGTTGCAGATTATCCTCTTTGTTATACATGCCCTAGATTAGGATTAATAGGGGACTCTTGACAACCCTAGTAGAGAGGTAGCATAGTGAGCATAACACCTTTCACCTACCTACCAGCGAGATGACAATGAACCGAAAGGATGTGTACCGCATTCAAAGGATACCTGTCATTGGAGAGATTGTATTATATGATCAGAATGAGTAGGGAGGGACCGATGCCTTGCGCAAAGTGTTTGAGGATGATCAAATATGTGGTTACAAGATTCCCTGGAGAGAGATGTTTGACGCATATGCGACATTTCCATCTGTGGTTTTAGTATTTATTGGGGGTTTCCTATGTCTCGACCATAGGTCGAAGGGACTGTCAGTTGGATGGGGTCATATCTTGGAGCAAATGATCTTACAGGGTACCAGATATGCTTGCGGTTGTTGCATGCTTGCCCATTGATACCATGATTTACACCAGGTGGTGTACCTCAGAGGATGCAATTTGTCAGTCGGAGTCACCTTGCTACAGATTTGGGCATGGGAGCATATAGCCATCATGCGTCCCATTGTAGAGAGATAGCGGCCCATTGGGAGAGCTTATGTTCATGGCTACACAGGTCCAGTTATCCAACATAGGCTAGGAAAATTGGAGTACTAGAGGCGTGTACTGGATGATCTTGAGTCAGTTGTATGGCGGCCCTACATTGGTTGCGAACCTTGGGTAGAGGATGATACAAAGATGTCGTATTTGTGCCAATCGATGTATTTGATTGAGAGGACCCGATTTGTTATTGAGATATTTTTGCTGAGGAGGGTGATGCGATAGTATGGTCAGTTATAGGGTATGCCACAGGGTGTCACTCATTATGCACGAAAACAGATTGATGCTACAAAGTGGGGGACCACCCTGTCATATGATGTTGCAGTTGAGGAGTACCAAGGTTTACAATCGATTATTTGGGATTATCATCTAGAGGTCATTGAGGTTGGGATATCCGAGGAGTATGCATAGTATCACTTTTTACATCCATTCCCATAGATCTCTAGTCCAGATGAGTCGGTGCCCTTGTTAGATGAGGAGGAGAGGGAATTTGTACATGGTCGTAGGTGGAGGAGGAGAGATGGAGAAGATGTGGAGGAGGAGATGGCAGAGGAGGAGATGGCAAAGGAGGAGGTGGAGAGCAGTGATGATGATGGAGATGATGATGACAAAGATGGGGGTGGTGGCGGTAGAGGTGGCAGCGGTGTAGCATTTGTTGTTAGGGATGTCATGGTTCCTTGGCGAAGGAGGTCTTTGGTAGCTACGACACAACAAAGTGTGCAAATTGGACTACCCTCACAGCAACAATAGACACAAATTTCTTCCTTACAGGTACAGGTGCAGACGTTGTAGGGCCAGTTAGCACAGGCGTAGGCATTATTAGCATAGGTATAGACATAGGATCAAGTAGCTACTTTGATGACTAAGAGGGATGTCGTGAGACACCGGTATGAGCAGGCAAAGGTTGTGGCTAAGAGACTACAAAGAGTGGGTGAGGGCACATCCACATCAGACTATCTCTGATAGATTCGTCATACTGCCTAGGAGGCAGAGTACTACATAGGGAGATATCATGAAGTAGTGCATGTCGAGTAGCGGGTGAGCTATGCACAGTCCTGATCAACACACAACCAGTCTCAGACCACCAGTATGTGTGTGACACAACCACCATGTAGAGATCTAGTTCCAGACCTAGGTACAGGTGCACCCGATGCAAGTCCATTAGGTGGTGCCACGGGAGGTTTAGCGAGACCAACAAGGTCTGGGGTTAGCACTTCATAGCTCCATTTGATCGTACTTGTTGTATTTTGAGGCATTTGATGATGTACACTCCGATTTTGACTCCCTTCCATCTTGATATTGTATCTCTTGACATTTATTCAAACATCATTGTATACTTGACATTTATGATTTTTTGAGATTTATATGATATGTGGCGGATTCTTGATCTATATGTGCTCTATATGATTTTATGATGGTTGTCTATGATATATGCATTTAGTTTCCATATTATATATGTCATGTGATGCTTATATGGTGATGATGTTATGAATATGCACTTTTGAAATTATGATGTATGGATGTAATGGTAAAATGATGTTAATATTAATATGCCATGAGATGAATGCGATAATGCGAATGATATGTGATGTTTGGAAAATGATTTTATATGCATTATGAATGATGTGAATGTGATATGAAATGGATTTATGATGATGCAAATGATATGCAATGCAAATTTTTTTGATATCTTCTAATGTAGATATATGATCTAATGAATGGAAAAATGTATGATATGATAATGTCAATGATAATGCCTCTATATGCATGATTTGTTTTTGATATTTTTCTAATGCAAATATATGATGTGATGTATAAATAAATGAATGATATGATAACACAAATATATGATCAAATGTATATTGCATTCTAATATGTGTCATGCAAATGATTATGCAACTACATGAGAATGATAATGTTTTTGTTAATGTCAAGTATACTCAATCCATTAAATGTTAGAGATAACATCGTTTTTTAAATCTTTGCCAACCTTGAAACAATCTATTCTGCAGATGCAAAGCTAATATGAATGCAATCTAATTTAAGTATGCAAACCTACATATGCAAAATTTATCATCTTAACAATCCATTTAGCGTTCTTTTTATCATCATTGAGCCTTTGAAATGTTGAAAGTGAGTACAAGCATCGATGGTATAATTTAAACCATGATGATCTAAGTACTACTTTCATGATTTTTGATATTGTAAGTTAACACAATCATCTAAGTATAATTAAACCGAGATGACCTGAGAATTTCTTGAGTAAAATAGACAAGAATCAATCATTTTCCTATGAAAATTTTGAATGTCATTAATGATACTTGGTAGATCACATCTCACAATAATTCACATAGGAATAATGATAAACTCACATATAGCAAACAAAGAAAATCAGAACTCCTTCCTTGCTTCTTTAGTTCAATACATCATCGAGTTGCTCCAAAGATATATAACAAAAATCAAAGTACAACCTTTGAAAATTCAAGCTAAAGTAGTAGAATCATGATTCAAAATAATATCATCCATTTAGATTTGATTTGATTGATTGATTTAAGCTTTTTGATTTGGATAGTTTGATCTTTTGATGATTATTGATTGTTCGATGTTGTTTTTTACCTATGATCATTGTATTTTCTACATTTTTCATACTGTTGTTTATCAGTTTGTTTAAGCCCATAGTTTATTGCCCCCAATGAGTTTAGGATTTTTCCCCCAAGCTAGGGTGAGACAGGACCACATTGCCAAGATATGTACATGAGGTTCTTCGATGATAAGTTAGAATGATAGCAAAAGAGAATGGCCAAGACATGCTCAAATAGATGGAATATCTAGTCTATCACAAATAGCGCATGTTGCCAGGTTTTCACTAATTTTTTTTATTGCACTTTTTCAAATTTTATGATTTTTTTGACTTCTTTGTTATTTTTTAAAATTTTTTGTGAAACTTTTTCTATGCATTGGATAATTCAAGTACAAAATTTTCTGAGATGGATACTATTGATAGGTTCATCAAACAAATCCCCTTCAGGTGTAGACAATTAATAAGCTCCTAATCCATAGACTGATATGATGACTAAGGGACCTAGCCAATTTGGCTCAAACTTACCCTTCTTTTCACGATCCAGCTAATTGCGAGGATTTTCCTTTAATACCAAGTCACCAAGCTGAAATTCCCTTGGTTTGAATATGTGATTGTAGCTTTTGGACATCCTCTGTTGATATTCTTTCAAGTGATCCACAACTTGATGACAACGTTCATCTAACAGTTCTAGCTCCTGAAGTCTAGACACTCGATAGTCCTCATCTAAAATGATCCCTTTTAGTGACACACGAAGTGATGGTTTTTCAACCTCAATAGGTAGAATGGCCTTTGATCCATATACCAAGGCATATGGTGTATCTCTTGTAGGTGTTCTGATATTGGTTCGGTATGCCCACAAAGCAGGATTCAGTTGAACGTGCCAATCACGTCCAACATCGTTGACCATTTTTTTAATATTTTTAGAGTAGGTTTGTTTGAGGCCTATGCTTGTCCGTTTCCTTGAGGATAGTATGGTTTTGAAAAATGGTGTTGGATATGAAACCGCTAACACAGTTCTTGGACGTCCCGATTCTTAAAAGGTCTACCATTGTCAGTGATAATGGACTGAGGAACACCATACTGACAGATAAGGTAACTTAAGATAAAATATGAAATTTATTTTCCTGTGATCATGGTTAGGGGTACAAGTTCAATCCAATTTGTAAAGTACTCCATGGCTGTAATGATAAATTTATGTCCATTGGATGAAGGGTGAATTTTACCTACCAAATTCAGTCCCCACTGACAAAAAGGCCATGTTGATGCAAAGGGTTGTAGTTCCTGTGCTGGTGGATGTATAAGGTTGTCATGGATTTGACATTTTTGGAATTTCTTTACATGCTAAAAAGACTCCTTCTCCATATTCAACCAGTAATACCCCAAACGAAGGAGTTTCTTCACTAGAGTTAGACCACTTGAGTGAGTTCCACAACTACCTTCATGAACCTTATGCAAGGTTGTCTCAGATTCATTACGTTCTAGACACCGTAAGAGAGTACCATCAAGACCTCAATGGTAAAGTATGTTGACAATAAAGGTATGTCGTGCAGCTTGGCGAATGAATTTTTGTTTTTGGTTTTGGGAAAGATCGAGAGGAAGGGTATTGTCTTTCAAGTAAGGATAGATCTTCCCATAGATGGAGGTTTCAGGGTCAACGATATGGTATATTACTTGGGATTCAGGATTGTTGTAGGCGAGATTAGACACTTGTTCCACCACAAAATCACAACATCTTCGCTTTTCCGGTATTTGCAAGAGAGAAGCAATTGTTGCCATTGCATCAATAGCTTTGTTATCCACCCTTGGTATATGTTCAAATTTGATCTCGACAAAGTACTTTTTGAAATCATCCACCATTTTCTTATATGGTAGCAACTTGTCATCCTTTTTCTAATAATCATCATTTACCTGATTAATGACTAGTTGTGAATCTCCATAAACCTACAACTCTGTGATATTCCATTCGACTACTAATTTGATGCCAATGATTAATGCCTCATATTCAACTACATTATTTGTAAAAGGAAAGCTAAGTCTGTAGGAATTTGGAATGGTATGTCCTTGAGGTATGACAAATAAGATTCCAACACCTAATCCATGTTGTGTGTAGGATCCATCAAAATATAACATCCATTATTGTGGTGTGATGGTAAGAACATCTGCATCAGGAAATTCAATGCTCATTGGATGATCATCTTGTAGAGGTGCTTCAGCTAACTGATCAACTATCACTTGCCCTTAATGTCTCTTCGATCTACATACTGGATATCAAACTCGCTCAAGATCATGACCCATTTGGCTAGCCTTCTTGTTAAAGCCGCTTTGCTGAGTAAGTATTTTAGTGGATCAATCTTAGCTATGAGTTTAATTGTGTGAGTTAGCATATAATGGCACAACTGTTGAGTAGAAAATACGACCACCAAACAAGATTTCTCAATGAAGGTGTAATTGATCTCATAACCATTCAAATTTCTACTAATATAATAAATAGCATGTTCCTTTCCCGCAAGATCTTCTTGTGCCAATAGAGCGCTTTATGAAATCTTTGTTGTTGCTATATAAAGTAATAATGGCTTTCCTTCTATAGGAAGCACCAGTATTGGTGGAGATATCAAATATTGCTTTAGTTTATTGAAATTAGTTTCACATTTTTCATCCCATTTGAAAGATACATTCTTATGTAGCAAGTGATTGAATGGATGACTCTTGTCTGCTAGTTGAGAAATGAACCTTCAGATTCACTGAAGCCTTCCCTATAGAGACCGTAGCTAACTAATTTTTCTAGGTGGCGATATATCCATAATAGATTTGACTTTGGTGGGATCCACTTCAATACCTTTCTTTGAAACTATGTACCCTAGAAGCTTTGTCGATGTTACACCGAACACACATTTCTTGGGATTTAATTTGACATTGAACTTTTCTAGATGAGTGAAAATTTTGTCTAGGATATCAAGATGTCCCTCTCTAGTATATTATTTTTCCAATAAATCATCCACATAATCCTCCATAAAATTATGGATCATATCATGGAAGATGGTGGTCATTGCTCTCTGATATGTAGCCCCTGCATTTTTCAACCCAAAAGGAATCACATTCCAGCAAAATGTTCCCCATGGACATGTGAACACTATTTTCTCTTGATCCTCAGGTGCTATCTTGATTTGATTATAACCTGAGAATCCATCCATAAGTGATAACATGGCATGTCCAGCTATTAATTCTACAATAATGTCAATGTTCGATAAAGGAAAATCATCCTTCAGACATGCCTTATTGAGATCCCTGAAGTCAGTACATATCTTGATGCTATTGTCTGGTTTAGAAATTGGTACAATGTTTGATATCTACTCAGCATAATCAATTGGACGAATGAAACCAACATCTAACAATTTCTTGAGTTATGCCTTCACCAACAAGGTGATATGCGGATGCATTTAACTTAGCTTTTGTTTGACTAGTTTCACCCCAAAAGGTAGAGATGGATGATGCATCAGGAGATCTGGGTCAAAGCCTGGCATATCAGAGTAAGACCAAGCAAAGTTGATTTGTCATTCTTCAAAGAACTTGGTGAACTCAGGCTTTTCTTGTTCAGTCATTGATGTTGTCAGATGTAATGTCTTTACTTTATCTGTTGTGCCCACGCTAATAGAATGAGTTGGATCGACAAACACTGATGATCTCTCATGATAATGTTCAGGAAGAGTGTCAAATCCTCCATCCTTCAGTGCCTTAGAGAGGTTTTCACTGTCAGATGCGCTCTTTATTTTTACTTTTTCTAGATCTAACACTACCATTAAATGGTTTTCACCATTAGATCTTTTGTTCATATTTTCAATTTTGCAGCTAGAATATTTGACACCCCCCTGACTTGAAGCTTCGTTATGATTTTCGTGGTTGGAACTTGTGTCAACATTATTAGAACAAAGAAAGTTAACGTTGACATCATTATTCGCAAAGATGGGAATGTTAGAAGGCTCATTTTGTTCCCAATCAATAAGCTCTGGGTGTAGTAAGGGTAAAAGATAATCAAATTGATGAAAGTCAACAATAATGAAATTTCGAATAGAAATTTCTTCAAATTTTTCAATAGGGATGTTGAGGGTTATGATGTTACTCTCCTCCAAGTCATCTATCTCGCTTAGAGTCTGTTCATCCTCTCTTGAGTGATCGATATTTTGTGATCCAAACACAAGGGGTCTAGTCCCTGAGCTTTGTCCCTCCTCATGTGTAGGTGCATATCTTTGTATTACATCCATTTTTTTGTCTTCAAAGGATACCTCAGATAGTGAATCCCACTCATACTCATTAGAGTTTGTCTCATAACTATCTTGTAACTGTAGTATTCATTCACAAATTTTCTCTTTTGTTTCTTCTTTGGTTTCTCCTATATATCCCAATCTAGTCTTGTCTTTTGCATGGAGTGTAAGAGGTTGAATAGGTTCTAAAATGCCCTCTTTCCTTTTACCAATGAGTCCTTTTCTTTCATACCCCATCTTCTCTAGGATTTTTCTTCCTTTTCCATATTGATTTGTTTGTATGTTGGGGGTTGTTGATGTAGATGCTTCCTCGTCTTTGTAGAGCCAATTCAAGACAACCTTATCTTTTGATTCGTCAACCAAAGTGCCAGCCTTTGAAAATCTACCATCAAAAACTATGATAGGTTGTGATAATTGTTGTATTGATGTTGATAATTGTCCATAAGTTCTTGGTGAAGGTAGAAATTGTGAAAGACATAAAGATTGTTGAATGGAATACTCTCGCATGCCTTGTTCTGTTAATTGGATCTTTTCTTTGAATTGCTTTGATAAAGAGTTTTAATTGTTTGTTGTAGTAAAATCAACAATACCTTTATCCTTTGATTGGTCCTTCTTCTCAACCCATTTTGACCCAACATATAATTTCCTCTCATTGTTTGATGAATTTGGAGTGTTAGCTTCCCTATTATGAGGGACAAAAGTATCTTGAGCTGCCTTAAACATGTTACATTTTTGGGGATTATTTGAATCAGCTGAGATGGTTATTTCTTGTCCATTGACTGGAAAACTCAAGCACTGATGATAGTTGGATGACACTGCTTGCATCTCGTGAATCCATGGACATACCAAAAGTATATTATATGTTAGTTCTTTATCCAACACTTGGAAGACTATGTCTTTCACTATTGGTCCCACTTGGATAGGTAAGACAATCAATCCTTTAGAAGATCTCTCTTTGTCATCATATGCTTTTATTGTGATTTTCATTCTTGCATCAATAGCATTTTTTGAATATCCTAGTGCACAAATCAGTTTTAAAGTACAAATATTCAAACCATCTCCACTGTCTATAAGAACACACTTGAATTGATGTTTGTGAAGGAGAACCTCAATATGGAGGGAAACATTGTGTGGATGGTTTAGCGATACATCATCATGCTTAGAAAAGGATAGGCAATGAGGAGCGGTTAAGTGTCCCACGATAGCCTGAAATTGGCAAACTTTTGAAGGAAAAAACAAGCATGGATCTAGAGACCCAATAGTGCGAAATACATTCCCTTAACACTAATACAACAAAGGAGAAGAGCATAAACCAATTTCAAGAGCATTCTAAAATTACTTGAGATGAATACATGCATGTAAAATAGAAAACTGAATATAGCATTCACAGATTGACACAAGATATACGTGGAAAAACCTTTTTAGGTAAAAAACCCACCACACAAAGTCCAGACAATTTGTATTATAGTAGAAAAAATAGTTACATACAAAATTACAGTCTTCTTTGATCAGCTCACAACATTCACTTCTAGAATTATCTCACTGTTACAATGTTATCCCTCACATATAGTTCGAACACCCTCTCATGTAATAAGTCCTCAACTTCCTTAAGTCAGATGTTGCATTTAATTCTATCAGACCACCGCCGATCATCGGGTACAATCATGTCTTATTCAATCGCACCAAAGATCTGCCCATACCGATCTTCCTTCATCGAGCCACCCAGGCATTAATGCCATCACCCAAATCGGGATCTATTTCGTCACCCTGGGTTGACCTGCACCTGCTACAATTACTCTTTTGGTTTCCATCCAATCAACGTTCAGACACTGAGCCACATGTCTGCATTCCATTCGCTATCCGCTTCTGTCACTAAGTCCAATTCGGTCAAGACTAGCCCCGAGCTTGAGCAAGCTCTCCAAGTTTTTACCGTGCTACCACCAAGCCCATCTGACCAGCTCGCGGTATGGCAGTAAGCCAATCGAGCTCATCTGAGCTCTTTATCGCACTATCGTCGAGCTCGATTGACCAGCTCGCGGTATGGCGGTGAGCTCGTTCGAGCTCACACCGACCAAACCCGCACTACTGTTGCACAACCCGAGTCATCCCGCGGTATAGCGGTGAGCTCATCTGAGCTCATTGATAACTCCACCGAGCTTGCCCACCTCGCCACCGATAACACGACCGTGCTATCACTGTAGTCATCGGACAGGACTGCGGTGTGGCAGTGACTGGTCAATGGGACTGCTGACAGTCTTATCGTGCTACTGCGAGGGCTGACAGGCTACCCCGTAGTAGGGCGGTAACTGTTAGCCAGACCGCTGGCAGTCATATCACGGCCACCGTGGTTAGTCTCTTAACTGGCCATGGTAGGGCGGTAGCCACCAAACCCAACCGTAGGCAGTCTCACCACACTACCGCGGTGAGTGGACCCACCACCTGCGGTATGGCAGTAATCGATAAGGCAGACCAAAAGATGCCAACCGTGGCTACCGCGGCCAAGGAACAAACCATGAGTGGTAGTGAGGTAACAGTAAGGGCCATCACTGTGGTACTGCCAAGGCAAGAACATAGCCATGCGCGGTATGGCGATAAACTGCAAAAACGCCAGAATTTTGCCAAGTCATTAAAATAGGGGTTTCAAGTTGGAAGTTGAGACACATTTTCTCAACAAGCTCCCACTTGGTGAACACTTCCAACTTCCCCATGACTTGAATAATTATTGTCTGTCATAGGCCCCAAGGCCCATCGATCCTTCGCACCATCTGAACTTGTTTGTGCTAATCGGCTTTGTCAAAGCATCTGCAACATTCTTCAAGGTGTCCACCTTTTCTAGACTGACCTTGCCATCTTTGACCATATCCCTTACGAAATGATATTGCACGTCAATGTGCTTGGTCCTGGCATGAAAGGTCAGATTCTTTGCCAAACAAATGGCACTTTGACTGTCACAGCATATTGAAATCTGTCCAGCATTAAATTCAATGTCTAAACACAAACGGTTTAACCAAACAACCTCTTTACAGGCATGAGTTGCAGCCATGTATTCTACCTTTGTCGTGGATAAAGCAACTACAGCCTGTCGCTTGCTCATCCAGCTGATTGCTCCACCATTAAGTATGAAAGTGTATCCACTGGTGGATCATCTGCTGTCAATGTCCCCTACCCAATCTGAATCAACATACCCATGAATGCTGAGAGTCCTCTGTGATGCAACCAAATTTCCATGGTAACACAATGCAAAATCTGAAGTCCCCTTCAAAGACCTGAATACTCTCTTCACAACATCCCAATGTGATCTTCCTAGATTTTCCATAAATCGGCTTAAAACTCCCACTGCTTGGGCAATGTCTGGTCTTGTACAGACCATAGCATACATTAAACTTCCAAAAAAACTTGCATAAGGCACACTAGTCATGTCCTCCATCTCAGTAGCAGATTTAGGTCAGTCTTCAACATACAACTTAGTTCCATGCATGATTGGAACAACAAGTTGCTTGCAGTCATTCATGCTAAACCTCTCTAGAACTGTCTTCACATACTTACTCTGACTGACCCAAAGCTTTTTGCTTGTTCTGTCCCTGGTAATCTCCATTCCAAGAATGTACCTAGTTGCACCAAGATCTTTCATTTCGAACTTTGCAGACAACTGAGATTTAAGATCAGAAATCATAGTCTTGCTATTTCCAATTAATAACATATCATCCACATACAAGGTAATAACAAGCACACGATCATTCTCAGATTTATAATAAATGCAATGATCAGATTTTGATCTCACAAATCCAATTGACAACACAAACGTGTCAAATTTTTGGTACCACATTCTAGGAGATTGTTTTAAACCATAGAGAGATTTATTTAATTTGCAAACCAGATTTTGTTTACCTCTTTCAACAAAATGCTCAGGCTAGGACATGTAGATTTCTTCTTCTAGCTCACCATGGAGAAACAATGTCTTCACATCCATATGCTCAATATCAAAATCAAACACAACAACTAATGATAACATAAATCTGATGGATGTTAGCTTTGCTACAGGAGAAAAAATCTATCCATAATCAATTCCCTCAATTTGAGAAAAACCCTTTGCAACCAGTCTAGCCTTATACTTCTCAACACTGCCATCAAGACTTGTCTTCCTTTTGAATATCCACTTGCAACCAAAAGGCTTTCGCCCTTTTGGCAATGGTACCAAGTTCCAGGTATCATTCTTTTTCAAAGAATCTATCTCTTCATTCATGGCTTCGAGCCAAGACTTTGAATCATCCATGTTGATTGCTTCTTTAACAGTCCTAGGTTCATTAGTGCAAGTAATTAAAGCATAGGCACAATTTGAATCTAACATAGAGAAACCATACCTATCAGGTTGTCTTTTTTCTCGTGTAGATCTTCTTACAGGCTAAGGTTGTTCTTCATCATTAGAACTTCCAGAGTTGTTTGAGCTCTCCTCAGTCTCAGGTATACCATGCAACTCTTTCCTTTCTGGAGTTTGGGGAATCTCAACTGCATCCTTCTTCTTGTCACTCTGATCAGTCCCAAGCTACTAATCACTTACTGAAGGTTTTAGCTCTCAAAATATCACACTTTTGTTGTATATAACCTTCTCAGTATCAAGATTCCAAAGCTTGTATCCTTTCACACCAACTCCATAGCCGATGAGAATACATTTGACAGCCTTGTTATCCAATTTATATCTCTTTTCATTTGGCACATAAACATATGCCTCACAGCCAAACACACAGACATGTCTCAGAGAGGGCTTCTTACCAGACCATGCTTCCAAAGGCGTTTTATCAACAAGAGCAGAGCAAGGAGATCTGTTTATTAGATAACATGTTGTAGCCATAGCCTCAACCCAGAACTTTTGCTCTAGACCACCACCACTCAACATACTCCTTGCCTTTTCCATCAACGTCTTGTTCAGCTTTTCAGCAATTCCATTTTGTTGTGGAGTGTAAGGCGTTGTCTTATACCTTTTAATTCCATGATTAGTGCAATACCTTTCAAAATCTGCAGAACAAAATTCACTGCCATTGTCTATCCTCAAACATTTAATTTTCCTTCCAGACTGATTCTCTACCAAATATTTAAATTCTTTAAACCGGTTGAACACTTCTGATTTACTTTAATAAAGTAAACAAACACCCTTCTTGAACAGTCATCAATAAAAAATATATATATCTAGACTTCGATAACAAAAGAACATTAACTGGACCAAACACATCATAATGAACATAATCCAGTATACCAGAAGATTTGTGAGGACTAGAATAAAATGAAACACAATGTTGTTTTCCATATATACAATGTTCGCAAAAATTGAACTCAAGGTTACAATCATCAAACCCTTCTACAAGATTTTTATTCTTCAAGGTTTTTAAACCTTTCTCACCAATGTGACCAAGTCTATGATGCCATAGCATAGTCTTCTCAGCTGGGAGTTTTATCTCCATAGCATTTGCAGCCAGAGAAGAGTCTTCATATTTCTCTACAGGTGCAACAATGTTTGACTTTACAGAGGCACTGTTGCAAAGAAAAGGTCGTGCATCCAACTTGTATAGAGTGCCAGTATGAACACCCTTAGCCAGCACCATTGCACCTCTAGCCATTTTACATCCCTTACTTGAAAAAGAAACTTCTACACCAGCATCATTTAACTTACTGACAGAAAGAAGATTTCGACTCAGACCTGGTATGTGAAGTACGCCACCAATACCTTTGACTCTCCCATCAGCAAACTGAATTCTGACTCTTCCTCTACCAATTATCTCCAACGTTGAATCACTTGTCAAGTATACCTTTCCATCGTCATACTTCTCGTATTTAGAGAACCATTCTCTATTGGACATCATGTGAAAAGAAGCACCCGAGTCAACCAGCCAGACATCATCTAATGCCTGAGTTGTCAAGGTTGTTGCAATGAAGGCATCTGCATCACTTTGAAAAGACTTTTTGTCAGAAGCATTCTTCTTCTTCTTCTCCTTGCAGTCCTTCTGGATATGTCCAGGTTGCCCACAGTTCCAGCATCTCACCTTGAACTTTTTACCAAGAGACTTTGATCTCCCTATAGATTTGGATTTCGACTTCTTTCCTTTCTCCTTTGGTCTACCTCGAACAACAAGAGCCTCTTTCGCCATCTCTAAAGACTTCCTCCGCATCTCTTCAGATAGCAACGAGGCAACAACGTCTTCCATCTTGAAAGAAGCAATAGTGCTTCCAATGGCCATCACAAGATGGTCCCAACTGTAAGGTAGCAAACACAACAGGAGCATGCAATGATCCTCCTCCTCTATCTTTACACCTACAGAGGCCAGTTGAGTAACACTCATGTTAAACAAGTTCAGATGGTCTACAAAAGATGCACCTTCATCCATCTTCTGGGAGTACAACTTGTTCCTCAGGAATAACTTATTTACCAGAGACTTTCTCTGATAAATATCAGCAAGCTTCTTCCACAATGAAGCTGCAGACTTCTCCTCATGGACGTTCAGGAGTACAAAATCGGCTAGACTCGGTCTTATCAAACCTCTTGCTTTTCTATCAGCAAGATCCCAAGCTTCTTGCACTGTACTTTGTGGCTTAGTTCCAGAAACTACAATCCAGAACTCTCTATCCACAAGCAATTCTTCTATCTTGAGTTTTCATAACTCAAAGTTACTGCCATTGAATTTTTCAATATCTACTCTACCAGATGTACTCGCCATCTCAAACAGAAACAAGTTTTAACAATGCAAGACTCCCACTGAAATAGTATTAGCACATAAAACTAATATTTCCTACAAGGACAACACAACTGGCCAAGCTTTGATACCACTTGAAGGGAAAAACAGGCATGGATCTAGAGACCCAACAGTGCGGAATACATTCCCTTAACACTAATACAACAAAGGAGAAGAGCATAAACCAATTTTAATAGCATTCTAAAACTACTTGAGATGAATACATGCATGTAAAATAGAAAACCGAATATAGCATTCACAGATTGACACAAGATATACATGGGAAAACCTTTTTAGGTAAAAAACCCACCACACAAAGTCCAGATAATTTGTATTACAGTAATAAAAATAGTTACATACAAAATTACAATTTTCTCTTATCAGCTCACAACAGTCACTTCCAGAATTATCTCACCGTTACAATGTTATCTCTCACATATAGTTCGAACTCCCTCTCATGCAGTAAGTCCTCAACTTCCTTAAGTTAGACGTTGCATTTAATTCTATCAGACCACTGTCAATCACCAGGTACAATCATGTCTTATTCAATCGCACCAAAGATCTGCCCATACCTATCTTCCTTCATCAAGCCACCCAGGCATTAATTCCATCACCCAAATCGGGTTTTGTTTCGCCACCCTCAGTTGACCTGCACCTGCTGTAATTACTCTTTTGGTTTCCATCCAATCAGCATTCAAACACCAAGCCACGTGTCTGCATTCCATTCACTATTTGCTTCTGACACCAAGTCCAACTCGGTCAAGACTGGCCCTAAGCTCGAGCAAGCTCTCCAAGTTTTTACTGCGCTACCGTCGACCCCATCCGACCAGCTCTCGGTATGGTGGTAAGCCAACCAAGCTCATTCGAGCTCTTTACCGCACTACCGCTGAGCTCGATCGACCAACTCGTGGTATGGCGGTGAGATCGTCCAAGCTCACACCGACCAAACCTGTTAGAAACCCTAGATCAGACATGCAAACCTAAACACCTTCCACAGAAGAGAAAACATCAAAAAAGCAGAGCTTTGCATGTAATGTGCAAAATATTATTATTTAGGAATTCAATATTACAATGAGATGATTTGCTTTATAAAAGCAAAATATGCAACCCTAATGTTGACCTAAAATTAGCTCAACCTAAGTAAAGTTATGCAAGTGTAATTAAATATTAATTACACTAACACCCCCCCATAAGTGCAACTTAGGGAGACTAAAATAAGCATGCACCTAAAACTAAGATGAATGCAAGAAAGCATGAATGGGTCCCGGCAACAAGGCCTGATCAGGTACCCATGTACAAATGCAATAATGAGGTAGAGAAGGAAAACCCAGTGGGACAACCCCCCCTACAATGAGATGACTGCTGCAAAGAAGCACTGGAAGAACACTGTGGAGTAACACTGGAACCGTAATCCAGCAAGCAAGGAAAGATACTTCTGTCTACAAGAAACCATATCGGAATCATAATAATGTGACAGCAGACCCGATGCCACGGAACACTCGAACACTCCAAACTGGAACAACCCTGGAATCCATAAAGCAACAGTAGATGGTATGATGATGACAGAATCTGGAAGCTGTGAATCTCGATGCCGATGCCAAAACTAAGACTGAAACTCTTCCATGTGAAAAAGTACCATACAGACTCGGGAACAATAACCACAAATTTAGTGGCCCTCAAACTGAGATGGATCCGATGCAGATCACTAACCATAGGCTCTCAATCTAAAGTGTGAACCAAAATGAATCTGGTATGTGTCAAGCTAAGACAAAAATGACCAAAAGAAACTAAGAGACCAGATTACAACCCATGCGAGTTGTCATCAAAACATGATGAAGATTATTATGCAAGAAACCCCCCCAAAGGAACTTTATAATAGTTCATTTATTACAATCCCCAATGACTGCAAAAAGAGAGAATGCCTAACATGCATAAACATAAAATGAAAATAGACCTCAGATCTGTGTAGAGGACTAAACCAGCTTTCCAACGCCGCAAGAATGGCAAAAAAAGGATCACCGAGTCAAAAGATATGCCCTCCGGAGTGAAAACAACAACATCTGAGTTCAAGGACCTGCAAAACAAATCTGGAGCAGAATCTAGAAAAACTGAAAGTTGAATAGATTGGCATCGGAATCAGCTTTCCAACGATATCTCGTTTGCAAAAAAAAGGACACCGTACGCAAAAGTTATACCCGATTTCATGAAAGTGCTCCAGAAAGGCCAATAAGGCCTGCAGGTAGCCCAGGGGGCTAAACAAATCTCGGCCCCTGGTCCTGCATGCGACCAGGGGCTGGCAGACAGGGGCCTGGGGCGGAGCCCCTGGTCGCCCATATGATCGGCGGACGAAGCAGAAGGGGCCGGGGGCTGGACGCATAGCGCCCGGTCGCCCATATGACCGGTGCTGATGCAGTTTGGAGCCCGCGGGGGCTGGTCCGGCCAGCGGAGCTGGGTGGGGGAGCCACCGGCGGCGGTGGTTGCTGGGTGGCCGCCTGGTGGCGCAGCGGCGGCGCCCGACTTCTGAACTAGAGGAGCCGGCGCGTATCCCAAAAATTGCATTTTTTGGATTTTTTTTCAAAAACCGCGTCTCGTGAAGCGTGCCAGGGAGGCCGTACGGCTTTCCTGGCAAAAAAAATTTGCCTTCCGGATCAATTTCGTCAAAATCGACGAAACGGAAGGCGATCTTAGGGTTTTTGGCAGCTGCGAACGCAATGGTGACCTCTGTTTCTGCTCAAAATGCTTCAAAAAAATGGCTACCTCCAGAGCTTCCAAAAAAATACCAAAACTGAAACCCTCACAGATCTGGCAAATCATGACCAAAATCTGCAAAATGAAAGCTGAACCTGACTTTTTCCAGCGCTCTGAATCCAATGGTGAAGCCCGATCTGATCCAAGACACTACATAAATGAACTCAAGGTATAAAATCCTTGAGGAACCCCGAACGAAATCTGCAATGGTTTTCTCCAGATTTTGAGAAGAGGCTGCATGTCAAGGCTCTGATACCATGTTAGAAACCCTAGATCAGACATGCAAACCTAAACACCTTCCACAGAAGAGAAAACATCAAAAAAGCAGAGCTTTGCATGTAATGTGCAAAATATTATTATTTAGGAATTCAATATTACAATGAGATGATTTGCTTTATAAAAGCAAAATATGCAACCCTAATGTTGACCTAAAATTAGCTCAACCTAAGTAAAGTTATGCAAGTGTAATTAATTACACTAAAAAAACCCACGCTACCGTTGCACAACCCGAGTCATCTAGCGGTATAGCGATGAGCTCATCCGAGCTCACTGAAAACTCCACCGAGCTCGCTCACCTCACCACCGAGAACACCACCGCGCTAGCGCTGCAGTCATCGGATAGGACCGCGGTGTGGCGATGACTGGTCAATGGGATCATTGATGGTCTTACCGCGATACCATGGGGGTCAATAGGCCACCCCGTGGTAGGGCGGTAACCGTTAGCCAGACCGCTGGCGGTCATATCGCGGCCACCACGGTCAGTCTCTTAACTAGTCACGGTAGGGCGGTAGCCGCTAGACCTAGCTGCAAGCGGTCTCACCGTGCTACCGCGGTGAGTGGACCCACCGCCTGCACTATGGCGGTAACCGATAAGGCAGATCGAAAGATGCCAACCGCGGCCAGGGAACAAACCACGAGCGGTAGCGAGGTAACCGTCAGGGCCATCATTGCGGTACCGCCAAGGCAAGAACAGAGCCATGCGCGGTATGGCAATAAACTACAGAAATGCAAGAATTTCGCCAAGTCATTAAAACAGGGGTTTCAAGCTAGAAGTTTGAACACATTTTCTCAACAACTTCCAAGTTATTTAGTATTGTTTTGGCAAAAAGAGATTGTTCTAGGATCTCCTTGTGTGCTGGTGATATTTTCAAAAGTTCTAATATTGAGATTTGTGCTAGTATTTTCTTCAACTGATTGATTATGTTGTACTGATTTGTAGGGGTAACAGTTGTTTTGATTGTAGAAGTAGCATCAAATGATTTAGATGCAACTCATTTCAATATTACCTTAGTTTGTCCCCTTGTTGTCATGTTGATTGGTTGATATTGTTGATTATCTCTAATTTTTATGACGTTAATATGATTTTCATTTGCAACAATGCTTGTGGTTTGATGATTAGCTGTAATGATGTTATTACTGTCATTAATTTTTGCATTATGAGTTTGATAATCTACTGCAATCATGTCATTAATACGATTACTAGCAACAACAAATTCATTTATTTGATTTTCAACAGCAACTACATCATGTTCATCATTGATTTGAGTGTTATTAGTTTTATTTTCAACTACCTCAAAATGGAGAATAGTGGAGTCATAAATGTAATTTACATTTTTGCCTTTACCATATGGAGAAGAAGATTCCCTTTTTTAGTAATTTGGTAAATGATTCTTGAAAGCCCCATAATCGTTGTTTTTTTGTGGTCCTTCAACAAACATTTTCTTATTTTCAATCAGATCTTGGATCAAATGGTTCAATTGCCAACAGTTGTTTGTTTTGTGGCCTTCGTTTTTATGATAGTCACAGTAATGTGTGTCATTCCACCAAAATGGTTTGACTTGTGGATACCAATTTTGTGGCTCTTGTAATGTTACAAGTTTGGCTTCAATAAGTTCCTTTAATGTTGATTCCAATTATTGTCCTAAAGGCATGAATTTCCTTAGATTTGATGGATTTTGGAATGGTAGTGATTTAGATCCAACATTGTTCGAATTGCTTCTTTGATTTGTATTTAAATTGCTGCCTTGGTTATTTTTTTGAGTTGTTTTAGTGGCAATTGCTGTTAAATTGAAAATTGGTTTTGTGTTTTGTGTTTCAGTCACATCATCATTGTTTTCAGCATTTCTATATTTTTTTCCAAAACTTGGGTTTATCGTTGTTGTTGTTGTGATTAGAGGAATTGGCATTGTTTGGTCCTTCATTGTATGTTTTTAGGACTCCTCTCTTGACCAAAGCTTCTTCTATCTTAAGACGATTTTCGATCATTTTCTCAAAAGTAGGTGGACATTGTAGTTCAAGTCTATAACTCATTTCATCATTTAAATTATCAATGAATAGTTCCATCTTTTCCTTTTCAGGTATGGAACGTGGATATCTTGCAAACAACCTTCTCCATATTTGCAAAAATGAGAGAAATGTTTCACCTTTCTTTTGTTTAGTATTGCAAAGATCCTTCATTGTGATATCATGTTGTATATTATAGGAGTATTGAGTTATAAATTTGTTAACTAGATCTTCAAAGGATCTAATTCCCAAAGTTAATTTAGAGAACCACTCCATACATTGTCCACATAAGCTTCATGGAAATAGCCTCATCAAGTATGTCTCTTCATGGGAAAACTCTAAGCTCGTAGTTTGAAATTCCATTACATGGTCAAGAGGATTTTTTTTTCCATTGTATTTATCGCACTTGGGGAATTCGCAGTGTTTTGGAAATGGAATCATGTTCACGTTTTGGGAAAAAGGATATGGACAAATATCCTACAGCAAGTATCTCTTAGTAGTTCTTGTTTGCATATCTTGGAACTGTTGTTGTAAGGTTTGTAGTTGATGTTTCATTACATCCACTTCATCTGTATTTTGTGATTCAGTCTCAGCTCTTTTAGGTGTTTCTTTTAGTTTGTTAATATCAAAGTCCTTTGGAACTTTAACACCTAGATCATCCAACATTAAAAGATACTTTTCCCCATCCTTTTCCAAAATTTTCTCCATAAACTTATGGAACTTGGGGTCTTGTTGCATATTTTGTAGATCCTCTTCAGATATTTCATCATTATCATGTTGGTTGGATTTGTTGAGTAGATTCTCCTCAATCTCAGACATGTTTGTTTGGTTTTTAATTTTCTTTTCTTGAAGTTTTAGTCTTTGTGACCTTGTCAAAATTGGCATATAAGTGTTATAATTGTCCACTAAACTTTGATCTCAGTTTGAAACAGTGTCAAGGATATTAACTTTAGTCGAATAGAATGATAGATTCTATTGATTAGACTAAGTTGATAAGTATGATTATACAACTTCGTTTCTTGAAGTAGGATGACTAATCCTGATAATGAAACTTAGCTTTTAATCAAATGTGTTTTATTTAGACACTTTAGGATGGTAGATCTTAGTTTAATTTGAAGAATCTCACTTATAACGTTCAGTTTTTGAAAGTTTAAGACTCTAGTTTGATTTAGAAAGGATTCAGTTTTGATGAAAATCTGAATCTTGATGTTAAAAGTCTGGTAGACAGTGAAAACAACTCTCCGGTTTTTACTTAAATTGATGCGCTATAACAGTCCTCAGATGCGCTAAAATAATTAATAGATGTGCTAATAGATTGTTTTGATGCATTGTTAAATAGTTTGGATGTGCTATAACAGAGAGTGAATGCGCTATTATGGATATATTTAGTATTTTGACAGTCTATTTTTATTCTGGTTTTAATCAGTGAATTTTTTTGTCCACAGGTTATAAACTTCTTATTAATGACCTTGTATCTGATTTGCTTGTTTGTGGACTGTGGAAATTGATTGTTTTGATTGGATGATTTATTTTTAAAGAAAAATGACTTTACACACATCAAGTTTTTAATTAGTTGTTTCAAGTAGTCTACTCATTGAACATATAGTGTGTGTTCTAGAATTAGGTCTAGTTCTTTCAATTTCCACTGGTATAACACAATAAAGACAATTCAAGCACTTTTCTAATCTCAAAAGGTCACTAAAAATACCACAACCCACATCTTAAAACTATGTCAGCTCACACAACTGTGTCACCCCCTAGAGGGCACCCATGTTTTTTCCTTTCCCGAGTCTTAACCAAAGTCGAATCCTCCACTTTTGGCTAGGGTGTCTGATAGTTATATGGTGAGTGTCTTGGGGGAAGATTCTTCCCTCCCCTTGCACTGTGGTATTGAAAGTGTTCAGAAACTGACATGGTTGGATTTTAATTTAAAGTTCGTAGATACGGTTTTCGTTTAGTGCGATAATAGATAAAACCCCTTAGGAGACCTCCCAACCTTTAGAACAAAGGCTTTGGAGATGGTTATCTTGCACACTTCCGTTGAATTGTGGACTTTCCCTGAATTCGCTTTTGATTATAGTGGGTTGGAAAATCTAGCTTTGGTTGTTCCCACTTAGGTCGTTCCCGTACGATGAGTACTTTTTCCCACTACAACATGCCTTCTAAAGGTGTTAATAAAAGTATAAAAATTGAATCTAGAATTCTGATCACCCAGTGAAGGGAAGAGCATAAGCCTATCACTTCAACCATAGTAAACAAGGGGTTCAATTATCCTTTTCCTTAAGCTAGATGCCTATCTTGAATAAAGGAAAGCAACAATAAATTTAAAACCTTGCAAACACCATTAGTAATTTGTAGTATTTTTCTCTGACCAGCGTAAATGTTTCAAACAATTTTCTTTGACAAGCGTACTTTGTATCTGCAACACAGAAAAAAGTGATTAATATCCACAAAAAAAAAATTCTGTAAAAACAGTTAGATGCGCTAAAATGTTAAGCATATGTGATAAACTTCAAATGCACTAAAAGAACTGATAGACGTGCTGAAGTAATAAATGAATGCACTGAAATAATTATTAGATGTGTTATAACAGTAATTGAATGTGCTAAATTATCGATTGTTGAGCCAAAATGTTCTTCCGATGCATCGTAACAGTGATCTAATGCGCTACAATGTGTCGAATGCTCCGAAAAAAATATTTGGATGTACTGAAATATCTATCGGATGCGTCATAAGAACTCTCATTCGTTCTAAAACAAAATCACGTCAAAATCTGTAGTCACTTTCCAAAAAAATGTTTAAAATAGGGATTTAGCCCCACTGTGGGCACCATTTTATGTGTGTGGAAAATATGTGTAAATAAAATAATAACAACACACCTTAATAAAACACTATTAGAGAATTCAAATGATAGATTTAATCTAATTGAATTATAATCAAATCTCTAAAATCGGTCCATTGCTCTCTAACTCCAAGGATTTATTAAACCAAAGTGGCTCTCAGATTGTGTGCACTATGATTGTTAAAATGACAACCTAGAGAATGCAAATGATAAACTATATGATATACTGATAATGATATGATTGATAATGAAATCTATATGATACTGTGATACTAATAAAGATATGATATGATTAACTATTGTAAACTAAGATGCAATTGATATGAAAACCATGATTGTAATCTAATATGATTGCTATATGATTCTAAATTGATGATTGCTCAAATGTTGAATACTAAATTGCTCTAATATGATTTATGTAGAGTAAGATTACATAAAACTGGGATCCTTTTCTTGTAGCAAGAGGCTGCTTTTATAGATTTTCAAAGGCAAATTATGATGTGGCAGCAAGCAACGGTTCAGATTTGATCTGGATAAATCAATGGTAGAAGATGAAGTTGGAGAAGAAGAAGGGGAATATTTCTTTCAGCAAAACATTCTGTCAAGTGATTAGGAAGAAATTATGGAAGAATGAAGCCAAGTGTTTAAAGTTTGTTCCAAACTTGCTGGGAAAGATAAAGCATAATTGAATACAATCTGAAAGTTTCAATTTTGTTGAGAGAAAAGTTGTAGACATGTGCTCAAATGGAAATTTGATTTATTCAAATTTGGAGGGAAAATATATTATTAAATAAAACAATTGAAATTTGTTTATTTAATAAAAGGGGATGATAATTAAACAAACTATGTGATTTTGTTCTTTGTTTATTTAATAAAAGGGGATGATAATTAAACAAACTATGTGATTTTGTTTATTTAATTAAGATAGAAGAAAATAGAATGTGAACCATATAAATAAATATCTCTATTTATTTATAGATAGATGAATTAAAGGTTAATTAGTCAAATAATTACATTTAATTAGTTAGATTTATCTAGACCATTTTTAGGTGTATACAATATCCATTTTCAAGAATCATGAAATGGGAAGATTTGGATGCCCATGTGAGGGTGGGAGAATATGTAATTATTTTATTATCCCATGAGGACTTAAAATATTGTTTCAATGAAGCATTGATGAGGAGGTTATATCTATGGACTTGTAAGAGTGTCGTCCATTATTAGTGGATGTAACATGCAATTACTGCTTCATGGGGAAGTTCTTGGGAGTTTCATTTTCTAACTATGATGATGGCGATCAAATGTGCTTGTGTGAGGAGTTACATTCTATTTTGGAGGCTACTCACTTATTTTTGGTCATGAGAATATTTACCATGGTATTTTAGGACCATGTTTGGGTCCATGGTGTTGTATAATGGTTATTTTTTAGATCTTCTTGAGTATATATATTGAGATCTTAAAATTGAAGCATTAAATTTATTTTTTCAAGGTTGTGTTGTCAATTTTCCTCTAGTATTGAAGATGGTTGACCATATTGAAGCATAAAGGTTTTGCATGAATGTATGGTAACATTTTGTTAGTTACGTAAAAAGTGGGCACACTATTATAATATCACCCTGTTGTGAAATTTAAAGCAAGGTTGATCATTTCTAAAATTACTTTGTGTAGTATCTATTTATTTGGTTACCCATTAGTCGTAGCATGTATTATTAGTTAAAAATACCTAACTTTAATAGTTTTGACAATATAATCTAAACCACTTAAAAACCTCTTATTGACACCAAAAATTCAGCTAGGTTTTATTTGTATACCAAGGTTCTTGGAAGAGAGAACTAAAAATCCATCATGATCTCTATTAATGTCTTTCAATCCTTTCTTGATTATGTTTAAAGCTTTGTTAATCTAAAAGTTATAAAAAATAGCAAGGAAATTTTATTTGGTTTCAATCTTAGATTATTGTCTGATTATCACAATTCATTGAAGACAAATGTGTATTTCTACCTTATTTATGTGATCAATTTAAAAAATAAAATAAAATCAATATTAAAAATGAATATTTCACAATGTAAGGATTCTCTAAAAGTTTTTTCTATTTATTTCTTTCTAAATATTGAATATAATAGAGAAGAACACATATTTCATAATCTATTAATATGAGCTTCTTTCATTTCTCACACATAATAATGATATCATATGTTTTAGAATTTATCCAATGATATCATGTCTTGACGCCTTGCGTCATCCCCAAAAGGAAAACACAAGAAAAGCGAAAAAAAGATAAAATACGACATATAGAAGAATGTAGGTACATATAAAAAAGTGCACAAAAGAGAGAGAGAGATACATCAAACAAAATTGTATGGGGGATCGAATTACACACATGCAATCACATAAAGAAACATGAAGAAGAAAACAAGGAAAAATATTAGTAAGGCACATGCGAGTCAACCTATGGTAGGTCATTTGCATCCCAATCTTGATCAGTCTATACAGAAGGCGAAAAACTAGCCAAAGGGACAATGGCAAGTGTCGAACTAGGACACACACCAAGTTCAACACTTTTATCATCATTTAAGTTCATGGAAGAGGAGAACAATGAATTCAACTCATTATGCACTTGTTCATCAATCTTTGCAATATCAATGTCATCATCTAAATTATTCACAACAAGAGGTTGAATGATAATGTCTCTAGAAGGTTCTTGTTTATGTTACGATGAATGTATAGTCATCATGCATTGCTTTAGGCAAGTTCGGATTTTTATTTTCTATGTTGTTCTTTTCTTCTTTAGTTTGTAACATATGAGCAATAGTATGACGTCTATACCTACTCTCTCTAGCATTTTGGTTTCATTTCAATCTGTTGTCAATTTGTGATTGTGTGGGAGTGGGTTTGTCAACCATAGAATTCTTTTCTTCCCTTAGTGGAGGAACGAAAGAAACCATGGGAGGTTGTTCAACCACTTTCTTTTTATCTTTGTAAACTTGTTTGATTTTAGAAAGCACAATGGGATTGTTTTGATTGTCTCGTGGTATCTTATATGAAATGGGTGAAGGATTTGTAATAGGATTCTCTTAGATATTTGGAAGGGCTTTTTGTTCAATCATGGTTTCGTCAAGGATAGGTGGCTCAATCACGAGTTGAGGCATATTTCTAAGGGATAATTCTGCTATGTGTTTTGCTTTAAAATTTTGATATGCTTTGAAAAAAATTCTTCACGGGGTCTAATAGATTCAATAGGCTCGGGCCAAAAGAAATCCAATGAAAATTTCCCATGGGAAGACAAGGGATTAAAGCTAGTATGGTGCATAATGAAGATCTCATTGCCAAAGGGAAACTTTAAACATTTATGCACAACCAATAGGACAACATTCATGGAGCGAAGCCATGGATAGCCTAACTTCACACGAAATTGGTCTAATGACGGGATGATGGTGAATAGATTTATCGAACCAATCACAGGGCAAGCAAAACCATTATGCGTTTTGATCCATGCTTTCAATTTGTCATATGTATCTTGATAGAGTTCATGCACAAATAGGAATTCTTCAATAATCACATTCTCTACACAAATGAGATTAATTAGTATCCCATTAGTAGGCTTATCATTGATTCTTCTAGCTATGTAAAGAGGACCATCAGGTGCACGTTTGATTGTCATTTTTTGAGAAAGCAATATCAAGGGGCATTTTGGTTTGGCCCTTACGAGGTTTAGCTTCAATAAATGCCACTACTTCGACCATTTCATCCTTATTTTCATATTTTGTGTTTTCATCATATGTGTCAACATTCATCACATCATTCTTTGTTTCACTAGCTTTGACAAATGAAATAGTTTGTTTTCGACATGGGATTGGTAAAGATTTATAAGTTTTGGTTAGGAGGAGCTACAAACTTATTACCTTGATCTTTATTATTGTCAACGTCATTGATTTCCTCTTGTTCATTCACTTATTTAGTACTAACCATAGCATAAGTGACTCCTTGTTTCTTAGTGGGAGTAGATGACTTATCATAAGCTCCTAACAATTATTTCAAAGCTTTATATTTTATGCATGTCGTATTAATCAATTCAGGATGTTTCAAAGTGAGAGTTATCTTAGTGGAATTGCACATGATGGTGTTGATGTTGAGTGAAGGTGAAATGCAATGCAATGACCTTGAATGCAACATGTAGATGCAATTTTCAGATTCTAAACAAGGTAATTTTCTTATTACACTATGTAAAAACCTGAAATAATGTCTTGTAAATGCAATTTTGAAATCACACAATGCACTAACTTTATCAAATGAAGCTAAATATGATTAAATTGATGAAACAAAAATTCTACAAATAGAAACAAAAATCTGAAAACAACAAACAAAAATGCAAAAATGAATATTTTACGTCCAAAAAAATAGATTATGACCCTGATCAGGGACTCATTCACCCTAGGGTGAATGGGTCCTAGGTGAGGGTTTTGAAACAAGTTTTTACAGATTTTTGAGTGATGTTTAGCAGTTTCCAGATTCTGGTCTAATACAACAAGTTTCAGTTTAATTTTTCTGTGAAATGAGGATTGAATGTAAATGCAAAATGTGACAAAATGACAACCTAGAAAACCTAGTTTAATATGCAATTTTCATTTCAATTTTCAAATGTAAATGATATGCAAGATGACTGAGTTTTTTATATTTTTTAGATTTAAAAAATGCAAAGATGAAATCCTAAAACCCTTAAATGAATTGTAAAGTTAAATGCAAACTACACACCTTAAATGAGACCTAATTCAATGCAAAGAGATGCAAATGAATGCAAGATCTAAATCTAGGATGAAAGAGGACTCCAAAATCAGAAAATGCAAGGATCAAACTTAGGTTCACTAAAATGAAAAAGAGGAAAAAGGGGGTTGTGTTTACCAAAATAGGATTGATGAACCACAAAGGACCTATTTTCCTTATGAAAAGGCAGATCTGGAAAGGGGAAAACAATGTGTACCTTTAACCAAAAATCACCTTTTGAAGCTCACTGAGGATTCATTCGTCGTATGGTGAATGGGTCCTAGCTAGGGTTCCTAAAAAATGTTTTTTGTGTTCTATTCTGCCAGGTCTACACTCCCAGATTCTAGGTGTCCACTGACAGACAACCGAAAATAAATTTTGTAGAGGAGTTTCCATGATTTGACAAATTTTCTTGCAACTTTGACAACTTTACAACTTTCTTCAATTTTTCTCTTCAAAGGATCTTTCAACCTAAAATTGCACATCAAAGAGAAAAAAATCTTGTTTGTTAGGTGAATGGTTGTTTGCCTTGGTCAAACTCCATTTTGGTAATTAAACCTTGAAATGAAATAGAAAAGCATGAAGGAAGGAATGATGAATGAACAACAATATGTAACAATTCATCAAACCTTATTTGAACCTTGGAATGCAAGTCTACAAACTAGCATGAAGTGGCCTAAATGATTGTAGATCTTGACCATGAAACTTGATGTGAAACAATGCCTTTGATATACTTGAATAGATCTTGAACACTACATCACCATATTAGCTCAAACAACATGCATGATGCAATAAACCCTTGACATGATGAAATGAATCTTGATTGTTGCAATAATCTTCTATAATTCTACCCTTAAATGCCTTGAAATTTCTCTTGAAATGCTCTATCAATATTTACTTGAATGCTCTTATGATAACTTTATTTGCTAGTTGAAACATAGTGAAATAACCTCCTATTTATACATATCTTATCATTAATTCCCAAAATTCAAATATCACAAGCCGATGTTGAATTGTAGATTTGAAATCATTAAAATACTACCAAAAACATATTTTAAAAGGGGGTCCTAGGTCTAAGTGAGGACCCATTTGCCATAGGGTGAATGGGTCTTAGGTCACTTACCTAGAACACACATTACTCAAGGTTAAACATTATGTTAAATTAGGGTCCTAGGTCTAAGTGAGGACCCATTCGCCCTATGGTGAATGGGTCTTAGGTCACTTACCTAGGACACACATCTTCCAAAGTTAAGTGTTATGAAATGACATTTATGAATGTTGAGTTTTATCTCTCGAAAATTGCATTTAATTAGGCTTGGATTTGAATTAAAGGGGCCAATTAAGAAAAATTAACTTCAATCAAATAATAAAGCCCTAGATCAATGTGAAAGTGTAAAGGTACACCTTACAACATAAAAAATAAGGCACAATTAAGTCCATTTTATTAAAAAGGGCCCTAAACTTAATGTGAATATGAAAAACATATTACAGCACTAAATTAATACATAATTAAGCTCACTTATTATTAATTATTTCCAAATTAAATGTGAAAAAGGGATACTTTTTCCTACACTACACCATCCAACATGAACACCTTCTCACTGTACATGCCCACAAGCTAAAGGAATAAAACCACCAAACAAGATGATACACATATTGTCAAACAAGAGCTCCAAGTTACTAAAATATAACCAAGTCCATAAAGATCCATAATCATGAGCTTACAATGCCCAACATAGATCACATTAACAATATCCATGGTTTCTAATCTCACAAATCCAAAAAATAAATGTAACTTAAGAAAATCCATTGCAGCCCAGCAAGCCTTCCAACAACCTCCAACTCCTAACAAATTTCTACAAGCTTGCCAAGCTAAGAAATAAAAAAGGAATGCCCAGAACCAAATTTACCTTATGATACCAAATGATAAGAAATAAACAAGTTCTTATACCAATTGTAAGGAAATTCAATCTTTATCCGTATATGACTTCAATGGATGAGATGCATTTCTTGGACTACAACAACATTAAAATTTGAAAATTATATGCAAATTTGAAAACTAAGTTGCCTTAATATGGAAATACCATGATTAGATCCATCTTCTTTATGATACCAAAAAACAACCAACATATCATGTGTATTAACACCATCTTATGTGAACTGATAACAAAAATATATAAAGAATAATATCACCATAAGATATCAACAATGAAGCACATATCAGTAGCACAAGAGTATCACATAACATAAGATTTACGTGGAGAAACTCCACAAAGAAGAGAGACCAAGTATGCATTATCTTCAAACAAATGAGATTACAATGCAATCACTTCCATTTTTCTATTTGCCTCCAACATGGTAGCACCTATTCACCTATGAACAACCTCCTCATGCTTCAACCTCTCCTTGTTCTTGCAATGAAACTCTACATTCAATTGTCACTCATATTTTCTACATCCAAAAGGTTGAATGTATAGACTTGTGAAGGGGTCTAATGCACCAAACATGGCGCCCAAATATGGCTCTTCATTCCAAACGTCCCCAACCCTTGGATTACCTCCTCATAATGTGAAAGGTACTACTTTTGGCTCCAATACTTTCCCTCCAACTTGGGTGCCCAAATTTGGAAGATAAACATTACATTAAATGCAATAAATGATGGAATACCTAGAGACATTTATTGCCTCATTCCAAGCTCCCACTTGGAGAATACCAATAGTCACTCATTTGTCCTTTCCCTTGTCATTTATTATCCCATTATAGGTGTCCACATGTGGGAAAAACAATATTAAATATTTATGTCAACAAGTCACCTTTACCGCTACTAGTGGATCCCATCACTCCTTATGAATATATTACAAACAATAGTGAGAATTAATATTATTAAATATTTTCTTAGTACATCCTAAGTGCCTAAAGACACTTTCCAAGGATATTGGAACCATGACATAAGATTTACAAGGTGGATGGCGCCTTAATCCTAACACATGCTAGTATGACATGCAAATGTATGTATGGCATGCTTCCATCACCCAATTATATAGTTGTGTGTATGTTTTATGACCTACCGATAACTTTTTAACTTCCAAATATTCCTTTATAATTATTGTATGCCAAGTTTTTGGAAGTCTAGTAATCACCTTCACATTTTCTAATGTATATTGAGCTTCCTTTTCATTCTCAAGAAGATTGATTCTCACTCCTTATGCAAGCTTGAACTCTCGAAGGCAACCTACAAAATTTTCCAACACTATACAAGCTTTACAACATTCCAACATTCTACCACACCTCCTTGGTCCCATAAGCATCCTCTATTGTTTTTGTCGAGAATGATGTGTTGCTCTTTTTTCTCTCTTCTTTATTATTTACTATTTTCTTGTTTCCTTTGACATTATGGAGCTATCACCTCCTTTTTCCTTGCATACACACTAGGGTATCTTTCCTTGCAAACCAAGGATTAATGCTTATGGATTTATTTTTATTGTTCTTAGTCATAGAAACACATAGTATCTAAGAGCACACAATCTCCAACCTTCCCTCGTTCCATGGGATGCCCATGAGGTTGGAAGACCAAAATAGGGCAAGCTCCCAAGCAACCCCAACCTTCCATTTTGTCCTAGCTATAGGTTTATTGGAGTTTATCTCACATGGAGATTTGAGCTTTGCCTACTTGTTTTTATTAATTTAAATATTTATTTAAAATAGTTTTTTTAAACTAGCTTTTTAGGATTCTTGTACCTTTTTGTTAGTTCTTGGAATATTGTGATGGTGTATCTTTGATTCTTATGCATAGGCCTTATAGATTTTAGAAATGTACTTGATTTTATATTGACTTTGATCATTAGTGCATGGGTTGCACAACAAATTACGGTTTGGATAGTGTCACCTTGTCATCCTAGTCATTGAGCTTCTAGAGTCATATTCTAGATTCTTTATTATTTCAACAATATTTTTCTATAATTTATTTATGTATCTTGTTTGGTGTCTTCTAATACACAACCCAACTTTATTAACGTGAATAGAATTTTATCATACTTTAAATTTTATTTTACAAGTCTATGTAAGGCAAGGCCTTAAACAACATATTAAAAGAGAAAATTATAAAATTGTTGAGTACCAAGAACTATTGATCCAATAAACAACTTTCTTTTAATTGATAATTGGATATTTGAAATCTTTTACAATTTCATGTTTAGAGGCTTTTGATAGTTACAAACATGGTCTTGTTTGAAAGTGGTAACAATACTTTGGTACAAAATAAACCACTTATATTAATTTCAATATTTAGTAAGTTTTTTACTTACAAGACAACTTTTCTATTGAGAACAATTTGTTTGGATAATTGGTTATCTCACTTCCTGGCGTGCTTATTTAGAATATCTTATAACCTCATCTTTGGTCAGCCTTAGACTATTGCCATTTATTTTACTACTTTCTTTATGGTTCAATTTAAACATCACAACAAATTTTGTTCCATATTGGCTAATCATAATCCTTGAGATTATATGAAAACCATGAACAACACATCCAATATCTCTTATCCACCATTAATACCCAAAATCCTCCAATTTGATCCTCCCTTGCCTTGAATCACAAATTTTCTACTAATAGTCCCCCACGCACAATAAAACATACATTACATAAGTTTTTAATCCACCATTGATATCCAAGGTCCTCCAATCCACCCTTGTAATCCTCCTACATTTGGAAGCTTTGAAATATGCATTATATGGATGCGTTTACGTGTGTAGATGTGTATACATATATGCATCTAATGTAAATATATACAACCCAAATTGAAATATATGTGAACATATACACATGCACATATGTGTGTATGTGTATATATGTATGTATCTATGTGCATTTACATACGCATTTATGCATACATTTATATGTGCATGTGTATGTATGCATATATGCATATATGCATCTATGTGCATCTGTATACACATAATTATGTATACATTTATTAAGTGTGTAAGTGTCACGCATCAAGGATACAAGTGCACAGAATAATTGAGTGAACACGGGATAGCCATAGAATAAGTTTATTCATGTATTGTTGTGGTGCTTGTAGGCCAAGGTGAATGTCCATTTACAAATATCAAAGTTATATTAACTATGATCAAATATTAACTCTCTTAATTATTTTTCCTCCGTAGTCATCCGCTCCATATTTCAAAGACTATCGTGAAGGATCTGTTATTTAGTTGAAGAAATTTGACTCCAATTTTCATACCTATAATTGAAATGCATCAAGATTGAATTACATGCAAGTACAAGAAAATACAGTGATTGCATTGCCAAGTTACATAAGGCACATTTGCAGATTACAAATTCTGCAGGAAAAGAATGTATATTGAATATACAAGGAAAACTTGTGCTTCATTAACTGATTTAGACCCGCACTGCAAAAAGATGACCATGGAGTCCTTTGAGTATCAAGGAAAAACTATGAATAAAATTTTATAAGAATACATGCTTTGGAGCAACTTGATGCTATCAGAAGCGTCACTCTGAGTAAAATTTCATCAAAACATGATCAGAACAAATGTAATGCAACAAGACTAAGGTTACACTGATTCTGTCTGTCTTGCAACTTTATACCGTGCATACTGCTCCTCCTCTTTCAAGTCAATCATGAGGGGTTAGTTCTTTTATAAATAAAAATACTGCTATCCAGTTCTGAATTCATGCTGCCAAGTACAAGTTTAATATGGAGTCAATGGCAAACAGAACATTGAAGTGCAATGGTGGTTGAATTTGCACTTGTACCATTTGTTAAAGTGTCATTTACAATTGCACTAGATTTTCTTTTTCTAGAGCTGCCAGACTTGTGCTTCTTGGATGAACCAAGCCGTGCCACACTGGGCTCACAATTAAAATTTCCTGTATTATCCATTTTAGCATCTCCATCTGTAGTGTTATCCATATCATTAGGAGACACTTTTTTCTTGTCAAAACTTGCCATTATGATTTCTGCAGATTCAATTTTTTGTGATTCCAAAACAGGCTCCAAAGTAGTCAAATTTACTTCAGTGACTGAACGTAGATGCTGCTCTTTTTGTGTAGATGTCCTAAATGGTAAATTAGATGGTAAACCTGTCTCTGAAGGAGTGAGAACAGACATTGATGCAAGGGTGTAATCCAACAGAAATGTGCTTCTCACAAACCGATCTATTCTGCTGTAGTGTCGCTGTGAATATGGTATAAGGCCCTCCAGGAGTTCATTAATGCCTCGAATCTAAAATAAAATTAAACAAACCAAAATGAGTATATGATAAAGAAAATATATATCTAACTCAATAATAAAATATAAATGCAAACCCAAGATAATTTATAGCTTAAATACATAAGTACCTCCATGATGTCTGTTGGAGAAAGGACACTAAAAAGATGAAATAACACAAACTGGGCAACATGACAAAATTTTGGTTTTGTATTCCATTCTCGAACATATTCTAAGAGCATTCTGAGTTCTTCTTTCCCTAGGCCACTTATCACTGTACGTATATGATTCTCTTCATGCCGTTTTCTGACAAATAGACTTCAAGTCAGAAAAATAATTCAAGAAATATGAAAAAAGATAGGAAACTATCAGAACAAGAACCAGATCCCACCTCTGAAGTTCTGTAAAGATATTAAGGAGCTTATATGGTCTCCTTAGTTCAAATGCAAGTTGAATGGCTTTGGCATAATTAGTATCTGCTAGAGCATTTGCCAAGTCTTGGTCTTTCAATGTTTCTTCTTCCTGTACCATAAAAGTGATAAGACATGGATCTCAAGGCATATATGTTAACATACAGAAGGCATGTATCTGAATATGCCAAAAGTATAAGAAACCAAGGGATTATATATATTTTGAAGACGAACAAGCTGAACAAATTCATCATCAATATGATAGCCATTAGAAATATAGTACTGCTCAATTGCATGCTCAGTACTAAGATCGAACTGAAACTCATGAAGCATACCTCTTTGAGAAGAGCTTCCTCCTCATCTGCAGCAGTACAATCATGCCACAGATTTACAAGAGAGTCGCTGCCACCACTTGCAAGCATTTCTGTCTTCTTGCCAACAGCCAAGGCCCATATCTGCATGAGTAGATGATTAGAAATATAATCAATGTAGTTATCCAGCATCGTCAGAATTGCAATAGTCAAACTCACTCTTATTAATAAATGAAACTATAGGCCAAAATCTTTACAGCCAACCGAATTTTAGCTAAACAAGATATTCAAAGTACACTAAAACTGCAAAATGTAGAATAAAACACACAAAATTATGTCATGCCCGAGGAGATACTGACATGAAACAAAATCTTACAACAGGGATATAGCATGCATAGATCAACAGCTTGCAATCTAGAGTGCTAAAACTTGAACAAGCAGCAAAGAAAGTGGAAATAAAAAATGAATGGGGCCTCCAAAACATCAAATGTAGTTTAATGCATGTGCAATGAAAACAAATCTCCAAACAGAGTACATACGAGATTAAAAACCTAGGAAAGACAGCAGTCCATGAAAAGCATTTCATATTAAGCACAGTTGTTTGCTTGAAAACTCAGAGGCAAGCTGCAGTTCACCTTGTCCTCATGCTGGTCAAAAGTTGCAATACATTCATTTGACTTAACTGTCCACAACTTCAGCAAGCCATCAGCACCTGGGAAACAAGAAAGTTTCAAACAGCAGACAGAATAAGTTCATCATAAATGATGAATGTATGACAAATGAAATATGATCATCAATGTTAAAAAGAACAAAACAATTGCATTTTAAATTAGATAAGGAATTAAAAGGATAAGCAAGCAATTCTACCAGAAGAAATAAACTGTGTCCCACGAGTTAGGAATGAAGCTCGCAATACACTTGCAGTATGCCCTTCAAAAGTCTTCAAGCATGACCCATCTGATAGTGCCCATATTTTGATTGTCTTGTCACCAGACGCTGTCATTACACATTGGTCAACAGGGGAAAATTCTACACACCAAACTCCTCTTTTATGGCCTCTTAGCACCATCAATGGTACTAAATGTGGAAGCCTCCACACACGAGCAGTTTTATCCTGATAAAGGCACATCAGATATGGCTTAGGCAATCAATAAATCCCTTTTAGCAAAGATGTCATTATCAATATTTGCCCTAAGTCACAAATGTATAGCGACATATAATCAGAAGTGTTTTGACTCAAAAACCTGAGACCCTGTACAGACAAGACTGTCATTTGGTGCAATTGCCACAGAATTTATGTCCTTGTCATGAGCTGCAACAGTTGCCTGTGAAGTGAGCTTGACTGGCTCTTCAGCACCATAAGATTCCAGCACATTAGCTAGATTCCACAATTTGATTGTTCGATCACTGAAAAAGAAAAAGAAATATATCCAATCATTTCGATGCTTGCTTACATTCTTTTGTATTCACTAAAGACAAATAGCCCAAATTTTGACAAATTTCCAAATACAAATCAAACCACACATAATAAAGTAGTCAATTTTGAACAAAAAACATGTGGTTCAGAATCTTCAAAAATGTGATTGTCTCAATGTTGGGATTACCAAAAACTCCTTGGCATGCCTATTTCTGTTTTGGAATATTTTTCAAACTCACAGAACCCAAAAACCTGTGGAAGAAAACTTTCTTGTTAGCAGTGTTCCATGGTGACCTGCACGGCCACCCTTCCCCCCTGCCCCCAACAACAACAAAAGTAGGCCATTCCGGAGACTGGAATGTCCCTAGGACGGTAGGATGCCAAGAGGATGCACCCCCACCACTCCTGGCAAGCAGAAAATGGCCCCAATGCATTTCACATAGAGAGGGACATTTCTAAGGCATCGTCCCATCACCTTCCCCCTATGGGGAAGTTAGGGGATGTTGGGGTGTCCCTAAGACTTATAGGAAACTTAATCACATCCCTTGACCGTCCAGCATTAATCCTAAAAAATTTATTGGCCCTGCCCACATCCTAAACACTTTAAAAACCTATAAAAGACATAAGACATCCCACCCTCAATCCGAATCACCATCAAGTTTGTCATTGCATCAAGCAAGAGTGAATTGTCAGAGCAAGAATGCAAGATGGAGAGGAAGAGAAAGAGCAAAAAGAAGAGCACATCACAGGTCTTCATAAATCAAACATTCATTGTTCAACACATTCATCAAGCCTACGAGGTGAGCCTTGGCTCTCCATACTTTGGCATTTGCATTTCCTATTTTCAATGTCCATTCCTAAATCTAAAATCAATGATGTACATCAAATGACAATTTTTTTTGTTTTCAATTTAGATAAAATCAATTTATTGTATGAACTTTAAATATACAAATTGATAAAATGTTGTTTTTAGTGATGAACTGTTGGTTTTACTAGAAATCCTAAAAATAGAATTTAGAGGTTAAAGTTTTGGCTTTACTTCTGTAAAAGCAGTATTTTAGGTTTTTTAATTAATTTATTAAAGTTTTTATCGGTAATCAGATTAGGATTTCATCTTTAGTTTATCCTTTACTTTTGTGCTTCATGCAACCTGAAGTAAAAAACACATAACTAAAATCCTTGTTTGATGACAGTTGAAGAACAAGAACTCTTATTTTTGTGTATTCTCTACTTCTACACAATGTGTGACTTGAAACGGGAAAAACAAAAAGCCTATGTTACCAAGTTCTCCCCTTAAGGGTCTCAGTCCTGTACCCAACCAGGCCAGGCTCTAGAGCAGCCTGGAAGCAGACTTGCCACCCCACTAGCTGATTTTTTTCAAAGATAGTTGACTACAAAGAAGGGGCCATGAAAAATTGGGATATAACTCCTAACTGCACCAACTTGGATGCATCTATTGTAGAGCTTGCTAGAGTCAATGTAGATGATGATGAGACTCTTACACGTGATGTACCCAGTGGGAGTGGCACTCCATTTACTTGTGGTTCAAATGATGTTGAACCAAGTGATGACTTTGATCTAGAGTCTTTTATTATATTATTTTCAAGTTTTTTAATCCTAGTAATTTTCATTTGAATCGTCTTAGACATATATGATATATGACATAATATTGAAATTTTGACTATCAATGGACATTTATCTTTATCACTACCATTGATCAATGATGAAGTATTATACTATCAAAGATTTGAAGTATAATATCATGTGATATATCTGTATCAAATGTATTTACAATTTTGTATATTTATTTTTATAACTGCATATATTGTTGATCAATGATGAAGTATTATACTATCAAAGATTCAAAGTATAATATTATGTGATATATCTGTATCAAATGTATTTACAATTTTGTATATTTATTTTTAAAACTGCATATATACAAAATTGTAAATACATTTGATACAGATATATCACATGATATTTTACTTCAAATCTTTGATAGTATAAAACTTCATCATTGATCAATGGTAGTGATAAAGATAAATACCCATTGATAGTCTAGAGCGTCTTGGGAGCAGACTTGCCACCCCACTGTGGGTAGGTGTACCCATAAGAGACCTAGGGCAGCAAGGACGCTTCCTATCCACTCCAAAACACTCCTAGATGGTCTTGCAAACAGAAAATTTTAAAAAGCTTTTTTAAAACATTAAAAAAACCCTAAAAAACACCTAAAACCTAAAACACGCCCCTTATGTTTGTCGTTCGACAAACACAACCCTATTTCAAATAAACTCATTCTTGTTATGCCATTTTTGCATTTTGAAAGATAGCTGACTACAAAGAAGAGGCAATGAAAAATTGGGATATAACCCCAAGTGTACGAACTTGGATGTGTCTATTGTAGAGCTTGCTAGAGTCAATGTAGATGATGATGAGACTCTTACACATATATCAATAATATATACATATATGCAGTTCTAAAAATAAATATACAAAATTGTAAATACATTTGATACAGATATATCACATAATATTATACTTTGAATCTTTGATAGTATAATACTTCATCATTGATCAATGGTAGTGATAAAGATAAATGTCCATTGATAGTCTAGAGCGACCTGAGAGCAGACTTGCACCCCATTGTGGGTAGATGTACCCACAAGAAACCTAGGGTGGCAAGGACGCTTCCTATCCACTCCAAAACACTCCTAGATGCTCTTGCAAACAAAAAAATTTAAAAATCTTTTTTAAAACATTAAAACAGTTTAAATAACCCTAAAAAACACCTAAAACCTAAAACATGCCCCTTATGTTTGTTGTTTGACAAACACAACTATATTTCAGATAAACTCATTATTGTTATGCCATTTTTGCATTTTGAATGATAGCTGATTTTTTTTGAAGATAGTTGACTATAAAGAGGGGGCAATGAAAAATTGGGATAAACCCCAAGTGTACCAACTTGGATGCGTCTATTGTAGAGCTTGCTAGAGTCAATGTAGATGATGATGAGACTCTTACACGTAATGTACCTAGTGGGGGTGGCACTCCATTTGCTTGTGGTCCAAATGATGTTGAACCAAGTCATGACTTTGATCTAGAGTCTTTTATTATATTATTTTCAAATTTTGTAATCCTAGTGATTTTCATTTGAATCGTCCTAGACATATATGATACATGACAATAATGACATACTATTGAAATTTTGATTATCAATGGACATTTATCTTTATCACTACCATTGATCAATGATGAAGTATTAACTATAAAAGATTCAAAGTATAATATTATGTGATATATCTGTATCAAATGTATTTACAATTTTATATATTTCTTTTTAAAACTACATATATATAATATAATACAACCATACAGTACCCAAGAATTTTTTTTATCATACTGGCATACCAAATCCTTGTACCAGCCTTGTACTAACATTGACAACTTAGCAAAAAGGAAAATCCTTATGTCTTGAACCCTTGCATTATGTATGGTTTAAAATTTAAACCATTAACTTTATTTCTTGCATTGTCACTGAGTTCTCATAGCATGAATGAGGGTCAACCTTTGCGAGTTGAAGTTGAGTCTAAGGATTCAAGAATAGATAAGAGGGGTGGTTTGGGACGATGGTTCAAGGCAGTGAGGTTGTCCTTCCACTGTGCTGGAAAAAATTGCCAATGACCCCTTCAATAATAAGTCCCATTTGAGACAATTTGCAGACAAACTACAAGTAAAGCCTAGGGCACCAAGGGGCACTAAGCTGTGAAATTGTCAATTTTGTAACCTTGAATTCCAAGGCAACATTACTAGAATTAATACACACCTCCTTCATGTTTGAGGCAAAGGCATTGAGATATGTGGCACCTAGTCACTCAAACAAAAGGCCAAAATAAATAAATTGTGGGGTTGTATTGAAAAAATCACAAACAATTGCTAATATGCCACTGAGGGCTACTACTTTCCAAGAGCCATGATTTCCTACTTTTCCACCTAGTTCAAGGGCAAGAGAGCCTAATGGATGCTCAAAACCAAGTGGCAAGGTTACTCAATGTGTAAAATTAAGGATGAGGAAAATGATCCCATTAGCAAATCTTTCTTTGCTAATGTCATTCCATTCCACGTGACCTACTCTCATTACTATAAGGAGGTTGTGGCAAAGATAATAAGAGTGGGCCCTTCATGTGTTCCACCATGGGAGACAAAACTATAGACAACAATCTTGAATAAAAACTATTCCAAGATTAATATTCTAATGAAGAAACTGAAGGCTACCCAAGTCACTAGTGAGCGCAACATAATCATGGATGGGTTGACAAACATTAGGAATCATCCACACATCATCATAGTCACATGTACAAAGGGCTCTTATTTCCTTAGTTTGTTTATTGTTGAAGGCATCACAAGGATATTGATTAGAAATTCCAAATCCATAGAGATGTCATTGAGGAGTTTGGAGAAGAAAATGTGATACAAGTCATGATAGATGCAACACTGTATGGAAGTTGATTGAAGTGGCCTACAAAGATATTGGTGGACTCCTTGTGTGCATTCCATAAACAATGCACTCAAGGACATGGGCAAAATTGGCTCAATCAAACAAGGCATCCATTATGCTAACGATGTGTAGATGTTTATTTGCAACCACCACACTTTCGCATGCACTAATCCAAACCTTCTCCAAGAAAGAATGTTTGAACCAACAAAAATTAGACATACATTGTACTCTATTCTCTTGAAGAAGATGCTTTAGTTGCAAGAGCATCGCAACTAATGGTCATGACACAACAGTGGAATCAATGGCCTAATTCTAAATCAAAGCAGGGGAAGAGAGTGAAGGAGGCGGTGAAGAGTGACATTTTTTGGGGCTGATGCAAATACATTGTCTCTATCATTGCTCCAATCTTCACAATCATAAATATGGGGGCATGAATGCACATAGCCTAGGAGAAATGTATGAGTGTATTGACGGTATGCTCGGTAAAATAAAGGTTGTTGTACAAGAGAAAGACCCGCATTGATCAACACTCCATTACATATAGCATTGGTCAATGATAGAGAGAACATATTTCATACGAGCCCAATGGTGAGAGAAGCTCAACACTCCCTTGCACAGAGTTGCATAGAATTGAACTTGAAACAATATGTGCAAAGGCTTGGTAGTTAGCCCTATGCAAGATATCGAGGTTAAGGCAAGGTTTGTGAAGATTATTAGAAGATGTACAATTTCAGGATGCCTTCATCATTCGTACGAAGAAGACAAAATTTCCCACTCAAGGGGACATCCAAAAGAGGCCATTGAGAGGAACTGATCTACTTATAACTTTATCAACTCTATTAAGAGGAATAGGCCTACCTCTAGGAAGGCAAAAAAGCTTGGAGCCATACAAAGCACCTCATATCTCATTGGCTGTAACATGTTTACATACAAGGAAATGCAACAACCCTATGGGATGTAGAGCTAGAGGAGCTAAACACATGATGATGATGATGTGGCATAAGCAAGGTTGGTTGGTATTGGTTTGGTGGAGGTTAACATTGAGGATTCCAACAACTCTAGTGATGAGGAGTTTGGCTTAGACTTTGGGGTGATTAGATGCATTGGGCCATTGGCCAATTGTATACAAGTTTTGAATGTAATCATCATTTTGAATATAGTATATTAATATTCAGCATTCTCATTGCTCAATGCAATGTGTTTAGTATTAGGTAGTTAACAATTTCAATTGTTATTTCTTATACAATTTTTTTATAATTAAATTTTCATGCATTATATTATATTTGCACCACCATCCCAAGATCCTTCTGTGAAACTATGCCTATTAGCCTAATTTTTTGTTTTAAGAAATTCAGTTCCCAGGCAGTTTTTTCATGGGTCTTGTACCTTGTGGATGAACACACTAATGATAAACTCCAACAAAGCATAAACGATGCAGATTTTATACACCATTACATAAAACACATTGGAATACACATTTCAATACAATACATATTTGTTCAAAACTTCAACCAATTGGCAACTACCTCGTGTTTTAAGATTGAGGATGAATGGAAGATAAAAAGTATGACACAATCAATGCCATCTCCAAGTAATGTGCATTTTCTTTCAAGTTGATAGTTTTGTTTAAATTTATGGTCATCATGTATATTTGTTTCTCTCAATTTTATTTTGCGATCTTACTCAATTTGCATTTTGTGTACACTTCTAGTTTCACAAGTGATGTATTATGTCTTTACATACCTGCACATAAAGAAATGTAGATGCAGAAATTAGTAAATCTATATGCATACATGTCCTCTTGTTTATGCAAATAAACTAAGTATATAAGCCTATCTGAGATTCAAAAAGCTACAACTAGGAATTCTTGTTGCCATCTTTAAGCAATTCATGGTCTACATGGATTGAGATCTCTAGCACTAGCTTGACTTCTCGAGTACAATCTGGGAAATGATGGCCTATAAGGTATCATGGGAAAAACAATGATCACATACATTTGGAGGAAAATTTTCATGATATCATTGCCAAACTTAGTGTGAACGGGTACAATTGATGTCCTCACTTCGCAGGTTTTATCAATCCTCTGTCCTCAACATGTCTACATACCTCAATGTTGCTTGCTTAATATACTTGAGAGACAAGATTCATCATGTTAGTTTTAAACTAAGTTACCTGATTATGCGTTTGGGTACAGGATTCACTTTTTCTTGTTGATCCCAAGTTTGGCACGTGTTAGAGTACAGATATAGAAATATAAATAATACCTGCGTCCATGGCATCTTGGGGATGGGGATGGGGGTACAGCAGGGGATGCATTTTGGGGACAACAGTCTGAGGGCCATTTTTGGGGGACAGCAGGAGACGGCAATATATATGAATTTTTCAATATATATTTGTTAGAGAAAGAGTGGGCCATTTTTTGGGATAGTCGGCGGGGGGCAGCAATATATAAATTTTTCAAAATATATATACATATGCATGTATGTATATATATATAAGGTTAGAGAGAGAATGGATCAAAGTTGACCCACTAACTCACAAAAGATAGTGAACTTTATGCACCCAATTAGAGTTTAAAATGCATTCAAATAAAATAAATATTTTATCTTATGCATGGGCAACCCATGCCTTGCTAGCGCCCAGAAAGATAGCAAAGAGAATTTAAATTATTTTGAATTTAATTCATATTGGGCCGACCCTATTTTGGCTCCCAATATGTGTTTTGAGAAGGTGCTAATAAATTGAAAGTTATCTCCCTTGGCAAAGGATATATCCTTTCATGAAGTCGCACCCATTTGTTAAGGTATAAGGAGAGGTTGCAAAAAGTCTTTGAAGGTAAGAAATAATTGAATATACTTTTATATTAGAGCAGATCTAAATGCAAGATGATGACAGATTTGTAAGCAAAAGTTGTTGAAGATTTGAGCAGACCTTTTAAGGTACTTTGTGCAGATTTATGCCAAATTTGTGAGCAGTTTTATGAAGTTTTTTTAGCAGATTGGTGAGGGAGTTTATGGCAGATCTTTGTGAAGGTATTAAGGCAGATTTGTGAAGCATATTGGAGCAGCAATACTCAAGAAGGCAAACATAATATTCATTTGGAGGTTAGTGCCTCTCATTAGAAGAGATTGGTGTCTCCAGTGGGTTGGTGCCTACGAAGTTTGTACGAGAAGTTGAATATAAGCAATACTTTGCTGCAGGCTTTTACTGCAGTATTATTCTCAGATCACCATCATCTGCAGACCTCTGTAGCTACCGTCTAAGATAGGTACTTTACAAGGGAATTGGATTAGATCCAGCACTAACTTTCAGATTTAAGTTTGGAGATATAGGTTGTGACTACTCTTGGGAGTTGGTGACAGTATTAAAATATAAAACTAGCGAAGGCAGGGATACACATAACTCTTGCAGTAGGAGGGTGAAAAAATTACCTAGGATTTTGAACTTGGGTAGGCCTCACATAATCACTGGAAGACCTGAAAGCATGAAAACAATAGCACCACAAGTATGGAGTCTTAATATATGACATACCTAAAGCATGGAAGAGATTCTTGAGTTGTCGATTAATTCTCTGAAATAGGATTAGTAAAATAAGAAAATTGGCTAACTTAGCAGTTACGAATAATTCTTTAAGACTTTCAAAGTTTGAGAAAGGTGGAAAAGAGGAGTAGAAGTTACTTGGGTGATCCAGACAGTCTGGAGACTTCAGTCATGTCGAGAAAATGGCACTGATGACAGTTTCAACTGGGGTCAAACATGTCACTAGCACACAAGATAATCCCGCCCACAGCCAAAACCGTCCCAGATAAGAGCAAAACACAAAGCACACAGACAGAGAAGGAGCTGAATCATTCAGAGTTCTGTCTTTTTTATTCTTGAAACAATTGGGCCTCTCTTCAAGGATATTTTTGAGCTTGTGGACTATATTGTCCTGCATTTGTAATTGAAAAAAAGCAACTGTTGAGAGAGCTTGGCCTCAACGTTGAATCTCTTTGTATGTTGGGCAAGAAGGCCCTGAGGGATTTGAAAAAACATTGTTTGCTATCTTCACAACCATCAAGTTGAGATTTCAAGGGATCTATTTAGCTATGAAGTATTGGAAAATATGACAAATATTATCCACTATTGGGCCCAACCTCTAATGGATTATTTTAATACCAATTATAAAATTCACAAAATGTTGAAAATCGCCTTTAATCTCAAGACTATGGAATCCGAAGTTCCCACCAATTTGCAAACACAAATTGATAGCATGAAGTTTAGCCAGGTTGTAAGAGTGAAATCTCATTTATCAGTTCAAAGTAAGTAGGTGGTTGCACAAAATGGCACAAAATTTTCCTCCTATGCTTGCTTCACCTAGGTTTCACCTGGAGGACCAATCACAATTAAATTTGAAGTAGCCTTGGACTGGTGGTTCCTAATTTTTTTTAGAGGGATTGTATAGTTTTAAACTGCTGCCTTAAAGTATCAGTGAGTCTGTGCCATATTTTCTGGGTGAAATTACAGTTAAGAAAAAGATGTTAAATATTTTCTTCCCCCTTAAAGCATAAGGGGGAAAACCTAGCACCCTATCCATCCCTATTTCTTAAGGATTCATAGTAGTGAGAATGTTTTCATGGTTAACCAGCCACAAGAATAGAGTTGCTTTTGGCCAATCATGGACTTTCCAGATTTCTCCCATTTTGGGTCACAGATGGTAGATTGACCTGTCAAGTGTTGATGGGAAGATGCTACCATACAGCATCTTATGATTATGTTAGCCCAAAAGTGTGGGTCTTCCTTTACCCTTGTTAAGATATGTCACTGAGATGGTTTAGATTTGACAAGGAGGAATGCTGGACCAATTTTTTTTTCATAAGGCTGAAAAATTCCCTCATCCCATTCTTTTTCCATGTTTTTTTGGAGCTCCTTGCACACTATTCCAGTCAAAGGGAGTAAAAGAATTCCAAGAGTTCAAAAATTTGCTTTTGGAGCTCTCTCCTATCTGCCAAGTGATTCTGTCTTTATGAAGGGCCATTCCATTTTTTACGATTTGGTAAATGGAAGAGCGAGTATGAGATTAAGCTGTTAGTCTATTTCTGCCCTCAAGGCCTATTTAAAAAAAAAAAAGAAAAATAACAAGGTGTCCTTGGTAATATTAGGTCTCATGTTAAGTCTTGCTCCATTTTCTTTTTTGGTAATATTAGGTGTCCATGTTTTAGATTGACAAGTTATGTCTTTTGACTTTTGGAAAAGTTTATCTTCCAATTAAGTCTACAGGGGTTCAAATATTTCAAAAAGCGCAGCAAAAGTCTTCTTTTGCTAAAAGAAAAACACCACGTGCATGCATGAGGAGGGTTTTGTGTTTCAAGAGGAGTTTGAACTTAAAAGAGAATGGGTCGACCTGTTATGGGTTTAGAGCATTTTTAGGGTTTTCCACAACAGCTCCAGCAGATTAGTATGGCGGCCAAGGAAATTGCAAACAACATTATTTTTAGGGGAAACGTGGAACTTGAGCTTGCTAATACTCGACTACAGGTATGCAACGTGTGTTTTGTTATTTCAGTTCAAAAACTTTAAAGGCACTTTTATGAGGTAGATGCACATGGAAATGTGTTTTAATGGCATAGCAGAGGTGTTACAAAAGACAATATAATCCCTGAAAACTGCTATTTATGATCCATGCAAGTGCATGCAAAATATGCACACCACTTCAACTGTCAAGGGAAAGAATTTTGGTAAAACAACTCGTAGTGTCAGGTCATATGCAATGTTTTCTTGTCTAGGGTTCCAATGAAACAGGCTGGTCCTTTATATTTCTTTGTTTTATTATTCTCTGGAGCATTATATCTTTTGTTTCAATAAATTGTTCATAATATTGAGATGAGGACTGAGTGAAGGAGCACATGAGAATGTTTGGAGGAATAGAAAAGGTTGTGATGTCTCGTAACCTGCCAACTACAAAATGATGGGATTTTGTATTAATGTATTTGTTGCTGCAGTAAACATGTTATCTTATCATATTCCATACGCATTTGTATCACTTGGAAATGGAAAAATCAAGCCCAATTTATGATTGAGCTTATACAACAACTTGTCTCAAAGAACTTTAATGCAGCAGTTGGGACATTATATCACAGCAAGTTGGTCAAAGGTTATGGATTTTAACAGACTTATGCAGATTCAGGCTTTGGAATAGTGACTTCTCTCCAAGAGACCAGTCCCAATGACACTTGGGCTCCCCTGCAGCTATTCACATTAGAGATATGGTGTGCAACTTTTGAATTTCGTTCTTGTCATGGGAGTTGTTGTATGCAGTTTGGAGCATAGACCAAACCCTGATGTTTGAGGAAACCCAAGGAGCAAGTCTGACCATTTTCTGCTATACTGTAGGCCCGACTTCAAGTCTCACAGTATGACAGCTTTTACCAACAATTAATGGAATTGAATAGTTTGACTCAAAGTACAACTGAGGGCTATTGTAGTGGATGGAGTAGTTGTTCATTGCTGCTGTTACAAAGTCCCATTTGTAGAGACTTGAGTGCAGTTTGAAACTGTCCATGATTATAATTCAACAATCACAAGTAGGGAAGTGGTATATGCGGGTAATGCTACTTTATAGTAGGGAGTCTAAAGATCAAAGCTATCCTTTGACACCTCAGCAAAGTAGAGATTCTAAAATGTGCAACACAGATTATATTCATGGTTTTGTAATATTTAGTGGGCAAGTTGACACTGTACTTTATGACAAAATTAGTACATTGATTTGCAATTCAATGGAGTTATTGAAGTGTTCCATTGCCGACACTGCATATGGTCGAGGTTTGACAGAGAGAAGGACAGTGCTGTGAAAGATGACAAAGCCATGCAAAAGGTTACAGTGAGAACATAGTATTGACATCCTTGATTATAGTGCAAGATACTCCAATCATGAGGACGGTAGAAGGTTAGTCTATGGGGCTGCTGGTGTCAATAAGGCAGGGTATGAAGAACATGATCACTATCACCAATGATAGTGGCAGGACAGTCAAGTTCTAAATGACACAAAAGAAAAAACAAAAAGGATAAGTGGCAATCCTTAAATAACAGTTCAAACAAAAGTGTGTCAACAGTGATCAAATGGCTTATGGCAGTGAAGCAAATGAGGTATTTGCATACCACAAGGCCTTTTTCCAAAGGTTGCTGTTTGGCATGATTTTGGCAGTCCAGATTTGGGAGACAAAAGTAGTTAAAAAGGGAATCCCTTGTATTCATTATCAAAGGGAGTATGTTATAGGAATCAATGTGTATGACAGTGATGATTCACTGTTGAAGAAGACAATAGTCATGTAAGATTACCATGCATAAGGTGAAAAAGGCAGTTGGTAACATGCTACACAGAGAGACACATATACAGGGAGGATGTCTTTATGAATATTCTTGCTAGTATGAAAGAATTTGATGGCCAAGAAGGCCTTCAAGAACTTACAAATGAGGTTATATCTTTGCTCTCTGATCTGATGTTAGAGCAAGTTTTTCCAACGTTGAATGATTACTGTTAGGCACAGTCCATAATGACTGGCAGAACAGCAAACACAATATCAGTTCAGTGATCATGACAGGGGGCAACCATGGAGCAAGGTTTATGATGTGAAGACATGAAAGAAGCAGTTCATAGGGATTGAAATTGAAGTGAAAGCAAAAGTTTTCCATGATCAAAGGACCCATCTCAGGTTAGCCCCAAATAGAAGGTTAAGCTTCTTCAGATACTCTATGGCATTGCATTGTAACCACAGGTAGCAAAGCTTACAGCAGTGGCAAGGACATTCATTGGTCCAGTGAGCAGAGGTTTGTTAATAATAAATGACAGTCATAACAAAAGGGTTTTGAATGTATAGCAGCCTTGTCCAAAAGATTGAAAATCCTTAAGAGCAAGAAAAGATGTTTTGAAAATGTTATATGCAAGGGTATAATGCATGACAGTCATGACAAGCATTGAGTTTTTAAGGAAAACAAAATGAGTTTTCAGAAGGAACTGCTAGTGAAGTAAGTGCTGCTATCTCCAATCTATTATCAAACACAATGCTTCAGTAGATGCACAAGTGGACAGTCAAGAGGGTCATGCCAGTGTAGAAGCCAAGAAGATGAGGATAATGAGGGTTTAATAGTGATCAGTGGGCAGCATTGTGGTATGTTCTCCATGGCAGTACTTTCAACCTATGCATGATGGTAACTTATACATATGGCAATCCCTTTAGAGGCAGTCGAGCATGTTAGTTTTAGGATCAGAAAATGCAACACATATGACAATGAACACCACAAGGTACCCTGGGAAAACCCTCCAGCTCGAGGGAAAAAAACCCAGCAAATATATCGCTTATATATTCAAGGAATAGGAGCAGAAATCTGCTTACAACTCAGGCCCAACACAAGGCCGAATTTGATACAATGAAAAATAGCACCTCTCCTAGATGCGAAGATACAACATGAATATGTTTCTCCTTGAAATCAATCTGCTATAACAATATAATGATCTGCTGCACAAGTGCGAACTTCTTCTAGGAATGCGAATATGATGAATGAACTTGATGATGAAATGAGATGAACAACACCTTGTATTTATACAAAACAATGTGACTCTTCATGAGGTCGGCCTCATTAAGAATTTCCAATAATTGAATAGGTCGGCCATCATTAAAGAAGTCAGCCCAAATAATATAATAAATATTATGCCAAGTGAAGCGCCTCTTCACTTTAATAGATGCAATAAATAAATAGCCGTTAGGCTATATGAAATTTATTGTTCAACAAGCAAGGCGGAAGTATGTAGCCTGAAGCTACAACATCAACACTCCCTCTTAGCTAGGGAGGAATACTTCCGATACACACTGTCATGGAATCTCTCAACATGACACCCAAAATGGCTACACCCATATGTGGGAGGGGCTCATCACAGATTCACTCAATTGTGATATCAACCATCATGGCTACTCCCATGTATGGTAAAGCATATGTGCACAAGTGCCCATCACGGAATCACTCAACATGATGTCGTCATCTCAACATGACATTCACCATGGATACTCCCAGATGGTGAATAAATACAAGTACAAGAAAATCATCACGGATTCTCTCACGTGATGTTGTCATGGATCACTCAACATGACATCCACCATGGCTACTCCCAGAGGGTGGAAAACAAGGGCTTACACCTCAAATTTCTCTAACAGAGAAAAATGCATTAGAGCAAATCACAGAAGATCACTGAAGCTGAGTCTCCCTCTCAGCTAGGGCTTGGTGAGAATGTTTGTCGTCTACTCATCAGTACTAATATACTTCAACTGGATTGCTTTCCTCAATACCATATCTCTAATATAGTGGTATTTGATCTCAACATGTTTGGTTTTGTCATGAAACACTGGATTGACAGAAAGCTTCACACAACTTTGATTATCACAATGAATGATAGTCGGCTCCAATGATTGTCCAAACAATCCTGCAAGGAGCTTCCGAAGCCACACTACTTCTTGAGTTGCCACGCATGCTGCAATGTACTCGGCCTCTGCGGTGCTCAATGCCACTAAACACTGCTTCCTGCTACACCAGGAGATCATCGCAGACCCCAAACTGAAACAACATCCAAAGGTGCTCTTCCGATCAGCAACACACCCTGCCCAATCAGAATCAGTATAACCATGTAGCTTCAAGTCCACACTAGAAGAATATCTCAAGCCATACCCAACTGTGCCACGCAAGTATCTCAGGATATGCTTTGCTGCAACTAGGTGTATTTGCCTTGGTTCACACATGAACTGACTAAGTGCACTCACTGCATAGCTAATATCTGGTATGGTATTGACTAGATACATCAATGATCCAATCAACTGCCTATACATAGTAGGATCCACCAGATCTGAACTAGCTGCAACCTCTTTTAACTTTTGAAAATTGGTTTCCATAGGTGCAGACATGGATTTGCAATCCATCATACCAAATCTCTTCAAGATGTCTATTGTATAATTCCCTTGACTTAGAATGATCTCATTAGGCCTCTGCCATACTTCTAAACCAAGGAAGTGATGCATGTACTTGAGATCCTTCATTTAAAATTCAGAAGCCAACTCCTTCTTGCATTTGATAATGAGGTGTTTTTCTCCAGTAAGAAATAGATCATCAACATAAAGAACCAAGATCAATCCTTCGCCATCAATTACCTTGAAGTACGGGTTTGAATCAACATCATTCTTAGAGAAGCCCAAGCTCAGCAGGTATCGATCAATCCTCTCATACCAAGCACGAGGAGCCTGCTTAAGGCCATACAAAGCCTTATTCAATCTGCAAACATGAGACTCCTTCCCATGAACCTCAAATCCATCAGGTTGCTCAATGTATACCTCTTCTTCAATTACACCATTTAGAAATTGTTGTCTTCATGTCCATCTGGTGTAACTTCCATCCTTTAGCCGCTGCAATAGAAATGATAGTCCTAATGGAGGTATAACGAGCAACTGGAGCAAACGTTTCCTCATAATCTATTCCGTCTTTCTGAGAGATCCCCCTAGCCACAAATCTAGCCTTGTACTTCTCAATGCTTCCATCAACCGCATGCTTGATCTTGAAAAGCCACTTAGAAGATACAACAGATTTGCCTTTTGGTCTAGGTACAATGTCCCAAACATCGTTCTTGAGGATAGATTGATATTCTTCAGCCATAGCATCTCTCCATACTTGTTGATTTGTAGCTTCCTCAACACTGGAAGGTTCAGACTCAATGATTTGACTCATCAATGCAACATAGCTTGAAAACTTTTGAGGTCTTTTGCTTTCTCTAAATGTTCCTCTAGGGGCTACAAAATTTTCTGCCTCCTGCATTGTTTGGTTAACCCATAGAGGTCTCTTTCGACCAATAACAATGCCTGTAGGCCCATCTTAGGTTCCAAAGGCTCAATTGGATCATCATCTTCTTTAGGATCAGTAGCCTCCCTCTGAATCTCAAGAGTATGGCCAACTTCCATGTCCTAAGGAGACTCTTGGTCTTCATTGTCTATCTCCATGTGAGAGCCTTTAGATCTCTTGAATGCAACATCTTCTTCAAATGTAACATCCCTGCTGATCTCTATCAGCTTCTGACCTGGAATGTAAATCCTGTAGGCTTTTGAAGACTCACTGTAGCCCACAAATATTCCCTTCTTGCCAAATGGTTCCAACTTTGTCCTTTTATCTTTAGGAACATGAACATACACAGGACAACCAAATATTCTCAAATGGTTGACTTCAGGCTTCACACCTGTGAAAGCTTCTTCAGGAGTCATGTTCTCCAAGATATGATGAAGGCTCCGATTCAGAACATACACAGTTGTCCTAGAAGCTTCGGCCCAAAGGAAGATTTGCAGATCCTGATCATGAATCATGGCCTTAGTTGCTTCTACAATAGATTTGTTCTTCCTTTTTGCTACATTGTTTTGTTGTGGATTGTAGGGAACACAAAACTCCCTCTTAATTCCTGCTTCAACACAAAAGTTACGAAAGCTTCTAGAGATGTATTCTCCTCCGTTGTCAGATCTCAGAACTTTGATCCTCTTCCCGAACAAGTTCTCTACTTGAGCTTTAAATTCCTTGAATCTCTCAAGTACTTCCTCAGATTCTTTAGTCTTTAAGAAATAAATCCAAGTCTTTCTAGAGTAGTCATCAATGAAAATTACATAATACAAGAAACCACTCAAAGAAGCAACAGACATTGGACCACACAAATCAGAATGAACAAGATCTAGAATGCATTTGGATCTACTTTCAATACTATGAAAGAGTCCTTTAGTATTCTTACCCAATGCGCATCCTCAACAAGTACCTTCATACTCCTAGCTGAGTTTAGGAATGTCAATGACCATCTTCTCCATGGTTGGAAGCGCTCAGAAGTGAATGTGAGCAAGTCTTCTATGCCAAAGCTCACACAAACTTGATGTATCATGCAACAAAGCCTGTACTGGACGAGTGGAAAGTCAATAGAGACATTCTTGCCGAACACCAATCACTCGGGCTGACTTGATGCTAGAGTTCTTCGGCCATGCAAGAACTTTACCTTCGGAGAATGCAACTTGATATCCCTTGTCCTCCAAGGCTGAAATAGAGATAAGGTTCCGCTTGATGCCTGGTACAAATAGTACATCACTCAACTGCAAGGAGATGCTGAAATCTAAGTGAAAAGTGGAGGTCCCAACACCTTTCACTGTATAACATGCATCATCTCCAATTATGACTTGAACACTTGTATCTCTCATCACCAAATCTGAAAGATGTTCTCTAAATCCAGTAATGTGATGAGAGGCGCCACTATCAATCAGCCAAGTGTTGCTATCTGCTGGAACATTGCTTGATAAGGCAGAATAGAATAGAAATTCACTTGAATCCTTTAGAGGAGAGATCTCACCCACATCTGCAATTGAAGCATACTGATTTGGTCTAGTTGGGCAATCCTTTGCATAGTGACCAAACTTGTCACATCTGAAGCACTGTGTGTGGGAAAGATACTTCTTCTTCTTAGATGCAGGAGCACCATCAAATCTTCTATCTTTATTCCTCTTGAAGTAGCCTTTCTTTCCTTCTCTTCTTCGAAGATTGAGCGGCAAGTACATGAATCTCCTCATTGGTAGAACTTTGCCCATTGCCTCTTGCTGCTAATCTCAATTCCTCTTGAATGCAATCTGCCCTCAAGCGATCAAACTTAGGTAGCTTTGATCTCGCACTAATGCCTTGGATATATAGTTCCCAAGATTTAGGAAGACCATTAAGAGCCAACATGGCCAAATCCTTATCATCAACCATATGCCCAATGGTAGAGAGTTGATCTCTCAATTCAATGATCTTCATGAAGGACATGACAGAATCTGCTTTCGCCATCTTGACATGATGAAGTTGTTGCTTCAAGGCAAGAGCTCTGCTTGTGTTATTGAACTCATACATCTCCTCCAAGGTTTTGAACATTTCTCTTGCTGTCTTCAACTTGGAGATGATTGGCACAAGGTGGTCTTTCACGAAATCAACCAAAATCTTTTTCGCCTTAGTGCCATTCTTCTTCCATTGTGGCTTCTCATTTTCATCGGAAGGTTCGGGAACTTTGCCCTCCACAAACTCAGCAAACTCATTTTCTTCCAATGCAAGCATCACTCTAAACTTCCAAGAGATGAAGTTGGAAGTACCTTCAAGCCTATCTTCGATCTTGAGCCTGTTCACCATCTTTAAGATGAGATAGATGCAAGAAGATGAGAACAAGAATGGATGAGAGCGCTGCTTATATAAATCTGATCACAATCTTCTTTAAACCTGGCTCTAATACCATGTTAGTTTTAGGATCAGAAATGAAAGCAATCAGAAAATGCAACACATATGACAATGAACACCACAAGATACCCTAGGAAAACCCTCCAGCTCGAGGGGAAAAAACCCATATATCGCTTATATATTCAAGGAATAGGAGCAGAAATCTGCTTACAACTCAGGCCCAACACAAGGCCGAATTTGATACAATGAAAAATAGCACCTCTCCTAGATCGACGATACAACATGAATATGTTTCTCCTTGAAATCAATCTGCTGTAACAATATAATGATCTGCTGCACAAGATGATGATCTGCTGCACAAGTGTGAACTTCTTCTAGGAATGTGAATATGATGAATGAACTTGATGATGAAATGAGATGAACAACACCTTGTATTTATACAAAACAATGTGGCTCTTCATGAGGTCGGCCTCATTAAGAATTTCCAATAATTGAATAGGTCGGCCATCATTAAAGAAGTCGGCCCAAATAATATAATAAATATTATGCCAAGTGAAGCGCCTCTTCACTTTAATAGATGCAATAAATAAATAGTCGTTAGGCTATATGAAATTTATTGTTCAACAAACAAGGCAGAAGTATGTAGCCCGAAGCTACAACATCAACAAAGCAAAGGGTTCAAATGAGAGAGGCAGTGACAGTCTCATGAAAGTGGTAGTCTAACATCAAAGGGAAGTGTCAAACATTCAGTCTACTCTGTTTATTTAACACTTGGTATTGCTTCAAATCCAATGACTATGGTTTACCGGAGGAACATTTCCTGCTGTCTGGAAGTGTTAAAGGAGTATCTTCTTTCACAAAACAAGATGGCATTGTTTATGCATGGGATGTTGTGTGAATGCTCCCATAATTACTGTTGCTGATTACACAAAGGCTCAAGAAGATTTTCATACCAAGTTTTACTTCCTTATTGGAACCAAAATGATACTTATGGAGTTTTTGGGGAAGCTCATGAGGCTATGAAAGTCATGAGAGCAAGATAGAGGAAACAAAGAGTTCTCAAGTGACAATGTTCAACAGACGACAAGACAACCACAAAGGACAGTGGTAAGATGACAGCTCCCATAATGAAAGGGGCAGAGATAAAGAAGGGCAGCAATATCATCCTATGGAATATGTCAGAAGTTCATCAAGATAAAACCCTGAAGACCTAATGGGAATGACAGTCCTAAGAGCATCATACACGGTATGGCAATATACAGAATGTCAAGGGCTGATATGTATGAAAATCACAATGTACGATGCAAATTCTGGGTATAACAGTGGCAGGGAGGGTAAAGAATAGTGACAGAGATTAGCATGGAGAGGTTTTAGGACATAGGACATGTGTCATTCCTCAGCCCTATGATCATTTCCAAGTCCTTTTCCACATGTCCTATAAACCTGCAGAGATAAAATCAAGGCAGTTTGGTGAGTTGTGCAGCAGTTGGCAAGCATCTAGGATGGTTGAATGAGCTGTCCAACAAGTTGAGAAGATATAGGGGGCAGTTTGGCTCAGTTTGAACCATTTTGAGAGCATCTAAGAGCTGTTTTAGGAGGTTTGATGGTAGACAAGGGCAAGGGAAGACTTTTTCATCACTCCAACACCTTTTGGAAGCACTTTTGAGGGCTGCAGAATAGCGTTCTCAGTTTTGGACGCCCAAAGGAGTTTGACCCAGCAACTCAAGTGAACACTTGTCCTTCTTTCTCCACACATGTTCCTATTCTTTTGTAGCTGTTGAGCAGCATATAAGGCGAGCTTAAAAATAGATTTCAGTTAGTTCTTTTCTCTCTTAAAGCATTGTATTGTAACTTTCTGAGTTCTTTCATGTTGGAGCAGCAGATGTAGCTCACTTTCAGACTTGTACACAGCTGTAAGAACACCTTTTATCAATAAAATTCAATGGTTTTGCCCACACAATGATTGATACATATTTCTGTGATTCTATGTATAAATCCTCAAGTTTGTTGTCTCATTTCAGCACCTTTAAGTAGAAAGCATGTCTTATACAGGTCATAAGTTATGTCACCAATGTTTACACTCTTTATTTGTGAAAGATATATCTGGTCTTCCTTCTAAAGTTGTAAACATTTCAACTTTCTTATGAAATAGTAATGTATGAGCATGTTAAACAATTGGGTTGTGTGAATTTTAGCTGGGTATTTGGGAAATTGTGTGTTAATACAACAGAATAGGTTTGAAAACCTTTTTGGTGCATCACCGTATTAGAGTTTAGGTTCCATTATATGTTATCTTTCTCTCTTTTCTCTGCAAGAGTCATTAGTTTACTTAGTTTAGGTGATAAATCCAAGGGAACCCACCCTCTCTAGAAGTTGATCTCCACAATCTGAACCCACACTCAGGGAGATCATCCCATGTTTCACGAGGTGGCTGGGTGACTTTATCAGCTCAGCAAAGGGTGTACACTTCCGTGACAACACAAGCAACTTTCAAAGAAACACTACCATTGTCTGTAATACATTTTTAATTAGAATGTCAAACCATGGGGACTGAGATAGAGTAATATTCGGGCCAGCTTAATGGACATAAATTAGCTAAATTTCTGCACATCATTGATATTGAGGCCTCCTTTTTAAAGTTTTGTTTATGGTTGATGATGTAATGAGAGGAGAATTTAAGGAGTCTCCAATTCCCTGCCAAAGAAGCAGCCTTTGTATTTTCTCAATGCCATTCTGGACTGAGCACAACATGTGTAAAATGGTCATTAGATAGATTGGCGTTGATTGAAGAATCATTCTTATCAATTGCACTAGTCCCACTAGAGAAAATCATCTGTTAGTCCACCATTTGAGGTGAATCTGAATTTTACTGCCAATGTGATTCCAGTACTTCCTGTGGAGTAGAAAGCCAAATAGTTATGTGGAAGTGTCCCTTCTTGGAATTTTAGGATTTGAAGAAATTTTGAACTTAGCTCACTACCCTCTATTCAAGAAAATAATAGTTGATTTCTTCATAGTAATGAGCTGTCTCAACGCAGATTGGTATTTTGTGAAGATTGATCAAAGCCCACTTACTTCAGATATCATGGAAGTGTAAAGGAGGAGAGTAGTATCCTCAAATTGATAGCCCATATACCTCTTCCCTTTGTCTTAAGGTAGGTAGGCCATAGTTTTTCCTCACTTGTTGTTTGACAGAAAGTGTCCTGTGAAGAGACTCATTTAAAATAATGAACAAACATGGAATTACAGGATAACCCCATCACAAACCTTGAGAAGAGAAAAAGGAGGCCAATATATCCATCGACTCAGACTGTGAAGGTGGATGTAAGGATTCAGCAATTTCTCCAGCCAATAAGGGCCTTGTTAAACCCCTTTTTTGGAAAATTTGGTCTCAAATTCCAATTGGTTCTATCAAATGATTTGGACATCTCAAGCTTGATAAATGTTCAAGGGCTGTGATGTGTATGTGTAGAGTAAAGAAGTTCCTAGAGTCTGGACATGTAATACTGTCCACAATTTGTCTTTCTAGGAGGAAAGTAAATTGAGTTAAGACATATTAGCTTGGATAGAAGGGGACGGACTCTGCTGGCTACAATTTTAGATATTATTTTATAGACCATATCACAGAGTGTAATTAGCTGAAAGTGAACCAGTTGTCCACTTTGGAATGTTTGGGAATGAGAACCAGCAGGGTCTCATTTAATTGCCTCAGAATTTGCTTATTCTGGCATTATTCCTCCACTGCTTCCAGCATATCCTTTTTTAATATGTCTCAGAATTTTTGAAAGAACAATGCCCAGTAACCGTCTAAGCTCGTGGCTTTATCTTTATCAAAAGAGAAAACAATCTGCTTGAGTTCTACCTCAGTGCCCTGTTGTTGAAGAGAGTAGGAATGTTGCAGAGATCTTCCCATGTTGTGTTACTACATTCATTGGATATACACTCACTAAGGATGCCTTTGAGATAATTAGTTGCTTGATCCAGAGTTTCTTGAATTGTATTGGAAGGATCGCCTAAGTAATCTACGAAACTGGGGAGCAGATTGATATGCTGCTTATTCATGGCAGAATAGTGAAAAAATGTTGTGTTAGAATCCCCAGCCTTAACTCATTTTTCCTGGATCATCATCCCCAAAGTGATTTTTCTCTCTTTAGGAGAGAATTGCTAGCTTGGAGATAAGCAATTGTTCTTTACTTTCCGTGTTCTCTATAAGGTCTTTATTTTATATTATCCTTTGAAGCTCAGCAATCTCTGTTTCCGACTCTCTTGCTTGCTGAAAAAAGTTGCTAAATGAGTGGGACACTTAATTTAGTGATATGTTCTTTGAAAGGATAACTTCCTGTAGAACCTTTACATGTACTGTCTAGTTGGAAATATTTGTGCACCATTGTTTGATCTTGAGTCTTAAATTCAAGTGGGTTAGCCTGCTTTCAAATCTGAATTGTTAAGGCCTCTTGTGAGGTGGGTTCAAGATATTAAATATGATGAAGATAGAGGTCAAATAAATTTGTTTCATGGATTTGTCCTGTGATATTTTTGGCAATGCCCATGATGTAACTAGATAACATAATTTGGTCCATGCTTATTTTTCCTGTTCCTTTCGTCTATTGGTCCATGTGTATATCCCATTCTGAGTAATCCACATCAATGAAAAGAATTGGCTAAATTAGATCTGAAAATTTTGCAGCAATCCTTGGATTGAACTGTCTCCCTTCTTTGCTTTTTCTCTGCTGAATTGATGGCATTTAAATCTCCTGTTAGTATAAGATATTGATTATAATATTTTCTTGCCTTTGTGAGAACACACGTGCTATTGTACCCCAAATATGTGTTAAAAGTTAAGTGAGAACATAACTGGAGGGACCCATTAAAACATGGACTTACAGATTTAAAATAAGTGTGTATCCTTGCTTCCTTGTTTGTTATTCCATCATTATTGACTCAAATAAGGGAGTTTATTGCAGGAGGACTGAATCTATCCTATGCTTATGAAATACTACTTTGAGATATTGAAGTTTGTTAAGGACTCTAATACCCATTTTATTCCAAAAAAGGATCCTCATATTAAGGACTTGGTGAAGTCAACTCTTGGCTTGGCTACCTGGTTCACCATGTGCTTTACAGTCTAAATTTGTATTGTTCTGTTGATTTACAGATACACGGTCTCCTTGAAATCGTGTGGTGCATCCGGAAACTCAAGAGATGATTTCCACTTCTTTTTTTTCCATCTCTCCTATTACCACAGGAAACCAAATTTCAAAACTAGTGACCACAAGATGAACATAAGTATTTTTATTTTAGATGTGCTTCAAGTAGTTGGGGCCTAACTTTTGGTGTCAGCAGTGAATGTAACCAGCTTTTTGCTGTTTTCTTGCAGGTTGTTTTTCCTTTGTTCTCCAAACTACTGATCCAGCTTGGGTTGTGCTAATTAGATGTTAGCTCACCTCCCTCTATGAGGGCCTCAAACAAGCTATGAAGTGGAATTACAATATGGGTATTGTTTTGTTATAAGCTTCTTCTATTATATGATTTATTACACTTACTGCATTGACTTTACTCCCCCTTCTTATGCTGCAACTCCATACTGGAGGCAGTTGATGTGAGCATATCTGTGTTCGGAGTCCTATCTGGTACACTGATGGTTTGTTCTTGGATGGGTCGTCATTTCTCTAAAAGGAAGGTTTGTGCTCGATGGCCATGGTCATGCCACAATCTGCAGTGAAAGGGGATGTTTTCATAATCAAATCACTACTCCCACTCAATCCTGCCCATATTCAAGATAAAGCAATCAGAAAGAGGCTGGTTTAAATTTAGGGTAATGCAGATGTGAGCATGGTTGAGAATTCCTGACCTCTAGATTGGCTTCAAAGACATATGATGTATTTACCAATGCCATTCCCCATTTTCTGTAGAGTACTAGAGAGGACTCTTGCTAATATTCACTCGATAATCTAACCCATACAAGAACCATACTTGGAAGAACTTGGCAGGGTTGAAGGCGGGAGCCCAGTGTTTCATGAAAAGGCCTGATTAAGAAACCAGGGTCACCCTTGAAAGATTTGATCTTTTTCTACTTTCCACTAATCCATTGAATTTCCAGTTTTCTTGAAACCAATATTTTAGGGTCTTGGGTCTAGGGAAAGACTCCATGGATCTGCAAATCATAACCCTTTCCTTTAGTATCAAGAACCTTTGTTCCATTTCTTCCACTAATAAGGAGATCTCAAGGGTTATTATCTGTGATTCTGTTTGAGATAACAGCCATTCACTTAATGAAAGGGTGTGCTGGATTTTGGCATGCTTCTTTGTGCATGTTGGGAAATTAAGGAATGAAGATCCTCCTTATGAATCTGGGTGGCTTCCTGGGTTAGAGCCAATTTGAGTTCTTACTAGCTTGTGCTAGATTTCCAGGGGCCACAGCCCCCTCCCATGAGAAGGGACTACCTACTTACCCAAGCAGATTTGAAAAGTATCAGGCCACAAGAGACGCACTAGTTTGCAGCTTGGGGAAGTGGTTCTAGAGGACATGAAAAACCTGTGCCACAGCAGAACATTAGCTAAAGAGGTCCATGATTGAATCTGTTCATTGCTTTAAGATAGTGTATGAAAGCTAATTTGAGCACTTTGTCTGTATACTGTATTCAATTCCATTTTAAATGCATCTCCTGCTAATATGGAGTAAGGCTTCAACTTTTTTAACTTTAAACTCGTACAACCTTAATACTGCTTGCTATATATATGGAAAATGTAGGGGTTACAATTCTGGTTATGTTCAAAATCACAAAGTCACATGACAAAAGGATAGATACACATGTTATTATTTTTAACCGTAAATCCAAGTTTCATTCTCTTTGCTTCAGCCATGCATCCATCCCAAGCCCTTCAAGTCCTAGACAATCCTAACTTAAGTATCATGTAATTGTTGGTATACCCAAGCCACTGCTTTGACCTCTGCCTTAAGTTCAAAAGTAGACTTTCTTTACATTATTTTTATAATACAAATCATTAGACATGTCAGACTTGAGATAAATACCCATGAGGTACTCATCAGAACCCACTCAACAGTCACTGGAATTTACCTATAATCCCTGACAACAAAAAATGTGCTTTTCTTACCAATAGAAAAAGCACCTGGCATCACCGTAGGATATACTAGATTCTCACAATCATTAATCTTCCCCTAAGAAACCTAAAACTTTGCTCATCACAGAATAGAAGCAGGCCATCGTTGTTGTAGACCAACACTAATACTACAGAACTCCTAGAGACTGAAAGGATTTTCTGTCAGCTAGATATATTATAATCACAATCTGTTCACGCTTTTCATCTAGACAGAGAGAACCTTGGCAGTAGGGGATCCATTTAAAAGTTCACAAGCATCCTAATTAAATCTTTCTTCTAGCCATGGGGAAACTTGTTAAGGAGAAAAAACCACAATCAAATCCAACACAGTAGAGCAACATAACAACTACCACTATCAGTTCTAATTCAGATGACACTGACAGGAATGGATAGCAAGGGCCTAACATAGCTGTATTTTCATGCCAAAATACATTATATTCAAAAAAATTGTCATTGCTTTTCAAATCTTTCTTCTAACCATGGGGGAACTTGACAGGGAGAAAAACTCACAATCAAACTACAGCACAGCAGATCAACACAACTTAACCAGAACCACTATCAGTTCTACTTCAGATGACAGGAATGGGTAGCAAGTGCCTAACCTAAGCTATGCTTTTGTGCCCATCCTCTCCAATGCTCCCTTTTTACTTGAGACTTGTAAAAAGAAATTGGCATTTTCCAATTTTGTTAGCACTATATTTTGTTTTATTATCATGGAGTTGCATAGAATATAGTTGGAAAACTCCCCAAGTATGTGGGGAGTACTCATAGAGGTAGACAGGGTGAGTTTTCAGCAAGTGGCAATTATGAAAAGCTTTTACAGTCACCACTCGCCAAGTTTTGGCAAGTCTGACAAGGATGCGGATTTGATGTGCAAGCATGGTTTGGATGCATTTTTTATACTTTTTTTTGCTATTTAACCCTACACGCCTGTGCAACCAAGGTTTGGATGCTATTTTTGAACCTTTTTTTTACTATTTAACCCTATAGACCATTGGTAATACTCACACAGCAAAATGGCATCCTTGAGAGCAAGTTGTTTTTTGTGGTTTTGAAAATTCATGAAAATGATATGTGCCATGAATGCCTATGTGGTTTCAAAGGTCTTCATTTGGGCTTGGTGATGCGGTCTCCGCCTCACCCTATACCACTACAGGGAATGCACCAAGGGTGCTACCCCTTAACCCCACTAGGGGCATTGCCCCCAAACCCCCACCAAACACATTTGATACATTTTGTAGCTGTAATTTTTTTCCAAAATTTAAGTATTTAGAAAATAAAAAAAATAAGTTGTTGAGTTTTTGAGAAGTCTGAAATTTTTGGTTTGCCAAGTCCAAGTCAAGTCTGAGTTTGTGAGCTACGGCATAGAACACTCCTATGTCCAGAGTCATATGCCATATCTATAGTCCTGTAAGAAATTTATAGATTAGCATACACTAAACAAATTCCAATTTCAATTTCATCATGATACAGCTAAAGAGGCACTGGTTGGAAATTTACTTTTCTCATATGGATATGGATATCAATAATATTTGAGTGAGATTGAATTTTTCAGTGAACTTGTTTATCCATGAAAAGCTTCTTATTATTCTCTAATCAGCTTGACAAAATGCTTGGTTGAATATATGAAACATTTCCTTAAGCATTTTCAATGCAATTTTAAAGGAAACGGTGGGGTTTCAGGTGCAATTTTGAAAGGTCAATGGGTGCAGATTATTTAATGTTTATGATTAATATATTTAGCAGGCTTTACAATATATAGAGTTTTTTGAAAAAAATTAAGACATTACTTCAAAACATGTTTTTATCAGAATCTTTTAGGAGATGTGACATGAAAAGTTGAAAACATTTCATCTCGCACCAATATCTATTAAAGTATTATTGTAATATTTAATGGTCATCTTAGCTTTTAGTTAGTCAGTAGTTTACTTTCAGTTAACTTAGTCTAATTCAGTTAGATTTTAGTAACTTTCAGTTAATTGCTTTAGCTAACGATCGTTTCTTTTTAAAAACATCGTCCTGTATTGTATTATTTAAGGAGTATTCCTCTCCTTTGAAAATAACAAATATCGAATATCGATTATTATTTCAATATCAAGTACACCCCTAATATGGCATCCTCTTTAGAATCCTCCAATCTATTCCAAATAGGTTGTGCATTCAACTGGCTAATACTAATTCAATGCAATGTCATTGCAAAAATCTACCAACCTGCTTCCACTGACAAAAAAGTTCTTAGCTTTTTTTGAGAAGGCAACAGCTCCTACGGCACCCATGTGGCCTGTTGCCACACATAAGCAGGATCTGCTCTCTGTGTCCCAGATTCTTACCTGCAAAAAATTTATTAATGTTTATCTGGACAGATTGCATAATAAGAGAAAGTAGCTATCAGAGTAATATGGCAAGTATTAAATAATATAATGCTTCATAGGCAACCACAGAGATGATACATGAAATCATAAGTTTTTATTACTTTTAAGGCACTTAAAACATTTTCAATCTGAATGCTTGTAATTAATGCGAACACTGAAAGAAGATAAGATGTGCTTACAGCACACAGCTAAGGTTCTTTACTCTATTCATCAAAGTTTAACATCTCTAACACACAGTATCTTATAATCATCATAAGAGCAGTGATAACTAATAGTAAGAACTAAAAATTACATCAAGAAAATTAGCAGTGAAAACCTTCAAAAGGTGGTGATAATAAATCTTTTTCATTTAAAAACCAATATTAAGATACTAAGTCAGAATACACAGCTTTCCAGCTCAAACCCGAATTGCCACAGAAGTATTCATAACTTTTAAATTTGAATTTCTTAAATTAGCCCATGTTCCCCTTTCCAACTAGCTGTTATGAGTGAAATAAATTGCAAATTATTTCAAATCGCATGCTAAGGTGGTGTATTTAAGGACTAACTCTAATTCATTTGAATCATCTAGAATCATCAAGGAACATTAACATGAAAGCATCATAGAGCATTATAAGTTTGCACCTTCATCCTAGGCATACTGTATGCTTGTTTGTCATCTTTGATCTTTGTTCATTGTCATTCAATTGACCTGCCCAGGGGTGTGACACAAGGAGAACAAATCCTTGTCTAGCAAGTTCTCAGACAGTGTCTCTCAAACACTATTTTCACAGGTGAAAGTTTAGCAGACCAAGGCAAAACTTTCCCAGGCAAAGAATTCTGCCAGATCATTTCCACACATGAAGTACGGACCCTCACATCAGGTTCACTTCTGCAGGTGCAAGATTCACTTCCACTGACACAGGGATCAGATCAATAGGCACAGCTTTGAACCTGACAGTTTATAGCGAATTTCATTGTTCTGAAGTTGTCATCTAACAGATACAGATTTCCTGGTATAATAGCGAAGCAGTTTGTGACATCTATTACAATTTTTTCCTTACTGGATTGAGAGTTAAGTTCATTTTTCTATTCATTTCATCATCACATTGATTTCAGTATTTAATTTATCACAATATCAGTTATCCATCCCAGCTCTTTATCCTAGGTAAGATTTGTTTTTGATAAAGTAAGCATCATTTACAAGGTGTTGTACCCTTTACATGGAGACCCCTCGAGGCCAAAAATAAGCTAGTTCAAACAGGACATGAACTAGAAAACAGAAATAGGACATGGACAGCCGATAGACCGCATGTCGAACGAAGGACGAGGACTAGGCAACCCCAGAATCTAAGGGGACAGATCTGACTCCCAGAACCCAAGGACACGGTTTGGGGAGTCCCTTTTTTTTACTCTGTACAACAAACTAGGAAGGCTTGGAAATGAAGTCCACCGAATGAGGCAAGATGAGTGGTTCCTCAACAAACACCATGGAAAAAGAGTCACCATGCAGCGAAGCGGGCAACGTAAAAGAGGAGTCAGGAGCATTCGGAGGATCAACAAAAGTGTTCATTGAGGGACGGGCAAGTTCTGCCGGCACAATGACAACAAAACAGGGCGACACTAATTCCACAGAAGGGATAGCCAGAGGAGGATCCTGGGGAGATAGCTTCCAAGGATGAAACAGACAAGGAAGGGACGTCCTCCCTGGAGGGACCAACTGAAGAGGGAGAGCCCACCGTGAGATGGTCCAAGAGAGCATCCTTCCACCAGGTAGCAACGCCCTTGCGGCGAGCAAGAGGGCAGCCAAAGGCCAAGTGACCAACAGAGAAACATCTCTTGCACCGAAAAAGGAGCCCCTCATAGTCCAAAAGCTGCTTCCAAGGCCTATCCTCCACCATCAAGACCACATCACCATGGAGAGGTTTGGAGATGTCCAAATCGATTAAAATACGAGCCACCATGGTATGCTCGAGATCTCGAGACATAGAGTCCACTTTCAGAAAGCAACCAATGGCATTGCCAATAGCTTCAAAACAAGAACCCTCCCAAAACTAGAGAGGGAGGTTCGGCAGTCGGACCCAAACTAGTCTGATATTCAGTGGTTCTGTAAGAGGATTGAAGGAGTGAGACCAAGGCCGAAGGAACAGCGAATGAATACCCCACATCCACCCTGTTGACGTGTTTTTTATGACAACACCAACACAGAATAAAATGTCCAACGGTCACTCTATTCTCTCTTGATCAAAGTATTCCGCATGCTAAGATTGCGTGAAAGTTCATGCGTTCAACTCCAAGGTTCCTTTTAGTGCGAATAGACTCGGTTGGTTGATGTGAATATGCTGGTTATTCCAAGAGGACTTACGTGAGTTGCTCATTCAAAAGAAAGGATTCTCAAATTTCAGGAGATTTGCCAATGAAGCTCGAGTTCTTAAACTAACCGGATAATACTTAATGTAAAAGGATATAGGGATAAGAGATGCTATCATCTACTCCTAAAGGGTGGAGGACGAGGATCGACTTAAACAATCTTCAAACCAGACTTCGCTTCGTCTCCCTTCGGACAACTCTGACAAAGTTGGTGCAATCAAGATGAGAAAGGTGTTCAAATTATGACACAACATGTACATTACCATCACAACGATGCATATGGACATATGAGCCACAATCAAAGTTAAGTGCCAATACTCCAGTTGACCACGCAAGGCGAGCTTACCATCAGCAAGCCCGCTAGTGGTATGGATGAAAGAAGATATGTTCAAACCAAAACGCCACACTCCACAATTAACAACTACTTGCATGAAATAAAAGTCTATTTTACTCTATCTACTTGAATTGGAAAGACGAACAAGCCTTGCTAGCTACTCACAATAGAAGATAGAACCACCAAACAATGATAAATCTTTGTATTATGAGAGTGCTCACGACAACTTCTTACAAAGTCCTCAAATGGGAAAACTTTCTTTCCTCTTCAATCTAAACTATGCAATCTATGCTACGCTACTTCTATTCTAACTTCTATCTTCTCTACTCTCTGATCTAACATCTACTTCTAATAGATTACAAATGAGGGGGGATGCCCCTTTTATAGTTGGCCCAGTCCAGCGGACGATTCAGATTGAATTACAATGAAGGGCTCAGATCGAGCCACATATGCCCAAATTAGGGTTTTTGCACTAAAAACCGCCACAGAGAGGAGTGGGGCAATGAATGCCCCTGAGATTCTCCACTCCTCTACAGAACCACTATCCGCAATTAATGCCCACTATCTTCTTCTAGAAGATTCTCGTCCGGAAACGCGTTCCCACTATTCTTCCCTGCCAATTTTGTTGCGTTAGGAGGAGAGCGAAAGAGTCTCTAAGATTGTCTCTGCCGATAATAAAATTTGAAAGGATTTGACGTTCAGCCCTCCTGTTGCTTTGACTCTTGGACGCATTTCTTCTTTGTGACTTTCACATTTCTCTAGCCCACTGCCTTGGGTGCATTTGCCTCTTTTGCATCACGTTCTTAGTGTCTTAGCCAAATCTTCACTGTCGTTTCTTCTTTCCCAAGTTGCAACGTTGTCTAGCTCCATCAACTCAAGTCCTCACGCCTTGGCTTCAACGTTTATCCTGCAAAACAAAAGAAGAGCATCATAACACTTTATAATCTAAATTCACTTTACTTACCTTATCCCCACGTTCTGACTTCCAAGGTCTACTTGATGTCTGATAAAATTCATCATTTTCTAGCAAACTTTTATCATGGGCCCATTGTGCTAGGGCACATGCCATCTTGTTGTTTTCATTCTCCCGCTTTAGCAATTTCATTCACTTGCCTTATCCACCTTCCTTTAGGAGCTTGGTGACTTAGATAAAATTCCATTCGTCCTAAGCTTGAATGCACTTGACCCACTCTGCTTTCCTTTTCCATGCCTTAGAAAATTTATCCTTTAGAGCCTTAGGAAATTTGTTAAACGGGTGCCAGGTCGAAATGTCTGCCGAAACAACACGAGCAAGGTGTGGAAGAGCCTCAAATCATCTCCCAGTGAGAAATATCCAATACCCAGAAGAAAATTCCCCTCAGAAATCACAATTTCCATGTGTACCCAAACGAAAGGGTAAGTTTAATTTTTTTTATTATTTTGAAAATAATAAAATTCTAAGGTTTATTCCATTTTCAAATTTGGGTGCACTTCACACCTGTAGTCTTCATTTTCATGTTTTGGCATTTTCCTTGATTTTCCTGAAGAAACTCCCTCCTCCTTAGGCGTAATTATTACTTTCACCTTGTAATGCCTTAGAAACTTTTTAATTTAATTAACTTACCTTGGGCGCATTTCATAACACATAACTTTACCTTCATTTCCCAAGAAATTTCACGCCTTAACAATTTTCCCATCTTTACTCACCTTGGGTGCATATCACATGTGAAGCCTTCATTTAGACTTAGGCAAATTTTAAGACACCTTCAACACTTGATGGGCGTATCTTGAATCCCACACTTCCATTTCTCACGCCTTAGGAAATTTCTAACCTCTTCACCACCTAATGGGCGCATTTGGAAGGTCTTCATTCCATGTTAGGGCGCATTTTACCTAGGGAGCTTTCATTTCCCACGCCTTAGCATCTCCTTGCCTCTTGAGTTGGGCGTATTTTATACTCTCCACTTTTTGATTCTAATGCCTTAGGCGTATTTGACTGGCAACATCAACTTGGGAGCCTTTTCATGCTTCTACTTTGTTTCTATTGCCTTAGGCGTTTCTCATTCCTTGCTGGAGGTGGGCGCATTTTGAAGGTGGTGCTTTTGTTTGTAACTTAGGAATTTTACACACCTCATGTTCACTTCCTTTGCTGGGCGCATATAGAAGGGTGTGCTCTCATTTTTAACACTTAGGCGTTTTCAGCCTACTCCTCCATCATGGGCGCATTTTGCCCCTCAAGCTTTTGTTTTCTTGCCTAAGACAATTTCTCAACACCTTCACTCAACTTGAGCGCATTTAGGAGGGTGTGCTTTTATTTTTCAACATTTGAAGCTTTTCTTCACTCACAACCCTTTGCTGGGCGCAAATAGCTTAGGCTACTTCCACTTTGTGCCTTAGAAACTTTTCCATTTACCTTTGCTGAAGGTGGGCACATTTTCATGCTTCTACTTTTATTTTAACGCCTTAGATTTTTTTTTATGTTTGCTTGATCTCCCTTTAGGCTAGGGCGCATTTGCATGGTGGAGCTTTCACTTGAGGGTGCAAATGGTATGCTAAGTTTTCACTTCGTGCCTTAGAATTTTTATGACCCTCCTCTCAACTTGGGCGCATTCTAGAGGTCTAGCTTCCATCTCATGCCTTAGCATACTTTCCTTTTGCAAGGTGGGCGCATTTTGAAGGTGAAGGTCCCATTTTCAATGCCTTAGAAATTTTATGACTTCTTCACCTCTTCTTGGGCGCATTTTGAAGTGCAAGCTTTCACTTTTGCCTTGTGAGTTTTCAAAAAAACTTTTTCATTCCTCCTTGGGCGCATTTACATGGGGTAGCTTTGATTTCTAACACTTAGAAATTTTTTATGCTTGCTCATTTCCCTTTGGCCGCACTTTAACCTGCTTACTTTCATTTTGAACACTTAAGAAAATTTCCAAGTTGTTTCACCTTGATGGGCACATTCTGCCTGGGGAACTTCCATTTGTGGACTTAGGATTTTCAAAGCCCTCCTATGGTCTTGCTATCCCTTTATACCTGTTGCCCAAGCTCATCTGCTATTTTTAGCCTGCTTGCTATTTTTAGCAAACCCTAAAATTGCTTGACTTCTGCAGCTTCGTTTTGCCTGAAAATTTCACCATATGATACTCTTCGCCTTGTGATCCTGTTTTCGCCTGTCCTACATGCCAACTTGCTATTTATAGCCACCTGCTATTTATAGTAAGCCCTTGACTTTCTGACTTCCACTACTCCATTTGACTTGAATTTTTCGCCAAGTGCTCCTCATCACTTGATGAACCTGTTCACACCTGCCCCTCGTGTTGACCTGCTATTTATAGCCCTGTTCTGGAGATGACTTACTATAAATAGTAAGTGCTCGGATTATGCCCAAATTTTACCAGTAGATTGCCTGAAGGATGCTGATCGCAGTGGGATACCTTCGTTTCTCGAAATTTTGGCCTTTTACCCTACTTTTTAGGCATCGAAGATGGAAACCCTAATCTGACTTGCATGTGGCTCAAATGACCTTAGTTTGACTTGATTTTTGTCGCCTGCCACTCTGCTCGTGAAACTGAAGTGTCGGGGAGCTGCTGGAGTGAACCTACTAAAAATAGTAAGTGTTCGGAAAGTGGTCAATCGGACGTCGGATGAGTTCGCATGTTACACCGCCAGCGGGATCTCAAAAAACCCAGAAAACTGGTCAACGTTCCGGCACTGGCTAAAAATAGTAAGTCCTTGAAAACTGACTCATTTCGCTTGCATGTCATATTATTGCGAAGCTCTTGCAAAACCCACATGGAATATCCAGACATGCATTGAAAAACTCTGCATGCAAACCCTAAAAATAGCCTCTGAAGGCTGAACCGTTGAAAGTCACCAATTCGGTTTGCATGTCACACCATCGCGAAGGTCTTGAAAAACCCAGATCCATTCTCCAATCATGTTTTGGAGAATAGTATGTTGAAGCCCTGAAAATAGCTCGTGAAGCCGGAACTGCTAAAAATAGCCAGTTGTCTGAATCAGCTCAAATTTCATGTGTAGGCCCTTGGAAGCTGCTTGAATGTGTTGAAGTAGTTAGAATCCTGAAATCCTGATGAAAAGCTCACAGATTGAACACTTACTAAAAATAGTAAGTCGTCAGAACATGATGAAAATTCAGTGGGAGCCTGCTGGAAGCCTTCTGAAAGCAATGTTAAGCTTAGCTATCAATTTATCAACTTGATTTAATCTTAATCCAGCCTGAAAACCCTAACTTCACAGATTCACTTCAGACTCAGCCAAAATTTCAAATTAGGTCAAATACAGAAACATCCCCAAAAGAACAGAGAAATCAGAGAGAGAGAGAGAGAGACGCAAAACAAAAGCCAAAAGACCAAAATGGAGCAAAAATTGAGGGTCCCCATTTGAATGGGGCGATGTGTGAAAAGGGTCACAACACACCTCTTATCCAGCACTCTGTCTCGCTCCTCGGAGGAAGCAAACGTTGCAAAGAAAAAACCTCTAGCGTTGGAATAGAGACCAATCTGCCCAGAAACAATAGGTTTCTAGGAAACAGAAACCTGCTCATGGAGATTAGGAAGGGAGGGCCACAAGCCATTAAACCTGCAGACCACACCCTGGCACACATAAAAATCCCCATTTTGAGCAACCTCAAGTCCACAGACCACAACAAGGGAAGCACGGACGCAGGGCAAAGGCTGAACCCTAGGTAAGATTTGTTTATCATTATGATTTAATTAATTTACCTAAGATATTTGTATAGGAAGATTTTAATTTTCTTTACAGTATTAAATGTATTGTTAATTTTATTAGTATTTATATTGTTATTATATATATATATGCGATTGAACCCAACCATACCAAACTTAGAAATAATTGGAAAACCACTAGATTCAATGTTAATTCTATTTATATTTATACTGTTATGATGACCTTTTTCATATATCATCATTTTTAAAAAATATGAAACATATAATTATAAATAATAAATATTATAACAAACTTAAAACTTAAAAATATAACTAATTTATTGCAGCGGACCTAACATTTAAAAAATTAAAATATAACAAAGTTAAAAATAAAAACTTTAGAAAACAAAAAAAATGTAAAAGTTATACAGCACATGGCATACACAGAGGGGGGTATATAAAACAAGGACTTGCTTTAATTTCCCATCCCGTAGAATATATTTGACATATTTTGAAACAAAAAGTAAAACCTAGACATGGTTTATAATGTTTCAGTTTACTGTTCAATCTTTATAGTAAATCCTAAACCAAAACATTCACAGGAATATTAAGGTTGTATTATTAAAAATTTAAAAATTGAATCCAGGATCACACAGGAGGCAGCTTAATCCTGCATGCACAACCTACTCACGGTACTTAACGGAAGATAATTGAGAATTCACAGAAGGCTCAAAATTTTTGAGGAAATAAAGGTTTTTTAAAATGGGAATGCTTAGAGATGTGGCCAGGAAGTCTCCTGTGACTGGAGACAAGACATGTATCCCTGCTCTCTCTGTGTGTGCGTGCATATAGTACAATAAAACAAAACCATACTGAACTTGGGAAAAAAATCAGCAAACTGCCAAACCCAAACCCGAACCTGAACCCAAAATCAAACTGTCAACATAGTAAATAAGTGACTAATGTTCAAAGAAAGTGCAGCAGAATTGTGAATGAAAGACAAAAATAAAGAGAATTTTCATGGGGGTGGTAGGATAACCCTCTGATACCACCTTCATACAATTCTCTAAAGCAAATATATATTTCATTCATACAAAAATAATGGTTGAAGGTAATTACTAATTACCATTGTCATACATATACATGTTAAACTGTAATATATTGGCAAACCATGTAGAACAATAGTCTGGTGACTGGTCAAATATATTTTTATATCAATGTCCACAGGTTCCTAGGCCATCATGACTATTTGATATTATTGATTATTCTGATAATGTATCTCCAGATAGAAAGTTTGAACCTTAGTTATTGGGGTGTGTAGAGTTCTTTCCAACATATATATCATTATTACTATATTTCTTTGTTTATTGAGTGTTTGCAGTTGTTCTTGCAATCTATTCGTTGCAAATATTTCCTTGGGTGTGTAGCATCAGAGTAAAAGAATCATATTGTTAATTGCTATGACAAGTTAATCATACAATATTGAGTAGGCATATAACAGTGACCCACATCCATCAACTAACAACCAATTCAAGTTAGCCAATAGCAGGTTTGAATTAAAACACATTTGTTTTCCTTCAAAAACAGTTAAATCCCCCACTGTTATCCTCATTGCCAATCAAAATTCATCTTTATCTCTCACCATCAAATCAAATCTACAACCAGAGCAACAAGCAATCTGAGCTTATAAACCATCATTGTTTATTTTTTCAATTTGTTGGATGTCAATGACACTAAAATCTGGTAAACTGAAACTGTCAGCTTTGGTTGAATTTCACTGTTGTTCACTGAGCCAATCTGCACAAATACTCTCATTTGCAGCATAATTTAGTGGAAGTTATTACTACAGCCACATTTTCAAGAAAATTTTGTTGAATTTTCAATTCATTTATAGGGATTTGAAATGCTTTTTGCCTTATAATGTTCATTTTAAAATTTCCCTAACATTCTAAACTTAATAGAATAATGAAAATGCTACTCACAAGGATACCGTACATGATACTTGCATCCTAATTCAATACAGTAAGCACTGGTTGTATGATTTACAAATTGACAAAAAGTATCCAGCACCAAACTACTGAAAAGAATATGCTAAAAGGTCAATTACTGCTAATTACACAACCACTCAAATAAATTGCTGAACAATAACATGCCAAGTGTTGTCAATTCAATACATACCGAGTGATCTTGGGCCCCTGAAGCTAAAAGTATTTTTCCAGAAACAGCAATAGTATCAAGACAAAGAACTATGCCTGTGTGCCCTTGCAATTCATAGGTGCATGCCATGGAGGCCAATTCATACACACGTAGCTGCAGATTCAATTGCAGTAAAGAACATTTAATTGTAGTCAAATGGTTATTTAGTATAAAACATAAAATATTTAAACTGAAGTTTTTAACTCGCCATCTAAGAATTTAAAAAACTTGCATTACAAGTTACAAAGGATTACAAAAGTAAATATCCAAAAACATCCAGGAAGCACCAACAAATTATGTAAGTTTATGATTGAGCTACTCAAGAATCTAGAAGCCTAACAATTTCAATCACAATTTCGCTACTTTAAAATTTTCAATCTAGTAATCTCAAATAAAACTTTTGGATGGACTTCAACCAATAGCAATATCAAACAAAGCTACAAAACATCCAGCAGAAATCATTATAGTTCACATTGCTAAAGCTAAAAGCTATATAGCTCTTTTTTTCCCAAAAACTGCACCTGCTCTGAATTTGTTGCCACTGCAAGGAAGTTCTCCTCTTCTCCAACAAACTTCAAGTCCACGACCTCCTCATTGTAACCTATAAGCTGTTTGCTGACCCTCAAGTCACATTCATCTTCACCACTCTCCACCAGGTCATAGAACAGAAAGCGCTGATCAGCAGTAACGCACAAAACTCCTTGAGCTAAGGGTTGCAGGACAGCAGATATAAAACCTCCCTTCGATTCATCTTCACTAGAACTAATAATCGCGTCTGAAGACTTCTGCTCATATAAGCATATGGCACTGCAAAAATTGATAAGATCATCAAGATAATTTACAATCATGTCTAAAAGAAAATTGCAATTTTGCAAAGAGCAAACAGTATAAGATATTAAAAATTGTGACTCACATTTTCAGCAACGTCATATTGATATTACAATAAGAAGCTAAAATGATTAAATGTAGCTAGACAACTTACCCTTCAGAAAACCATATACGAATAATGCCACGCTCCCCAACTGTCAGAAAGTGCACTGGAAATACACCACTTTTCTTTTCCCTTTCATGTGATAATTGCTTTTGGCTCAGGCTAGACACCAGCTTAGATATACTTGGAATTACACACACGGTTTCTAATGGTTCATATGTCAATATTGTCTCCCTGAAGTGATAATCGTGCAGGTCCCATATATTCACCACCTAAAATTCCAATGTCATCCTCCATTCTAGTTAACCATTAGATTACAAAATACTAAAACATTCTTCAGAAAAATAAGTTCCAAAGGTTCAGAAAATCTAGACCTGCACAAAAACATTAAGGATCACACAATTATATTGGAACAGATTAACATCTCAGTTTATTAGTATTTGCTATTTACTATTTCTAAGAACAATTCAAGATACATCCAATAAGCACAATCCATCAAACACTTAAAATTTTGTATGGAAGAATAACTTAAGCTACTTCATAGAGAATACATTAACATTAACGATTGTATGGTTACAGCTTTAAATGCTGCATTTGCCTATTTCAATCCATGAAATTAAGAATTCAAGGATTTCGAAGGTACAAGATTTCATAAGCCAAAATTTGTTTTATTTCCGTCAACCTTGCTGTCAGCTTTATAAACTATGGCTGGTGCCCCCAACCACCCAGCCAAAACTGTTCTTGTGAAAAGGGACTAGTTTAGAGAAGCAAGCCTTCAAATACTCAAAATTTCATTAAAGATCAAATCAATAAATACTGTACACAACAAATCCTCTAAAATTGTATGTAATGTCTTTAAAAAGCATACACATCACAGAAATGAGTCATAGGCATATTTATACCGTTCAAATAGAGAAGGCCAAAGTTTTATTTAGTTTCAGGTACACATCTAAATAACCACAATATAAACCTCATACAGTATACTATATTATTAAATAGTACCTTGTCTCTACCAGCACTAAGAAGAATCCATCCATTTTCAGAGATTGCCAAGCTAGTCACAACGGAAAAATGTTTTTCAAGCACAGCAATGCACTTCTTAGCTTTGAGATCCCATACTCGTACAGTTGCATCTGCACTTCCAGAGATCAGCTGTAAATCACAGAATCAAGTTATCAGCCAGATTGTACAACATTCGACGTTTCGCAATCATGAGAAGGATACTTCAAAAGAAGATAAATATAAAACTAACATTTTCAATCAAAAGAAGTAAAGCTGCTGAAAAAAAAAAGTCATGAATGATTCAATAATCACAACATACCAAAAGGCGTCCACGAGGATCCAGATGAAATAGAACCGTTGTAACACCCATTTGGTGCCCTCGAAACGAATGCGTGCAGAAACCTCCATCCACATCCCACACAAGAACATTTCTGTCAGCACCAGCAGTTGCAAGCAATCCTCCAGAAGCATCACAAGTCATGTCTGCAACGGGACCATTATGCGCCTGCAAAATTAATATAAGTAATTTCAATATTAATTAGAAAAAATAAATTAATTAAGACATCAATTAGGTTAGAAAGCCTTAGTAAGACAGGCTCTGAAGTTAAGTAATCCCCAATTTTTTTTCTGTGTGACATTACAGTCCAATACTGGCATCCAGGAAACTTAAATTTCTGATACCGCTCATATATCAAACTGATAAACATTTAGATGCATAAAACTGAAATTTTCTTTCAATCCATTCAATTTTGAATATTCCGAAATGAGCAAACAAATAAAGAAAATAAAAACCATGCATCAATCAAGGAATCCAGTGCAAGCAGTCAACAAGATAAAAATATTAAATAAAGACATGGGTACAAAAAGGTAAAAAATACCTTCCACGATCTAATGCAGGTGAAAGAAGATAAATCCCAGAGTTTAACTTGCGCGCTTCGACTGGCAGAAAAGAGTAATTTATCGTCAGGGGTGAGTGCCAATGCAGTAATAGGCTCAGAATCTCCCTCCAACGTGCTTTTGACGGAGCCATTCGCCACCTCCACGATCTTAACTTCGTCGTCACAAGCGCACACTAAAAAAGAAGCGTCTGAAGAAAGCCTGTAGGGTCCCCCCGTGTAGAATTTCTGTAGAGCAGGGATGCCTCGATAGTTTTTCTTCAAATTCACAGAACTGCCCATGGCTCGCTAGACGCGACAAGCTCACGGGAAATCTAGAGTTTACTCTGTTTTGTGTTGTGCTTCGCTTTGTTAGCCTCTGAATATCGGCAGCTAGGGCTTTCGAAGGGTTTAAGAAGGGAAGATCCGTTTATAGAAAAAGAAAAAGTGTTCTTCCTTAGGTTTTTTTTTCGTAAATTGATGAAATATAATATTACGGACTCCCTTACACTCCAGATCAACGTTAATTAGCGTTGTAGTACTTCGTGGATTTCATTTATTCGTATGAGTCATCATATTTTGGTCGGTCAGGAGATTTTAAAAAATTAAATTTCATTGATATGGATTAGTATTGTATAAGGAAGAGAGATCTGCAGCATGGATTGCGGTGAACGTTTGATTCCATGCCATTAAAATTATGGAAGTTTATTTAGTTTTTTTTATTTACACATAGGTTCAAATCAATTTACATTAATAAGTAATAGTATAGATTGATAAGTTAAGAGTTATTTATTACATAAATTTTAAGTTGTTTTATTTTTATTTTTTAAATATATATTAATTTAGAGTTATTAGAACAAGTTATTTTAAGAAAGTAATTGTAATAAATAATATGTAATTATTTAAAAGATTTTTAAATTTGATTGTGTGATATTTTTTTTTTGCATCATTTCATATCATACTGTGATGGAATCAAGTCATTGCCCTTTTGTGTCTTATTTGGTGCATAACCCCTTCTCCATCCTTCCTATCTCATACATTTTTATGCATTTCTTGGTCTGCAACTTATCATTCTTTTCCTTGAGCCTTTTTTTCATCCCGATGTTGGATTACGGAGTGTGATTCAAAAGAAAAAAATAATCACACAAACCCAGATATCTTTTAAGCAATTATCAATATAGATTGTGGAAACTTTTATCATTAAATAATATGTATTTAATTTTTTATTCAAGAATGTGTGCAATTTGAAATAGTACATTATTTTGGACACTTAGGATAGAAATGACTAATATTTAATGTCAAATATTTAAAATTAAAATTTAAGATTTAATGTCAAATATAAAATTATAAAATTATTTTCATAAAATTACTTTTTTTATAATTATTGATTATTTTAAAGAAAATGAATACAAATTTTAAAATCAATAATAAAAGACACATAAATGAAATATAAATTGCAATACATAATATAAAACATAAAGTTCAATTTTGAATTTTAAATCTAAAATTTAAAACATATATTTCAATAAAAAATAAAAAATATAGAGTACAATAAATATAAAATTTAACAAAATTATTTTTTCAATATATAGTTAAAAAGTATATTATATGTACAATTTAAAAAATAATATATTGGTTAAAGTTAAATTGTTCAATATATTTAATATAAAATTTAAAATATAGAGTGTAATTAGAAAATTAAAATATAAAATTTCAACATAAATAAAAAAAAAAATATAAATAAAAAATAATATAATCTGAAATTATATAATAATATAAAGTATATAGAAAATAGAATTTAATTTAAAGTATAGAATTAAATCTAGAATATATAGTTAATTGTGAAATATATAATAAAAAAAATTAAGTAAAAAATAAAGTTTAATGTAAGGACAAACTATAAAATAATATAGATTTAATTTAAATTAAAAATTCAATTTAAAATTGACTATATAATTATCAAATATCAAACCATTTACATTATATAATTATATAAATATGTTGTAAAAATATATTAAATGATTTATTTTTTCACTGCAATATATATTTTTTATAAGCAAGCGCTGCTAGTGGGGGAGCTCCCTTTGTATTAATTCAAAAGTGAAGAAATACAAGAAGTTTTTACAAAGCTAGGCTTTTCGAGCCTTAAGACACAGCACCAGACATCTCTGAGTTTCCTCAGGAAGCCTCGTCTATATTTAGCTTTAATCTTCCACTAGGTGGAAGGATCCATTTAGCACCAATTATATGCATTTTAGAGTTTGAGACGAATTAGAAGATAGGGGGAAACTTCAAGGATTTCCAATTTTTCATTAGTTCCTTGTTGATCCATTCCATATGGTTTAAATCGGTATTTCCGACAGAATCACCTTAATCATAGTGATGTGGCCAACTAAACTTTGCCAAGATCCCCTCCAAGCCATCGATTTATCCCTACACTTATTGTTTACCTATTCCCATAAGCAAAATCTTATTATACCTTTAAAAACTGGCACCCCTAAGTATTTTCATGGGATTGAATCCACCGTATAGCCCATTAATAAAGCAATCCTCCTTTGAATATGATTTTTGGTGTTAAATAAATAGATTTTTGACTTGTCTCAATTCATAAGTTGGCCCAAGGTAGAAATATACTCTTCTAATACACCTATGATCACTACAACCTCATTCGGTGTGGCAGCCCCATAAAGTATAGTATCATCTACGAATTATAGATGAGTGACGGGATCCATATTCCTTGCAACTTTCAGCCCTTGCCACCTTCCATCCAGACATGACCTAGTAGTGATGAGGCTTAGAATGTTGTTTAGTATTTCCCCTTTATAGAATGTGTTTGTTGCATTCGTGGGTGCCAAAAGATTCTACAAAATATTTGATTGATTTGCCTTGAATCTCTTCCAGTGTTTCTACCACCAACCCATCACAATTTTTTATTATCGTTATTTTGTTTTGTACTCTTCTCAGTTTTGTTGTGTTATGAATTTTTTTGTATTGGAGTCCCCTTTGAGTAACTAGATCTCTCTTGATTTTTCCTGCCAATATTCTTCTTCCCTAGTTAGGATTTCATTATATTCTTCCATTAATGCTTTCTCCTGTAGATAGTTCTCTTGAAACATCCCTTACGTCATGATCTTTTCATTCAAATTTTCCAAGTATTCTCCTATTCCATTTAATTAGCTTACTTTTTATGTACTGTAATTTATTTTTTAACATAAAGCTTTTTGTACCAACATAGTGACGGCCCGATTCCCACCAAGGTTCCAGAGTCTCCACCAACACCAGACAATGGAACCGCATTCTTTTGAATTTAAATGAGCTTCTGATATGGCCACCTTCCTTTTTTATGGTTAGTTCTATCGACATGTGGTTTGAACTCGATAATGGTAGGATCCTTGATGTTGGTATAGAATATGAGTCAAGCAAATCCTGGGATTTTTTTTATCTATCTAATCTTTATTTTATCTTCATAAATCCCTCCTTCCTATTTTTTCATGTGTATGCGCCATTCTTAGTTTGAGCATCTATTAGGCCAGTTGATAGGACAAAATTCTTGAAGTCTCTCATGGTTGGGGGAACACGACCAACTTCCCCCCTCCCCCCCATTTTTCTTATCAACTCAACCGCATTGAAATCCCCCCATTGTTATCCTTCTCCCATTTAGGTCTACTAAAAAATTTCTCAGTGTTTCCCAAAGAGCAACCTTCTCTTGATTTTTGACAAGGCCATATATATTAAATAAGACAAGTGTTAAATTAGAAATCAAACACCTTACCTCACAGAGCATCCATTGTTTCTCCTTACGCTTTACATCTATTAAGATAGAATTCAGTTGTAATAATATGATGAGGTTGCCAACTGAATTACACACATTTGAATAAGCTTCTTCCTAGCTAGACATGTTAAATATTTTCTTCCCTTCTCCCTCAAGCTTGGTTTCTTGGATTAGAACTATATTTGAGAAGATAAATCCCCTAGTGCATCACTCTAATAGTCTTTCTAGTAGAATAGAGAATTTTACGTATAACATTGTATCTCACACTAGTTGGGAAGCCAACAACCTTTCCATTTGGAATTGAGAATCAAGGATTTAATGAAAATAATCACCACACTGTATAAACACATCAACCAAATTGCATGTTGATATTGAAAGCCAAATCCTCTACCACATTAAGGAGCCAAATGGATAAACTAAAATCCCATTCCTTCATCACATTGACTCAAATGCTTGGATTCATTGGAAGCTGAAATACAAGTCGATTGTGACATCAACCGAGATGGACTGTTACATTAAAAACTAACTCTGCCAAATCCACTTAACTACTTAGATTTATTGAAACACAACTTAAGTACCATAAAACATATGGATCCAATGAAGATAACTCCTCTACTGCATCAATCAACCCATATGAATGTATTGAAATCCAACTTCTCAACTAAAATTATGTAGTCATTATAGCCTTAGACACACTTAAGGTTCAAATCACAACTTCATATACTTTCATACTTCCTTTTTCTTAAAAACTTTGTATACTTTCATACTTCCTTTTTCTTGACAATTAATGGTTTTGTAGGTTGGTTTTCTCCATAACATATATTATAAGAATATTTTCAAATTTTCCGCCATCTTTACCATCATTGTGACAATAAATTATATTTCAAATTATGAACAATATAAAACTTTTATATAATATAAATTTATTTCTTTAATTTTTTTTCAAAAAAAGCAAGGTTTTTAAATAAAAACCTCTTCTAACTTCGTTCTTTGAAGCAAGAAAATAAATAAAAATTATAGTGAAATAATAACAAAATCCTTCAACTAAGTTTGATGGAGGTAGAGATAAAAATGTGAGAATTGGTATATCAAGTGGTGTTTTGTATGGGAGTTATTCTTTTTAAAAAATGTCCATGAATGTTGAACACAAAAACATACCCATATCCATCACTCTTACCCTTCGTCTTCTCCACATCTAATGTCTCACATCCCTTATGGCAATAAAATTGTTTACTCCTTTTTTATTTATTCATCTATAGAATTTTGGACATAGTGTTTTGTATGGGAGAGACGCTTCTAAAAACATACCCAATACTCAATTATCACATCTCTACTTCCCTTGATGGAATTTATTTGCTTCCCCTTTTTTTATTTGTACATTTCTAGATTTTTGGACTATAGCATGAATGGTAAACATTGGACTTGGGGTGCCCTACAATTCTTTGTTGGTTATCTTTTATAGAGGAAAGGCCCACTTATATCTTCACAACTTCACAACTACAAATTTCCTTTATGGTATTAAAATGACAACAATCTCTTCTCCTCTTTTGATATATATGTGTTTTCCTCTGATATCACTAAGTTCAACTCTCAAAAAGAACTTAAGAAGAAAACTACCAAAACTAAATACATGAACTAATAAAAATTAATATTTACGATTTAAAATTTGAAAACCATTTTTTATTTGCACGTTTCATTCCAACCATTACACCTATAACAACCTTTACAAATTTAATTTTAACAAGTTTGAATGTTTTCAACACACAGCTCAAAATAATATTAATCTCAATTTTGAAATGGAATCCATGTTCTAACTCACATTTAAAAATAAATAAAACTAATGTTGATAGTGTTAGGATTCAGGAAGATCGGAGCAATAAACATTAACAATTATATGCAGATTAAATAACCCAAAAATAACAATGAACAATAACACAAAAGAGATCAACATAGAAATTTAATGTGGTTCACCCAATATGGGCTACATCCACAAAAACTTAGCCACCCAATGATTTCATTATCCAACACAAAATAAATTACAATCTCATGCGAATCACACACACCACAACTTACATCTCAACACTTATAGCAAGCTTTTTGGAAGCTTCTAGAATTAGGGTTTTACAAATTCATTTTTTTCATTTGACGTGTTAATGAGAAAACCTTGATGTGTTAGCGAGAAAACGTTGACGTTACGAGTGTATAGTATTTGCATGATCAGTCACCACATACCAACAATCTCCCACTTGGAGACTAATCAGGCTCCACACCAAACAATCTTCCACTTGGAGACTGATCTTGGACGACTCTGCTACACTTACAACTCCCACTAGATTACAAGTCTGGTTGGTTTCTTATGTCTACCATTATCAGTCATGAAGGGAAATGAAAATTGATGAGGAAATCAGTTTCTCCATGTAACTGCCTTTGTGAACATATCTGCAGGATTCTCACTTGTGTGAATTTTCTCTAGCTTCAATTGTCCATCCTCCAAAATTGGTCGATTGAAGTGGTATTTGAGCTATATGTGCTTAGTTTTTGAATACAAAGTTGAATTCTTAGCAAGATGAATGGCACTTTGGCTATAAGTGTATAAAGGGCTATTTTCTTGTCGTTGTCCCAATTCCTCCAAAAAATGTTGTAACCAAATCATCTCCTTGCTAGCTTCCATAGTAGCAACATACTCAGCTTTAGTGGTTGAAAGCACAACAACCTTTTGCAGTCTTGAAATCCAACTGACTGCAGTACCTCCTACAGTAAAAACATACCCTATAGTACACTCCTCCTGCTATAAATATCCCCGCCAAATCAGAGTCAGCATATCCTTTTAGAGCAGAATTTGTTCCTCCAAAACATAGTTTCTTTGAAGTAGTACCTCTTAAATATCGAAGAATCCATTTTACCACATTTCAATGTTCCATTCTCGGATTGCTCATATACTTGCTCATGACTCCCACTGCATGTGCAATATCTGGCCTTGTGCATACCATTGCATACATCAAGCTACCAACTGATGATGCATATGTTATCTTAGACATTTTTTCTTCCTCATCTTGTGTCTTTGGACACATCTCCTTAGTCAACTTAAAATGACTAGGCAAAGGTGTACTAACTATTTTTGCATTATGCATGTTAAACCTTTTCAACACCTTCTCTACATACTCACTTTGAGACAAAAATAATTTTTATTTGTCCTATCTTGTGTGATCCTCATACCAAGGATTTGTTTTGTTGCACCAAAATCCTTCATAGCAAATGAATTTTCTAATTTTTGCTTAAGTTCATTAATATGCTGCATGTTAGACCCGACAAGAAGTATGTCATCGACATAAAGCAACAGGATGATATAGTTGTCATTATCCAATTTATTAAAATAAACACAATAATCATAATGACATCTTTTGTAACTTTGTTCAACCATAAAACTATCAAATTTTAAATACCATTGTCGAGGTGCTTGCTTCAGGCCATACAAAGTCTTCTTTAATCTGTACATAAATTCCTCCTTACCCTTGACCTCGTATCCCTATGGTTGTTGCATGTATATTTCCTCTTCCAAATCCCCATGGAGAAATTTTGTTTTCACATATAGCTATTCAAGATGCAAGTCTTTCGTAGCCACAAGACTTAGAATAGCTCTAATAGAAGTCATCTTTACAACTGGAGAAAATATTTCATCAAAATCTATACCTTTTTTATGTGCAAAACCTTTTACCATGAGTCTAGCCTTATATCTTTTCTTGTCTCCATCTTCTTCCTTCAACCTGTAAACCCATTTATTTGGCAATGCTCTTTTACTTGTAGGCCATTGGACTAAGTCCCAAGTCTGCTTCTACAACAAGAAATCCATTTCCCCTTTCATGCCTAGCTCCCACTGCTTTTTGGTATCTACCTGCATTACTTCTTCATAACCTTCAAGTTCACCAGAATCAATTAATTATATAGAATATAATGATGGAGAAAATATTTCTAGAGGTCTTGTTATCATTGTAGAGTTTCTAACACTTGCAGGAGTTTGTGGGATAATTTTTTGTTGTTGAGCATTAGGTACCACTGACATTTTATTTTCTAGAATCTCATCCAGCACCACATATTCCTTTTTGGCTTGTTCATGCTTCTTTTCTTGCAGCTGATCCTTATACATAACCTTCTCATTGAATATAACATCTTTGCTCCTAATGATTTTATGATTTTTATAATCCCATAACTGATAACCAAATTCATCTACTCCATATCCAATGAAGGTACATTTTTGAGACTTAGCCTCAAGCTTGGTTCTATTTTCAATAACAACATGGACAAAAGCTTCACAACCAAAGGTTTTTTAGAAATGTATAGTTTACCTTTTCACCTGTCCATGCCTCTTATGGAATGCCACCATCCAAAGGATTTGAAGTTCCCCTATTTATTAAATAAACAACGATATGTACAACATATGCCCAAAACTATAAGGGTAGTCCAACATGCAATCTCATGCTCCTTGCACATTCCATTATGGTCCTATTCATCCTCCCAAACACACCATTTTCTGCCTATGGGTTCCATTATATGAACATTAATTTTCAAATTCTTTGATGCAATACTAGCCTCCATTATCAGATCTAAGTCACTTCAATTTTTTTCCTATCTCATTTTCAACCAAAGCTTTCCACTTCTTAAAATTTTCAAATACTTCTTATTTTTGTTTTAGGAAATACACACATGTTTTCCTAGTTGCATCATCAATAAAAGTACCATAATAGCAAGATCCACCAAGAGAAGATACCTGAGCTAGTCCTCATACATCTGAATGTACAAGGTCTAATTTCTCACTCTTCTTCTCTTTCCCAACTTTGAGAAATCAGACTCTTTTCCATAAACACAATTTTTCATAGAACTCCAAGTCAATTTTCTTCAGACCTAGTAGCAAATTTCTAGAGTGAAGGATCTTCATCCCTTTCTCACTCATGTGCCCAAGTCTATGGTGCCACAATTATGTTTTTATCCTTGTATCAAGTGCTATAATTATCTCAGTAGCAACTATTTATGTAGCAGCTAAGGTAGAGTAAGTATTACCAATATACAAATACATTGTGCCTACCTTTTCACCTTTAGCTACTACTAATGCACCTTTAGTGACCTTCCAAATTTTTTTTGAAAAGGTAACTATGAAACCTTCACTACCTAGTTATCCCGCAGGAATTAAATTCCTTCTCAAATTTGGAACATGCCTTACCTCCTGTAGCAACCATTCATTTCTATTTTGCAACTTAATTTTTATCTTTCCTTTTCCAACAATCTGACAAGGTTCATCATCACCCAAATATACTTGTCCAAAATCACTTTGAACATAATCTACAAAATATCTCTTGTGGGGTGTGGCATGAAATGAAGCCCCTGAATCTATTACCCAAGAATCATTAGCATTATCTAAACAAAGAATTAAAGCATCCTATAATTTATTACTTGCAACATTAGCTTCCTTACTGTCATCATGTTGTCCATGTCCTTATTTTCCCTTTCAAGACTAACGATCCTTCTTCAAGTGTCCTAGCTTTCTACAATGCCAACAATCCATTCTTCCTTTGGATTTGGATCTACCTTTCCTCAACTTCCCTTGTCACTTCCCATGATTTATTAGGTTTTTTCCTCTCTCCTTTGTTCTTCGCTCATTCTCTACAGTCAAAGCATTACCCGATGTTGAAGTCTCACCTATGATTTTTCATTGCATTTCCTCGCTAAGGATAACACCAACAACATCATCAAATTTCAATGTATTTGACCCAAATACAGAACTTAAGGCCGTTACCAAGCTATTCCAGCTTTTTGACAAAGAACCTAAAACCAAGAGAGCCCTGAACTCTTCATCAAAAATCACTTTTATAGAAGTTAATTGATTGGTAATTGTATTAAACTCATTTAAATGATTTGTCATAGATCCACCTTCAATCATTTTCAGATTAAACAAACGCTTCATGAGAAATACCTTATTTGAGGCTAAGGGTTTTTCATACAATTTAGCCAAAGATTCCATTAGATCCTTTGTTGTCTTTGCTTCTATTATATTGAATGCCACAGATGGTGGTAGACACAACCGAATGGTTCCCAATGCCTTTCTATCTAGAATCTCCCATTCTTCATCAGACATCATAGCTTCTTTCTTTGATTTTCCTTGCAATGGCCACTATTGTTGTTTTAAAATACAACCCAACTAGGATTTGAGATTCTCTAAGAGGTATCCAACCTCCATAATAAAGAACTGCTAAGGCTAGTGGCCAACTAACGAGATTCAGTCAAAGACTGACATCTCCTACACTTTTGGCTCTGTGAAACCAAGGTGGGTAAACCTAAGTGTGTTCATAAGAATGTTTTATGATTGGTAAGACACTTCTTCTTACAGATGACGGTCCTTACACACGCAATGAGATAGTAATTATTCTGGTATTGGCAAACCAAAGAATAATAATAATTATCAAAAAGCAACAAGATCGAAGCTTTCAATATAAGATTTAAATCTCCAAAGAGACAAGGTTTGATGTGATAAATTTATTTAGATTTAAACCACCGTGCCTAGAACCCAGCTCTGTACTCTCAAATAGGGATACTAAAAAGATTAACTAGTGCCTCACCCAATGGGCAAGAGTCGCATAAAACACAACCCAGATACTTTGAACATATCACCATAGTGATTTACACCATGAGATTTTCAGCTATCAAAACACTACTACTTAAGGAATCCTGAAGACGATGTCACAAATCTGCAACTCATTTTTAGAAATTTAATTAACTTATTAAGTTAAAGCATAAAAATGAGATACACATTCAAATATACCATTGAAGCTGAATGAATATATCATTGATAAAATCATTCACAACCTATGACATGAAACCAGGAGAGCAACTGTTCTAATTAATTGCTCTTTATTGCTTCAGTATCAGTAATTACATAAGCATTGAATGCTTGTTCTATAATATTCATATCCAAAAAAGATAACACACTAGCTAATATCATTAGCAGAACCTTCAATAAACAAACTTGGTTGTACAAGAAAACTAAGCCACCAGATACAAAAAATCTGACCCCAAACAATGAGCCGTGAAATCTCCTTTATAGGATAGGAGAGCCACAAAGCATCGATCTACATTGTTCATTTGAAATGAATTTCATTCAACATGAAATTCGAATTCACATTCCTCATCATTAGAAAACATTGTGCACGATCTGAGGAATCAAAAAATGGTTACAACCAGTAACTAGTCAGAGAAGAAACAAAAAAGAGTGTGCCACGCATGCGCACGTCCACATCTACAAGATGAAACACTAGGAAAAATCACCGCCCACGAGCAACATACCCAACACCAACAATCATTTGGTTGACACACGGCCCCAGTACATGCGATCGCTTCTGGTTCTCGCCTCAGTTAGAGGCAAAACCACCTTCTTGTTTTCATCCAAATTAGCACGAACTCCAGCAACCTGGCACGGAGCCATTGCAGTTATTGGTGCAACTGCAAGGACCTCTTCATTTACACCCATGAGCTTAATCAAGGTTGCAAGATAACAACGATAATCTGAGTCAGTATCAGAACCATCACTGCCAGAACTTGAAGAAAGAACAACAGGGGAATTACAATGCCCCGACCTCCTGCCCATACCCTAGGCACTTGCCACAGGAACGTCCAGAGGACACTGTTCCTTTAATTTTCGTGAACTTCCTGCACCTATCCTTGCACTTCGACATGGCTTGGATTTATCCATTGAAGAAATGTAACTTAGAGATTGCAAACAAATCCACAACCTGCCAACTCAAAAATTGCACTGATAATATAGAGCAATTCAGTCGTTACTTATAGAATAATCAGGTGTAGGGAGTATTAATTTCCCAAATTTTCACACGGGTATGCGAATGATTAGTGGTTGATATTGCCACCACAAATTTATTTCTGGTGTATAGTGCATCATTGTTTCTATTAGGAGGTTACCGCTCACACGCAAGGAGATCAGGAGAAAATCCTCACAAAAACTCGCGCCATTAATAAAATAAGCTTCAGAGCGTAAAATCTCCTCACACAGATGATCAGTTACTTCTTTGAAACTGCACCGTTGATGTAGAACGAACCTAGCAAGTCGGAGGACTTAGATTGAGTCAATGATCATTGAAAATCCACATCACTACCTGGGAGAGAAAATAGCCAATCATAGCCCAAGGAAACAGGAGGTTGCAATTGGATAGTAGGCCCCACCTAGCCCTGTTGCTTCAAGAGCCAGGCGATGTGTCACTTTTTTTGCAAACCTCGCAGTACTTTAGGAACATTTACTTTGCTCATGTGAGGCCTGTGAGGGATGGTCATTATTAATCCCCGTCATTAAAATTCCATTGGTGAAATGAAATCCATCAGTCACTGCTAGCACCTCAGGAAAAGACCCCACTCCTCCGTATATGCCAGATGGCGGCATCTTGCAGACCTCGCACTACTTTAGTGACATCAGCAAGAAAACCTATGAGGTTTGCAAGGAACAGTCCAGATCAAAACCCGTGATCATACGGTTAGTCGAACTGCATATAGGACATGTAGAATATTCAGGTGGGACCGGCCAGTAAAACCTTCGGTGGTATAAAAATTTAAGCTTAAGTGGCCAAAAGAGACCGATAGGCTGGGTAAAAGGGGTTGGTAAGAGCATGAAAGGAAGGCTCAATTAGACAACTTAAGTGACCGGTCACCCTCCATAGCAAGTCAACATTGAAATATAACAATAGGGTTTCTAAAGAATATTGATCATATTTCACGAGAGATCAAAAACCCTAAACCCAAACTATCAAACCTCTAGTCTTGTCAAAGTAACCAAACATGCCCAATTTGAACATAAAGTTTGACAAATTTCAAAGAATCCCATCAGTGGCTCCGACTGGGGATGTATGCCCCCTGCAGGCATAACAAGAATCCAAAATCTCTAGTTTCATAAACCAGATCACTGAATTACATAAGTACCTTGACAGATATTTCACCATACTTTGTCAATTGGACTCGTGCATATAGACATGGTGGCCCCGGGCTACCAAACAAGAAAATTAAAACTTGCCTCTGTCAAAAACAAAATTTTCAGGTACCTAGAGCAAACCAAGTATACAGTCTTTACTTCTTGATGCTTCAAAAATAATGGGGTAATCAATATACCTGGAAGTATCATAATGTTTACTAATACTCTCTTGCACCAATTTGGTCAATGCCTTGTACCCAAACTTTAAAAGCAACATATGACCCTGATAATATTTCACCTTACTTTGCCCTTGGTCATATTTCATAGAATGCTGGCTTGATTGAGCTGAGAAGTGGAAACATTCATAACTTATCAGGTTTGCAACATCACACATTCTGGCTTCATCATCAGTTTGTACATCAAACTGAAAATTCTCATACAAAACTGTGTGCATGTTATCCACACTTCCATTGCTCAACAAAGATGATACATATCTCAGGGAATCCTCACCCTGGAATTTCCCACATAAGCTTGGTTGCCAGCACCTGAACTCTGTCGATTTGGAATACATCTTGGCATTACAAATGTCGACAATATTAGCTACATCATTCTCCAGGGAATGTGTAAACACATTCATCTCAGGCCTCTCAATATAGATCTTCCCTTGCACTTCTTCATTTATTCTCAAATGAAAACCCTCAAAAATAGGGTCAACTATATCAATCTCAATATGGGTAATAGAAGAACAACAATATGCACTGGCCTCCTTGTTCGCAATACCACCTATTATATGTGTTAATTTATAAGTGAAAATGTCAGCACAAACTAAAAAAAATTCACCAGCAATATCAATGTCACCTTCATTATAAGCTAAAAACTTTTCACCAGCAATATCAATGTCACCTTCATTATAAGCTGAAAATTTTTCACTAGCAATATCAATGTCAGAAGGTAACAACACATCCATCTCAACTTCACATAGATAGTCAGGAAAATCCATAGTGCCAATATATTGGTCATCTCCAGTCATATTCTTTTGATTAAAAACCTCATTGTCCTCAAATTCCTCAACATTTATACAATAAACTTGTTCCATTGCTAGTATATCTGGAATATACTCTAAATATTTATCATCTGACAGTTATTCCTTCACTTGGAAACAAGTACAATCATGAGGCTCCTTATTTACATACAACTCTAGTAAAAAGAAAAACCCAATTCCATCCTCGGTACTACAATCATTACCTCTAAAATCACAATCACTGGCCTGTAACAAAATCTCAGTGACATGAGCATTACAATCAGGATTAGGAAACACAATGGGTGTCTCACATAATCCTACATCATTTTGCCCCTCAAATTCCTCTGTAATTAGCCAACTTTCTTCAAAAGAGCAAGCATTATCTTCATTTTGTGTAGATACATTCTTGGCTAATTCTGCAATCTCTATCCACTGAATGACTTGGGCCAAATTAGCAGGTTTCAATTCTTCTGGTAAAGAACTTAGCCCTGGTTCATAAAGTTCACAAAATAAATCAATGCATTCATAGTCATTAGGTCTATGATCTCTAGGGATTTGTATTAAGGCTTCTAAAAATCTCAAGAAAAACTCATATGGTGATTCCTCCTCCTGCCTCTTCATCTCATACAATGCTAGGACGAGAGAAGTTTGATCATCATCATTCAAACTGGACTAGCTCTACACTTGGATTTTATTATCATCACATTGTAGTGGTGAAGATATTACATTTTTCAAAGCACCCTTATCACAATCAGTGTTCTGAGCAGCCAACTTGGGCATTTTACTAGTATGAGCTAGGATAGGGTAATCAATACTTGTAGCCAGATACCCTTTCATCATTGAGTATTTCATATTGTTTTCAATTTCCATAGCCATTTGATATGCTTGGTGCAGGTTTGTAAGCTCTTTATCCCTTAATAAATAGCCCATCCTCTTGTCAAAAGCACCAAGATAATCAACTAAGCATTCAGCCTCACTTGGCCTTATTTCTCTAGGGATTTCTCTTAAAGCTCTTAAAAATCTGAGATTAAAATATGGGACTAGCTCCTCTTCTTTTATGTGGATTCCCATAAAACCTTTTCTTAATATGTTGGGATTGACTCTTTCACCAAATTTTTCCATAAAAACTATCACCAACTGATTCCATGAATTAATAGAATAGGCAGGCAAATAAGAAAACCAATCCTTGGCATCTCCCCCTAAGGATTGCACAAAAATCTTCATAACAACATCCTTATGACTAATTTCATAATCCCCCATTACATCTACAAAATGATGTAAATGCTTAGAGGTTGATTATGTACTTTGCCTTGTATATTTAGGCAAATACTTCCTAATCTTCCTAGGAATTGGATTAGGGTAACCACTGACATCACTGCAAATAAGAGGCATATACCTTTGAGTTACCAACCCCCCTAAAGGGCATAATGGGACTTATTTTCTTTGCATACTTATGTCTGACCTTACATATGGGAAATCACTTATACCCATTTAGAATTTGTCAAAATAATACATGTTTATCAAACATATCATTTACCATCTCAACCATGATTCCATTAGTGATTGAAGTTATTATTCCTTGCTTTCAGAAATATGGTGCAACATAAACATGTTTCATAAGTTCTTTTACATATTGCATCATTAGAAGAATGGAAAATATAATCATTTTCCCCCTTGCTTGATGCTAAACATCTAATTTGGAACCATTTTTTGTCCTTAATTATAAACACCCTTTACAATTAGAAATAGTGAACTGTTTAGATTGGATGAAAGACCTGGTAATTTTGGCAGCAATTATTAATTTTCTCTCCCTGACTGTAAGTATTACAGATCTAAGACTTTTCCTTTATTCATCAACTGGTTCTTCAGACAGAGTTGCCACCTCTGTAACAAAGGACTGAATTTCACAAGAAATATGAAATTCCTTTTCAAAGCTTGATAAATTTTGGGTTTTTACCCACAATAGAGTCACACCATGTTGTTACAAATCTCTTCAAAACCCAATCCATCACCATCCAAAATTAACATTCAACTTCACTTAAACAAATGATTCTGGATAGCCGCCTCCAACTGTTGTGGTTTCTTTTTTCTCTTTTTTCTTTAAATTTCTCAGAAGTTCTCCCAAATAAAACACAATTCAACTAAAACTCCTGAATCAACGGGACACCACAGATCATTAAGACATTTAGGTTCATTTCAATAGCTCCTTGTGTTGAAAACATTCACTATGTAAATTCAGAATGGCAAATTATTTGACTCTATGCAATGACACTTAAGAACACCGTCTGCAACCAAAGGTCTGAATCTGTTCCCCAACAGAGTCGCCATTCTGTTTGGTGTTTTAAAATACAACCCAGCTAGGATTTGAGATTCTCTAAGAGGTAGCCAACCTCCATAATAAAGAAGCGCTAAGGCTAGTGGCCAACTAACGAGATTCAGTCAAATACTGACATCTCCTACACTTTTGGCTCTGTGAAACCAAGGTGGGTAAACCTAAGTGTGTTCATAAGAATGTTTTATGATTGGTAAGAACACTTCTTCTTACAGATTATGGTCCTTACACACGCAATGAGATATTAATTATTTTGGTATTGGCAGACCAAAGAATAATAACAATTATCAAAAAGAAACAGGACCGAAGCTTTCAATATAAGATTTAAATCTACAAAGAGACAAGGTTTGATGTGTTAAATTTGTTTAGATTTAAACCATCATGCCTAGAACCCAGCTCTGTACTCTCAAATAAGGAAAGATTAACTAGTGCCTCACCCATTGGGCAAGAGTCACATAAAACACAACCCAGATACTTTGAACATATCACCATAGTGATTTACACCATGAGATTTTCAGCTATCAAAACACTACTACTTAAGGAATCCTGAAGACGATGTCACAAATTTGCAACTCATTTTTAGCAATTTAATTAACTTATTAAGTTAAAGCATGAAAATGAGATACACATTCAAATATACCATTGAAGTTGAATGAATATATCATTGATAAAATCATTCACAACCTATGACACGAAACCAAGAGAGCAATTGTTCTAATTAATTGTTCTTTATTGCTTCAGTATTAGTAATTACATAAGCATTGAATGCTTGTTCTATAATATTCATATCCAAAAAAGATAACACACTAGCTAATATCATTAGCAGAACCTTCAATAAACAAACTTGGCTGTACAAGAAAACTAAGCCACCAGATACAACAAATCTGACCCCAAACAATGAGCCGTGAAATCTCCTTAATAGGATAGGAGAGCCACAAAGCATCAATCTACATTGTTCATTTGAAATGAATTTCATTCAACATGAACTTCGAATTCACATTCTTCATCATTAGAAAACATTGTGCATGATCTGAGGAATCAAAAAACGGTTATAACCAATAACCAGTCGGAGAAGAAACAAAAAAGAGCGTGTTAGGCACGCGCACGTCCACATCTACAAGATGAAACACCAGGAAAAATCACCACCCATGAGCAACATACCCAACACCAACAATCATTTGGTTGACACACGACCCCGATACAGGCGATCGCTTCTAGTTCTCACCTCAGTTAGAGGCGGAACAACCTTCTTCTTTTCATCCAAATTAGCACGAACTCCAACAACCTGGCACAGTGCCATTAAAGTTATTGGTGCAACTGCAAGGACCTCTTCATTTACACCCATGAGCTCAATCAAGGTCACAAGATAACAACAATAATCTGAGTCAGTCTCAGAACCATCATTGCCAGAACTTGAAGAAAGAACAACAGGGGAATTACAACACCCCGACTTCCTGCCCATACCCTGGGCACTTGCCACAGGAATGTCCGGAGGACATTGTTCCTTTAATTTCTATGAACTTCCTGCACCTATCCTTGCACTTCAGTGTGGCTCAGATTTATCCATTGAATAAATGTAACTTAGAGATTGCAAACAAATCCACAACCTACCAGCTCAAAAATTGCACTGATAATATAGAGCAATTCAGTCATTACTTATAGAATAATCAGGTGCAGGGAATATTAATTTCCCAAATGTTCGCACGGGTATGCGAACGATTAGTGACCGATATTGCCACCACAAATTTATTTCTGGCATACAGTGCATCATTGTTTCTATCAGGAGGTTACCGCTCGCACGAAAGGATATCAAGAGAAAATCCTCACAAAAACTTGCGCCATTAATAAAATAAGCTTCAGAGCATAAAAGCTCCTCACATAGATGATCAGTTACTTCTTTGAAACTGCATCGTTGATGTAGAATGAACTTGGCAAGTCAGATGACTCAGATTGATTCAACGATCATTGAAAATCCACATCACTACCTAGGAGAGAAAATAACCAATCATAGAAATTGGACAGTAGGCCCCACCTAGTCCTGTTGCTTCAAGAGCCAGACCACGTGTCGCTTTTTCGCAAACCTCGCAATACTTTAGGAACATTTACTTTTCTCGTTCGAGGCCTGCGAGGGATGGTCTTTATTAATCCTCGTCATTAAAATTCCATTGGTGAAATGACATCCATCAGTCACTATTGGCGCCTTGGGAAAAGACCCCACTCCTCGATATATGCCAGATGGCGGCATCTCACAGACCTCGCACTACTTTAGTGACATCAATAGGAAAACTTGTGAGGTTTGCGAGGAACGGTCTAGATCAAAACCCGTGATCGGACGGTTAGTTGAACTGCATATAGGACATGTAGAATATTCAGGTGGGACCAGCCAGTAAAACCTTCGGCGGTATAAAAATTTAAGCTTAAGTGGCCAAAAGAGACCGATAGGTTGGGTAAAAGGGGCCGATAAGAGCACGAAAGGAAGGCTCAATCAGACAACTTAAGTGATCGGTCACCCTCCACAACAAGTCAACATTGAAATATAACAATAGGGTTTCTAAAGAATACTGATCATATTTCATGACAGATCAAAAACCCTAAACCTAAACTATCAGACCTCTAGTCTTGTAAAAGTAACCAGACAAGCCCAATTTGGACAGAAATTTTGACAAATTTCAAAAATTCCATTAGATCCTTTGTTGTCTTTTCTTCTATTATATTAAATGCCACAGATGGTGGCAGACACAACCGAATGGTTCCCAATGCCTTTCTATATAGAATCTCCCATTCTTCATCGGACATCGTAGCTTCTTTCTTTGCTTTTCCTTGCAATGGCCACCATAGATCCTTTTGATGCCAATAATCTTCCATCTACATATTTCATAATTGATAATTTTGGTCGTTGAATTTTTCAACCTTGAATTTTCCTTCTTCCATTACTCCCACTCAAATCTAGAGGTTTCCTACCAATCGATCGAAATAAACGCGGCTCTGATACTAGTTGTTAGGATTCAGGCATATCAAAGCAATAAACATTAACAATTATATGCAGATTAAATAACCTAGAAATAACAATGAAGAATAACACAAAAGAGATCAACACAAAAATTTAACGTGGTTCACCGAATATGGGCTACATCCATAGAAACTCAGCCACCCAATGATTTTATTATCCAACACAAAATAGATTACAATCTTGCGAATCACACACACCGCAACTTACATCCCAACCACTTATAACAAGGTTTTTGAAAGCTTTTAGAATTAGTGTTTTACAAAGTCACTTTTTTCATTTGACGTGTTAACATGAAAACCTTGATGCGTTAGTGGGAAAACCTTGACATTACGAGTGTATAGTATTTGCATGATCAATCGCCACATACTAATAGATAGGAATCCCTCACAAGGTTGAACCACTCAAATTTTTAATATACTCACGTATAATGGTGAAACATATTGAAGGGTGTATGGGAAAGTATTCTGCTTCGTATTCCATCTCATAAAGCACAAAGAAAGTTTTGTAGGCTAACTAATAAGTGCAATATCCTCACATATCCCCCACAATATAGAAAATTATTTAATCAAAGTAATATTTTCCTTCAAGAATAAAATATTCAACAACATCCCTAATAATGGAGCTCATGAAAAGTAAGAGTAAATTTTGATCTACAATCCTCTTCCAAACCTTCACAAAATAGTCTCACTTTACCTTCTAGAAATTCTAAAGAATTTAGGTCTTCCTTTGTATTTTTCTATTTTTATTTAGTTTTATCTTACTTTGAGAAGCATTTGCATGCCAATTAAATTATAAAATTATCTCTACACAAAGATCTTTTTCATTGCTTATTTGTGCCTTATCTTGTGCTACTTAGGCCTCCAATATTACATGCGCTTCCATATTGACATACCATAAATCAACATTACACTAGAATTATATCTATGGAGAAGTCAAAAGCTCTCTTAGGAGGTAATCCAATTAATTCATCTGGAAATACATCCTCAAAGTCTTGAAGAAAAGGGTACTTTTCCACATCTGATCTTTCTTGATCCATAGATTCTTCTGCTTTCACTCCTTATAGTTTATGAGAGTCATAATACATTAATTCATCTTGGAAGATGAACTCTTTGTAATCCTCCATTTTCTCGATTTTGACCACAAAGAGTTGGCACCCTTTTTTCTTGGCCCTCTTTAGTTGTACGACAAATATTTTCCTTGGCTTGACCTCTCTAGAAGTACCTTACAAAAAAACTTTATTTCCAAGGTCGTCTAGACATTCTACTATTTTGGAAAAATATTCTACCTTATCCCTATGCCTACATAACCAATTTATTCCTAGGATGACATCATAAGATCCTAAGGGGCTACATACAGGTTTACTCAGTCAAAAATCTTAGAATTTCAACCTTAGCTTTGAACAAGCACTACTCTACTTGAGCTCTTATCTGGTTAGCATATTCTACTGAGCAAGATTTTGCCATAAAACTAGCTTTTCTAGATATTGTATCTAATACTTTTCATGAAATAAAGCATTCAATGGCACCAATGTCTATTAAAACTAAAATTGGTACACCAAACAAAGTATCTAGAGTTTCAACAGGAGTAATCTAGTACTTCGCCTATCAATTATCCAATGTTACATGGATTCTTTGCTTGAAGGCTGCCTGATGGGATGGTAATGGATTTCCTCGTGGTTGAGTTCCTTGTGTCTTGCTAGGACACTGATTAGCATAGTGGTCACCACACAACAACACAACAGGAAATTAGTGCCGACTTTTGCACCAGATTTTAGTGTATTTGAGTTCATGAATTGAACAATTTGGCTGGCGCTCAACTCAATGCAAACAGGCATGGTAAGTTCGGCATCGATTTTTGCGCTGACGTTATCGTCGGATTTAGCATTGAATTGAGCACCGAAAAATCACAGCACCCCATTAGCGCCTAAAATAACGTCGGGAAGAAACATCAGAAATTGCAATGAAATAGGCTACCAATTTGGCTTTTGATTTTGCTTCCATGTCTACTCCCATTTTTGCTTCCAGTTTTGCTTCCGATTTTGCTTCCAAGTTTGAATCCAGGTTTGCTTCCAAATTTGCTTTCGGTTTTCCTTTTAGTTTTGCTTCCGATTTTCCTTCTAGTTTTTCTTCCAGTTTTGCTTTTGGTTTTGCTTCCAAGTTTGCTTTCAGTTTTGCTTCCATGTCTACTCCCATTTTTACTTCTAGTTTTGCTTCCAGTTTTGCTTCCGATTTTGCTTCCAAGTTTTCTTCCAGGTTTGCTTCCAGATTTGCTTCTAGATTTGCTTTCGGTTTTCCTTCTAGTTTTGCTTCCGATTTTGCTTCTGGTTTTGCTTTCGGTTTTGCTTCTGGTTTTGCTTCTAGTTTTGCTTCCAGTTTTGCTTTCGATTTTTCTTCCGATTTTTCTTCCAATTTTGCTTCCAAGTTTGCTTCCAATTTTGCTTCCAGTTTTGCTTTCGATTTTGCTTCTGGTTTTTCTTCCAAGTTTGCTTCCGATTTTGCTTCCAGTTTTGCTTCCAATTTTTCTTCCAAGATTGCTTCTAGTTTGGATTCCATTGTTGCTTCCTTTTTTTCTTCTAAAAATGCTTCTTGTTTTGCTTCCATTTATTAATTTAATATGTTTTATTTCAATTTAATTAGTTAAATATATCATGCCTCTTAAATAACTCATATGATTATAGAGTAAGTAATTTAATTATTTAACTTATACATGATTAAATAAAAATATAGTTATTGTAACATGATCATCATCTATAATTAAAACAAGTGAGTCAAATATCTATAATTTAATTGAATTTGACAACATCCATCCTAAGCAGTAAATTAAAATCATCATACTTAATAAATATCCATCCAAAAATCTTTGACCACTTTTAATATATATAAATTGACAAGTCAATACTAATAAGATCATCATCATATATAACTAAAACAAGTGAAAGTCAAATATGCCAGTACATCAAAAACATGTCAAAATGATACATGTCCAACAATCGACATAAGTGAAAATGATACATGTACAAATGATATAAATAAAATTGATAAATTATGTAACTCAAATTGTTACAAGTCAAGATGATACATGTCCAAATGATATAGTGAAATGATATAAATAAAATTGATAAATTATGTAACTCAAATTGTTACAAGTCAAGATGATACATGTCCAAATGATATAGTGAAAATGATACATGGAAATATGATACAACTCAACAATATAGTACTGTAGGTCGTGAAAATGATACATATGATAGTAACCATGAAAAGAGTCATCATAACGATATATCAACAATGATCCATGATGTAGACTATATGATCATGAATGTCACCAGTTACTATCACCAACTGTCTCATCATCATCACCACCATCATGATCATCGTCGTCGTCGTCATCATCATCATCATCATCATCATTGTCATCGGCCTCGGTGTCTTCCATAACTGCATCATCATCATCCTTTGCCATGTGATCTATACTGGCAAAACCCATATTTTGTGGATCTATATCATGTTGAGGATCATCTTGATCTTCTAGAAGACCCGTGTTCTGCAAAAAAAAACATTTAAAATGAAAAGTTATTATTTATTTCATGCAATAATTTATTTTTCTGTTATATATCTAATATTATAATATATGAGATGAAACCATAATCATATTACATCATATCAAAGTGCACATACCATAATAAAATTTCAAAAAAGTTACAGCTAATACTGGTGAGTCAGGAGAAACTTCAGCTTTCAAAAATAAAGCCAATTAGGTTGGCAGACTTGTGGATCAGGCCAACATTTGGTGGAAGAGGAAGAAAGATGACTAGAACTCTAGAGGCCCACCATAATGGATTTCAGTATTCAACCATGAGAGCATAAGAGAGAGTTGATATCATGTATCAAAACATGAAGCATGCATTCTTCCAGCCAACAGAGAAGGAGATGATTACTTTGCTTCATGTTCATTTGCATAACCATATCACGATGTGGGAACCAAGAAGACCAAGGATGTCCAGTTTTATGTGGAGGTAATGGATGTGGTCCAAAATTTAGGAGGGGCAAGAAGGTCAATGTATGATCTTGATGAAATTGAGGAAGAACAACAAGAGAGGGACAGGAAAAATAAAATCAATACAGAGTTTCAAGGATTTGTCAAGCGAGTAAGAGAGCTATGGGAGCAGCCTCATCTAAAATATTTTGAACTAGAGTTTGATATACCATTTAGAGAGCTTGGTTTTCATGGAGTTCCTTTCAAAGCCTTTGATTTTATTGTTCATATGGTAAACTATTTGGTAGAGTTGGTGGAATTACCTTTCTTAGTAATCACTATTAGTGAGATTGAGATTGTTAACCTTGAGAAAGTAGGACTTGGGCAAGGCATTTGGTATAATGGCTATTGTTTACAAAGACTTCACATGGGATGTACTCCGCATTGATGCCATTCCTCAATCTTCACTTGATGGCATCAAGGAATGGCTAAACTCCATGGATATAAAGTATTATGAAAGCAAAATGAACTTGAACTATCAGCCAATTTTGAAGACTATTATTGATGATCCAGATAAATTTATTGAATTTTTGAATATGGAAGCTAGTGATTATGATTATAATAATTCAAAAGAGTCAGGTCAAGGATATGAAGTATGAACCCTCTGATGTAAAAGAGGAATTAGAATCAGATTTCATGTAGCCACCATCAAGAGTGTTATAAGCCAACAAGATGGAGGGAATTCTTATATAAGGATAATTTTCAATGTTGCAAGTACTGGCTTTAATGCCAACCACAATCGAAACATTGAAATTCCCTAGCAGTATTTTTGTTAAGGAAATTTCCTTTAGATGGAAGGATTCAAAGCACATCAACCATGTGGTACAAATGATTAAATCCCAGAGACGATCTATAGTAATGAAAGAGTTTGAAAAGGCAAAGAGAGCTACACTGGTGACTCAAGAGAAGCTTCAACTTTCAAAAACAAAGCCAATTAGGTTGGAAAACATGTGGATCAAGCCAACATTTGGTGGAAGAGGACGAAAGATGACAGGAACTCTAGGGGCCCACCATAATGGATTTCAGTATTCAACCATGAGAGCAGAAGAGAGAGCTGATATCACGTATTAGACCATTAAGCATGCATTCTTCCAGCCAGCGAAGAAGGAGATGATTACTTTGATTCATTTTCATTTGCATAACCATATCATGGCATGGGAACCAAGAAGACCAAGGATGTCTAGTTTTATGTGGAGGTAATGGATGTGGTCCAAAATTTAGGAGGGGAGATCTTGATGTCTGCCAAGAGGCATAAAGTCAGATGAATTAATTTCACCTACATGTCTACCAAAGTTTACTTCCAATTTTTATGACTATTTTTCTTGACTGTCAGAGTTTACTTACAAATTTGATTTTTTTTTCTGGTCATTTTGATGAGGATATATTTAGCCAATGTGTAAGAACCTTTTGTTTTTATCACAAGCATATGTGCATTGCAAGAATTCTGATTATCTATGGTCTACAACTATGTCATCTCACATATTAGATCTTCTATTTCAATGTTTTCTATGGCCTTCTTTGTTTGAGGTAGCACCTGACAATCCTACCTCCTTTCCTTAGCTAAGAATTGGATTTAAATTTGGAAATACTGCACTTTAAAACTAGCTATGGTTTAAGGAGAGCTATTCTAGCTTTGTTGTTGACACCCTCAATATTCAACAAGGACTTAGATGCATAGACTGAAATGCAAGCTTTCAAAATTAGATTTGAATGTGCATAATTTGATTGATTATGGTTTTCACAGGCAATTGTCTTTACATGACTATTCTAGATTGTCAATACTTGTAATAGTGACTAGATCCTTATCAAGTTTGGCTACCCTTATTCATAATGCCTTGGTCTTTGGACTCAATACAAAGTTGTGCATTGTTATTCCGTATTTGTAACATGTAGGACATTTAAGGGGTACAACATATAGAAATTCAATACTGTCATCCAAGGAAAACTTACAAATGGTGTATCAAGAACAACATAAAATGCTTTTATTAGGGTTAATGCTTTCTTCCCCCACGCTGCTGATATTTTCCCCAAAACATGTTTTTAAAATTATTTCAACGCATCTCAAAATTCAATGTATTGATTAACATTTGTTACACATTTTAGCTGTTTATGCAAATGATGCATATATGTTAGCTTTATCAGTGTTGTTACTTCGGTAGTTTGACTTCTATGACAACTAGCCATTAGGCCATTGTGTGCGAGAGCACGTTTGTGTTTTTAGTTAGCTTTTTTGGATAGCTCTACTGGGTGTTGAGGACATTCCAATTATCTTTTGAATGTTAAGAAGTCAGAGTTTCAAGGATTTTTCAAGCGAGTAAGAGAGCTATGGGAGCAACCTCATCTAAAATATTTTGAACTAGAGTTTGATATACCATTTAGAGAGCTTGGTTTTCATGGAGTTCCTTTCAAAGCCTCTGCTTTTATTGTTCCTACGGTAAACTATTTGGTGGAGTTTGTGGAATTACCTTTCTTAGTAATCTCTATTAGTGAGATTGAGAATTGTTAACCTTGAGAGAGTAGGACTTGGGCAAAAGGCATTTGATATGGCTATTGTTTTCAAAGACTTCAAGTAGGATGTACTCCGCATGTACATCATTCCTCAATCTTTGCTTGATGGCATCAAGGAATAGTTGAACTCCATGGATATAAATTATTATGAAGCAGAATGAACTTGAATTGGTGGCCAATTTTGAAGACTATTACTAATGATCCAGATAAATTTATTGAAGATGGTGGTTGGGAATTTTTGAATATGGAAGCTAGTGATTATGATTATGATAATTTAGAAGAGTTAGATCAAGGATACGAACCCTCTGATGTAGAAGAGGAATCAAAATCAAATGAGGAAGGTTCAGAAGATGAATCTCTTGTGGAGACAAAGGAGGACAAAGAAGAAGAATATTCTGAAGAGGAGGAAGGTAAAACATGGGATTAATTCTGACAGTGAAGATCAGGAAAGACGACAATGAAAGGTAAAAGCTACAGGGAAGTCTCATGCACCTGATATTAGAGATTCAAGAGGAATTCCTGCCAAGAGTCATAAATTCAGATGAATTGAGTTCATCTACATCCTTCTACTATTTATTCATGCACATAAATGGTCATCTTGTAATCATAAGATTTGAGCTCTATTTACTCATCCTACACATCAATAAACAACTCAACACAAGAGATGAAAATTGACATATTAACACAACAATATCCAACTAAGTTATTGAAACTCAACTATTGATACCTCGTTCTCCATCCAAATTACAAAATTGTTCCACTTTTTGTTTTGTAACATATTCTTTTCAAATTGCTTTGGATGGCGGCCATATTTCTCCTTATGTCAAAACATGGCACATGGACTAGTTAAAATAATTAATATGCAATCATTTACTTTTTCCAAGGAAATAAAATATATATATCATTTAAATTTTAACATATTAAATATACTTACAAATGTACAAATCAAGGCCTGTAAACCTTTCTAGCCTCTACGATGCATGGCACGAAGTTTCTCAAGCCTAGTCTTGGAGGCCTTGTCTTGAAACATATACTAATTCAATTTAACTATGCACAAATAAAATTTAAATATCATTTAATAAATTTGATATAATCTTATGAGCAAATTTAAATACATGCATACTCTCCTCACCAGACTTCCTCTATGCATCAGACTTCTCATATGCTTTTACAAGCTCTTTCCATACTTTCACACTTACATCAATTGGCCTTCTTTTCTGCCTTAGCTCAGGAGGGATTTTTTTTATCTTCTTTGTTTGGTTGCACCAAAATCTCTTACAGTTTGAGACATCTGTAGCTTTATCTTCTTTATAGACCAACTTGTGCCAAATTCAGTCTCCATGTCATGGATAACTACTTTTTTCAATTGCATGGGTATTTGTGAGAATGGAAAATGTAGATGGTCTTTGAACCGTTGAAGGCATCATTCCTTCAACCTATTCATAAATGTTTTCCCAGAATCCGTCATTCGGACTTCCCCTGAAACCACCTCGTATTCTATCTTCGTATTGTAGCTACCAATGCAAGATTGATAACATGGCGTGGTGGAAGAAGTCTGTGTCCCAGGAGTAGCTGGGACATTGGAAGTCTCTCTTCCCTATTCCACATTCTTAGAGTTTACTGTCATTGATTTCCTCCTGGATCTTTTGCTTGATCCAGGACTAGTTGGGGAATCAATTGATTCCCTTTCACACAATTGATTTGTTTGCAATGTTTGAGGGGTGTTACCAGATTTTTTTTCTATGTATCTGGCAAGTGTTGTCCAGTCTACATTAACCAATTTTTTCACTGCCTCTACCCCCAATATGGAAGCCAATTCCTCTTTATCTTTTTTAGTCTCATGTCCCTATATATATTTAAATTATATTTCTTCTTTTAAATTTAGAAATAAAAAATAAAAACTACAATTCCTCTTAATCTTTGTCAGTCTCATGTCCCTATATATATATATTTTTAAACTATATTTCTTCTTTTAAATTTAAAAAGTAAAAAGTAAAAAGTAAAATTCAAAGAAACAATGGAAACATTTACAAATCTATAAAGTGACAATAAATTTCCTCATTGTGGCCAAAGTCTGTTGACAATGCTCGCTTCCTTCTATTGCTTGACATTTTGAGGTGACCTAGGGCAAATTATTTTCATCCAGCCTATGGAGGTAAACGAAGTACACACTGTTAGGTATGAAAGTTTTGTTTTGTGGGCAAATATGTTCGTTGGGTTTGCTTAGTGTTGACAACCTTATCATGAAAACTCTTTCATAATGCAATCTTGCATGAATTTGTCATGGCATCGGTGACTATGGCACAACTGGGCAAAACCAAGCGGTTTCTTCATTTATTTTCAGCAGTTGCTCAGCAATGATCGACCCAATTCCCAGATTTTCCAAGCAGTTCACTATTTCCTTGATACCCAGGTTAAGGAAAGAATACAAATGCATCCTGGCTTTGTGCTATAATATTTTGAGCCAAAGCTCAAATGTGTAGGGTAAATTTTTTTGTTGGTTTCTCAAAGGTTTTACAATTTATAATGATGGGACAATTTAGAGGTTGCCTAGACAGATTAGGCCACAAACCAGTAAACAATCACGAATTCAAATGCAAAACAAAGAGTAGTAAACAATCACAAATTCAACCAAGATTTTTTTTTTTGTAACCTTACCTATGGTGTCGCAAACTAAATCTAATTTCTCATCAGTTGCTGGTAGCGCCCTGCTCTCTTCCTTCGCGCAATGTTTTTCCATTTTTTGTGGTCTGATTTCTTCCTTCACGTGATAATTTTTTTAATTTTCGATTTTGTTTCAGTAGTTGGCGCTCTAGTCGGCATTAGTTAATCCCAACTTTAGTGCCGACTTTTGGCCGTTAATGTAATCTGTTTGGGGCACCTAAGGCGGCGCCAAGTGCACCTAATTGAGTGCCTATCATTTTTGTATAGTGACTATTTTCATTGTTGTGTATCACAAGATCTAGAGTGTTGGAAATAATTCCAACTCCTGCCTTGTTTTTGTGATCACCGTTGTCCCGTGGCTCCTTCATCAGCTCGGTGCGATAGAGCGGTTTTTACCATTGTCCCACAAGGTGCTTCATCCTTCTTAATAATAGTGCGGTGAAAGCTTTTGTGGCGACACACGAGTCTTCCTTCTGTTCCTGGCAGTGTTGCAGTGAGTCCTGCAAGTCTTCTACCAAAAGGTGTGTGGTAGTGCGATGACCACCACTATCCAACGACTCCTTCATCAGCTAAGTGCGGTAGAGCAGATTTTACCGCGGTCCCGCAAGTTGCTTCTTCCTTCACGGTGGTAGTGCGATGAAAGCTTCTGTGGCAACATTTTTATTCATAGAGGAGGCCATGGAGAGAGGACATGGATGACGTAAAAATACTAAATCACTGAGAGGAAAGTGGGTGGAAATAGATGAGACAATAGAATCTATATATACAATAGAGGTAAGAAGAGAAAGCAACCTCAACCAAAGGAGGAAGATGTTTATGAATTCACAAATGCTACAACATAGAGGAGATATCAATATGTCAAATATATGACTAAGGTGAGGTTTTGTGTTGGATAGCATACTCATTGAAATAATATAATTGGTGTACTAAACATTATTTAGTATGTTGTGCATTATAGGGGCAAGACGAGGCCATGGCAACAAATCGTGTCATATCAAATGAGGACACAATAGATGAAGCGAGACATCGGGTACTCAAATTTTGACTTAACTTAGGAAAAAATGATTTGATGGAATTTGTGATACATTCATCTTTTTTCACAGTATTATTGAAATTTATAATGTATTATCCAATCTTGACATAACTTAATGCATGTTAATTATTTTAGATGGAGATTGGAGCAAATACAAAGCCTGAGCATTCAACTAGCAAAATAAGAAGATATGTACGTGGACGTGGACCTAAAATTGGTAAATCACGCAGACGATAGTGGGTGGAAGAGGATATGACAATTGATTACTACAAACACAACAAATGATTGCACTGAAGAAGAGGTAGGTCAGGACTATAGTACACGGGATGAATACTTTGAGAAAATTGTTGTTTGTGGATGTTCTGTATGTTATGGAAAGAAACAATTCAAATTAGGGATTGTACAAAGACATTACATTTATGATGAGCTTCCAGTCGGTAGTATGCCTCATACAATCAATTAAAACCAAAGAATAATAAATGAGTGTGGACTGATGTTTTATAAGCTATGTTGTCAAAATTGTGTTTTATTTAAATTATTGTATAAAAAAGGTAGTCTATAAAATAATGTTCCATTATTCAATTGATGTATATATGTTCATACAATTTTTTTTATTTTTTTTTAAGCCATATTTGATTATATTTCTTTGAAATTGATACATTTATGGTCTATCCAATTGTTGCCAAACATAAAATAATGCTTATGTTTGTTGATAGATAGAATATTTTGATGAAACACATACTAATACCCAAGATCGAACTGGGTTATTAAGATTTGGATGAGATGATCCAAACCATCCTTTAAACCACACTAGGACGAGAAGAGCAAGATTGAAGAGAACTCTACTACCTGAGAAATTTGAAGAGTTGATGAGAGTTGCATACACTGATGACATGCCACCTAGCCTTAATGATGATGATCATGATAGTGAAAATGCAGTGCATGAAGAAGGATTGAATGAAATGCTTACAGGTTTCTTTGGGGATGGAAACAATGATGACAATAATGATGATATGGTTGATAGTAATGATGATAACAGGGGTAATTACCACCAACATAATGTTGATGATAACAACATCAAAGACTCCATCAAGCAAGCAACAAAGACACCCGTGTTCAAATCAAGTGCAAGTAGAACCTCAAAACTGGCATGCACATTAATATTATTAGAAATCAAGTAACCATTTGGCTGGTAAGACAAAGGATTCACTACCCTACTGAAGTGAGTTGAAATTTATTTCTTACTTTACATTGTCAATTGGTGTACATAATTTGTAAACATTCATCAACTTCGTTTATATTTCTTTAAGGGGATTTTAAAACCATATATTGTATATAGACAGTCCTAGTATAGATTGACATATCAAACATGTTAATCATAAGTCAAAAATTCAATTGATTTAAACTCTGGCAATCTTACAGGGCACTAAAAACTAAAATATTCCCTGAAGAGAATGTGTTACCATCAACTTGCAGAGAGGCACGTCTGTTGTTGGTTGAGTTGGGGATTGAATATAAGAAAATTCATTCATGTAAAAATGATTGCATTTTATATAGAGATGAATATCAAAACAAGGTAGAATGCCCTATATGCAAAGAGAAGAGATATCGTACAGATGTACAAGGTCCTACAGTTCCAAAGAAGGTTTTACGTCACATGCCAATTATACCTAGACTTCAACGAATGTTTCGTTGCAATTCACTAGCACAATTGATGGACTGGCATGCAAAGAACATGAGTAAAGATGGATTCATGTGAATTATGACTGACTCCAAAGCAATGAAACACAGAAGAAAAATGGCCAAGAAAATTCAAAGATGAACCCCGTAGTATTAGGTTTGGTCTTGAATTGATGGAGTGTGCCCATTCTCTTTCCCAAGTTCAAATTATAGTGTTTGGCCAGTTGGATTGATAGTATACAATATTCCTCCATGGATGAGTGTTAGAAAGGAGCACCTTATGCTAACTCTCATTGTTCTAGGAAAACATCAAGTTAAAAACATGGATATTTATCTTGCGCCTTTTATTGATGAGATGCAACTACTATGGAAAGGCATAAGAATGTATGACATATCACGTCCTCCATCAAATAGGTCCTTCATGTTGTATGGTGTGCTATGTTGGACTATTCATGATTTCCTAGGACTTGGTGTTTGTTTTGGTAAGATAAAATATTTACATATTTACACTCATAATTTATTTTCATCCCAACTTTCATACTTAGTTTTATACTATTTTTCTTTTATGTTATTAACATTACTTATTGAATTGTAGGGCTTCAAACAAAGGGGATATTTTCATGTCCAAGATGTGAAGAATGATTTCAAGGGTGGTATTCTAAAGATCTACATAAATTTATTTACACAAACAACAGGGTTTTTCTACCACTAGATCATAGGTTTAGAAATCATCTGAAGAATCAATTTGATGGAAAAGTTGAAAATAAAGGCCCTCCCATGATTATGGGTCTAGGTGATTGGCTTAAGAAGTTTGCAGATGCTGAATTGAAAGCTTGGGAGGATTTTTTTGATCGGGTTGATTCAATTGAAGAACTAGAAAAAGTTGTAGTTAATATGCCAGAAGGAATGGAAAGGAAATCCATATTTTATGAGCTCCCTTACTAGAAGGATCTATTAATATCTCACCTATTAGATCCTATGTACATCTTCAAAAATGTCCCAGATTCTATATTTCAGCATATATTAGGCAAAGAGAAGGATACCTTATCTTTGAGGAGAGATATTTCTCTTTCGCGTACCAAATTTGATAGAAAACATTTGTGGCCAAACAGGGAAAATGAAACATATGCAAAAGCTCCATGGATTTTGAAAAAAGAAGAGGTAGACCAGCTAAAAAATGTCATTCATTCAATAAGGACACCTACTGGCTATGGGTCATCATTGGATAAAGCTTTTACAGTTGATGGACATATCATAGGATTTAAAACACATGATTTTCATAATTTAATGAAGGTATCATAAATCAACATTTAACATTTACAAGTAACATTGATTAAACACTAAATTAATTTTGATATTTTGTTGTGTGAGAGAAAATTACTAATGACTTTTTCATAAATGTGTTTGATAGCATATCATGTCATTGGCAATTAGGGGGGATTCCTATCTTACAGTTGACTTAAGGAATGCCATAAGTCGATTGTCAACATTTACAAGGTATGTGGTTATATGAAATGTTCATGTGTGAGAGACATAGAGATATTATATTGCATTTTAATTTATGACTAAAGGTTCATACTAATTTACTATTCTTATATTAGGTGGGTGACCTCCAAGGAGATCCATGAATATGAAGTGCCAAAGTGGAAGAAGGAAATTACAGAAATTGTATGTGTATTTGAGAAGGAGCTCCCTACAAGTTTCATGGACCTACAAGTCCATTTACTTATACACATAGTCAATGACATTGAATTGGCGAGTGTCGTATCAACGAGGTGGATGTTTTTCTTTGAGAGGTATATGAAAACTCTTAAAAGATATGTCTGACAAAAGGAACATCCAGAGGGTTGCATGGTTGAAGGGTATATATTGAATGAAGAATTTTTCTTCTTGTGTGAATTCCTTGGTAAGGATTTTGAAGATGTACCATGTGTTTGGGATGAAGAATGAGCATCAAATATTATTGATGGAGAAAAACCATAGTCTAATGGTGTTGAAATAGAAATTAGTAAGTAAATTCACGATCAATGTCATTGTTTTTCTTGCAATCATTAATTTACTCTGTAATTTATTTGTCAAATTAGCAGCATGACATTTGGAGTTTGAAATAAACATTTTGACATGTAATAGGTGTAGATAAAATTTCTATACTTGACAAGTTCATTATTTACCACATGGACTTTATGAACAAATGGATTGATCTGTATGATAAAAAGAGAGAAGAAGTGTTAGAAGCAAGGAGATAGTTTAAGAGATCGAACCCAAGGAATAGTCCACTTCCCACTCATCTTCTTAGGGAATGGGCAAAGATTGCACACTAGAATGGGTTACTGAACAAATTCAAAATCAAATAGAAGATGCAGGTATAGATTCAAACATAACAGAAGATGAAATCAACATGTCTAGAGGATGTGAAAGAAAGGTACAGTTAGAATTTTACAATATGTTGTTTCCTTATAGTTTTGATAGTATTAACTATTTTAATATTCGTCATTATATGTGTTTTCACTGAAATAAATGGTTTTTCACAGGCGAGGAAATATCCAGCAATGTGGGCATATGGTCGACATTATCGTGTAGAAAGTGTAGATGTAAAGAGACGATCCTTCGATTGTGGAATCATAGTTGACTTCGAGCAATCCAGTCGATCAAGCTCAAAAGATAAGAATATAATTGAAGGGAATCTACAATATGTTGGGAAAATACAAGAAATTATTGAGTTGGATTACCGCTCTTTTAAATGTTATATTTTTAAGTGTAGATGGTATGAAGCATTTGAGAGGACACGAAGACATGATACCCATAGTGGATTGTTTTCTATAGATTCCTCATCATTTCTACTAGAGGATAAGGAGCCTTATGTTCTACCAATTCATTGTGAGCAAATATTTCTTTAACTCAAACAAGAAGCGATAGTGATCATTAATCTATTAATTCACAGCTTATTGCGAATATATACATGTGTTTATTAATCAATAAAATTGTTATAACATACATCTAATATATGTATGTCATTCATGTGCAGGTATTTTTCTATGAAGATATTTTGGACCCAAAATGGATATTTTTCATACATTATGATCCAAGATTAAAGCATGTATTTGACAATGCATTAGTGGATACTCAGCAAAACCATGATGGCCAAAAAAATGAGAGAGAGGGATTAGAGAACATCAAAGAAACTAACATCCATGATGATGTTGAAGATGGTTATGTTCAGGCACAAGAAGACAACAATCTAGAGTTAGATGATGTTATGGAAGACAACAATATGGATGGTATAGAAAATGATGATCCAAATACATCTGGTAACAATATAGATGGTCCACAGTCAAATTTCAATGATGATGAAGATGATGCAGGTCAAGATGAGGATGATGATAATATTAAATACTTGAAATAACATATGAACATTGATAATGATACACTGGATGACATTATAGTAGACAATAATGTTAATGACCAAGAATTCTAAATTTTTAGAATTATTTGCAATCCATGTTTAAAAAAGGATGATTCTTATGGCCTAAAATTTGAAATACTTCAGTAATATTATGTTGTACTTGGACAATTGAAAACCTATTTTATTCTCCTAGCAAACTTTTTTATTTTCCATTATAATTCTAGACCAAACAACATTTGCAAGGATGGCCTTTTACACCAATCTTAATTTGTATGAAGTTCTTGAACCTGTTGTGAAGCAGTAAATTCCTTTGGTAGATAGGAAATGTAAAGGCTTCATTTAAGAAAAGATAATTAGTCTTTTTCTAAGGGTAATCCACATGCAAAAAGTAAAAAGCACATAAAAAAAATTGTACAGTAGAAAATTAGATTCAATCAGTTATGTCTTATTTCGCTTGCACACTTATTTAAAAGACATAGGGTATTCACCATAAATTTCCCTTGGCAAAGAAAAAATGTGCTTTCATTTATTTTTACTGTATATCTTAGAAGTGAAATTGTTGTTACATAATGAGGCACTAAGATAATAATATATACAAAAAAATGCAAAGAAAATGTTTGAAATTTTACATGCAACCTACTGTGTTGTGCTGAAAGGAATCAAGATTATCTGGGACAAGAAATAATAATAAAATTTTGATGATTGTACTTAAAAGTGAATAGGATATGAAAAGTGTGGACAATGATGGTGCTGAAATTGAAAACCCTGATTCTGATCACATTATTGTTTTATGTCATTAGAGATAAAGAGCACATACAATTTTATATACATAGAAAATGAAGATTTGAAACTACTAAACTGAAAATGTAAACACTGTAAGATTTTTCCTTAAACAATAATTCACATACTCACTTACAAAAAAGGGTGAAGCATTTTTTATTCAAACTCTGTTTTCTTTAATAGACATAACAATAAAAGAATATTTACAAGTACAAGAATATATACATTGTTTCATAGAAAATAAGGAATGTTTCATAGAATATACAAGTACAAGAATATATACAATAATATTACAAGTACAAGAATATATACATTATTTCATAGAATATATACACTGTTTCATAGACTTCTAAATTTTCAAAGTTATTTGGAATTTGTTGGGTCTCAAAAATGCAGGTTTTTAGACCATAAGAGGGTGCTAATCTCTAAGAGGTCTTTAATCCTTAATACAAACCAATTAAAGTAAATTATTTGAAAGGACTTTAATTCACACCTAACCAAAAACCAATCAAAGCATCCACACAGTAACCAAAACTGTGCCCTGATAAATCTTGCATATTTAAACAACTTGAAAAGACCACTTTGGAGACAACAGAGCAATAAATAAGCATGAAAATCGACACAACAATCAAACACTGAAAATGGATTAAGAGTTATAATGTATCTGCTCCATTATATTGCTCAAAATATAAACATACATAACATGAGTTCTTTTGATATGAATAAGTGGATGAGATGGTCTAGTATTTATTCTAATGGATTGAAATAATGATGATATGATGATCAAAATTGGACCTTGGTTTCCCTATTTGTACGGGAAGCAACAAGCTTCAGGTTCGTTCACAAAAGTTACATCTTTTCTTAACTAAAGCATAATTAACATAACATAAAAACTTAAAAAGAGTTTATTGTTGGATGCACCACAGTCCGTTAATCATCAGCAAGCGCCCGTGACCACCTAAGATTTGTTCAAGGCTCATGCACCATGTTAATGCGTCCACACAACCAAACTCTAACTACCTTCTCATACAACTCATGCAAGGAACAATTTAACCTTTGACATGTGATCAATGTATTTCTCCTGGGCCTAAGTGTTTGCATTCTGTAGAGTGTCTGTCATTACATTCTCCAATCCAACAATCCTCCTGAGCTGCTTATGCATTTTCCGGAGTACATCATCCTCATCATTGATGTCATCAAGGATGCCTGCAAATATTTTGATATCTCATTTTTCCAAGTTTTCTGATCCTTCAAACCTATTTCTTTAAAGAAGTCTAGCATGGCCATACATAGTGGTTGGTTGAAGTCACTCAATTCCTGTATCAAGATATTCTGGAAGTTTTCATGTGTATTCATGAGGCTCTGACATATCTCCATCTTTTTCCTTGATATGGGATTCCATTTCCTTCATCCTATGAAGCAGTCTTCCATGCTCCATGGGGGCCTTGTATGTTCCACTATGAGCATGCCAAACACCATCTGCATGTTGGCACATATCTTTGAATTTCATACAAATTATCCCTGATGCTCCTTCAAAAGTAGTAGCCTTCAATTTTCTTTTTAGTTCTTCCTATTCCTTTTGAGCCTTTTCAAATTTATGCTTCCATTGAGCAGTCTCAAACATGGCCTCTAACACTTTTCTTTCATGTTCAATTAAAGGAGAGTAAAGCCTTGGAGAAGCAGGCAACCTATCTTTGTAGTTGGTTAATTCGTGTTTCAACCTGACATTTTCCTATATCAACAACTGGTTATCTCTTACTAGCTTTTGGATCCGGGCTTTGGTGAATTTGGCTACATTCACATTCAAGTCAATAGTCTCCAAGGGATCTGTCTCCCCTACTCTTTGCACCAGGAGATGTCCAAAAATCTGATCATGGTCAATGAGAGAAGGCTTCTTGCCTGGGGGGTAAAGAGCCCAAATTTGCAAAGTGGTATTATCGGGATTGTACCCTGACCTTGTCACCTGCTTCATCCGTTATTTGCAAAGTTTTATTCTTTCTCTTCAAAAAGTTGTCAAACACAATGGCTGAACTAATATCCCACCCAGAAAGGAGCATAACTCCAACTTCTTGCAATAATGCTCTTCCTCTCTCAACAGTCATGTTTCTAATTTCGCTATCAACTTCATCTTGCAACTCTTTCAAGGTATAAGCCTCTTTCTCAGGGTCAATGTCCTTTAACCTTTCTCTTATTATTATTCCTCTATACTCATATATAAAGGACTTAAATTCAGGGGTCTGCACAAAAGTATCATCTGCAACAAATTCCTGACTTGCACGATGCCTCACATCATCTGATAGCTCATCAGAGGCTTCAAAGGTGATCACACTTCTTTCCAATGGCATCTCATATTGGGGTATAACAGGAGCATTAAACTGTGAGACTTCTTCTTCCTCCTCAATGTTATCTTCTTTCATGGATGAGGAACCAATTGAAAAGCTCACTTCAGGAGTAGGGTGAGGTGATAAGTGATCCAGTGGTGTGATTTTTTCTACTTGCCTCCTAGGACTGATGCCCCTTCCTCTTTCAAATGGCACAAGTGGCACATCTCTTATCAGTTCTTCTTCATGGAGGATTAACTGTTCAATTCTTTCTGTGGGATCCTGTACCTCAGGGAAATCCCCTATGTAGCCTGGATTATTACTCACCTTCTAAGCCTCAACCATCATAACCCTACTATAGGCATTCATTCTCATCATGTTTTGTTTTTCTTCATAATTTTTGATGACATCTTCTAAAAGGAAACTATGCTCATACCCTTTCAATTTCTGAAATTTTTTGGCATCACAAATGAAGTGTTCAGGATCAAACTTTTCCCTTTTGTTGCCAACCGAAAAGCCATAATAATCTAGTTTACCACTAACCAAGTTATAGCCTGAATTAGAGATAATAGTGAAATCACCAAAGCATAAAGTGGAAGGCATGAAATTCTGCCTCCCATAGCTCTTTAAATGCATGAAAGTTGAAAATGACAATTGCCTTATGATCTCTAAATAAGCAACTCTGTCTGGCACAATCTTAGGCAACAAATAAGGTGCAACTTCAAATCTATAAACCCTGATAATAGTACAATCCCCAAACTTGTACCAGTCCCCCCAATTGTGATTTATCCTTGCTTCATGACCCATATCTTTTGGTCGGAGAAATCTTAAGATCTTTGGGGAGAGGTTGTAGTCACATTTGTGGCCTAGCATCTTGTATAGTGTTTTCACAAAATATTCCTCAAAATATAGGTAGTGGGACCTCCCACACTTGTTGTCCCACACAGATGTCCATATTTGTACATGCCTTGAATTTCCATAATTATCTAAGTCTTTTATTCTTAATTCCTCACCCCATATCCCCATCACCTGCCCTTCGTATAATATCATGTGAATGAAAAGAGAATAGTGCTTGAAATTAATGGCTTCACTATCATTCTTGATGATCTTAAGGGAATTATTGATGGCATCCGATAAATAATCTACATAATCATAGGGTCAAGCATTATGGATCTGGATGTCTGTGGCTAAAACCATGAGAGCAATTGTCATGTTCTCAGGAACATCAATTCCCAATACTTGACCAACTGAGTAATAAGTGTATTGAAAGTATTCTTCAAACAAAGCCATGGAGAATGGGGGCTTATCTTCACTAGAGAACCTCATAGTTTGGTTACCTACACCTTTAACCCTATGTAGAGGCAGTTTCCACCTCTTGTAACTTGTGTCCATGGTGTGGTATTCCTCCAACAAGTCTTTGATTCGTAATTTTGTTTTCAGGGAAGTGTCTAGCTGAAAAATCATGGAAATATAATCTGGCTTTATGACCATGAACTGTGACCCATCAGGAAAATGAATTGCTCTCATCTTTAGATTGTAATTCTTTTCCAACACCTTGATTAACTCTACGTTCACAAAGACGTTGGGTACTACAAGTTTACCCAAATTCAAATTCCATGAGTTTGACACTGGGCTATGCCAAAATTTCTTCCTATAATGATAAATGAAGAGTTCATAACCCCTACACAGAGTCCATACATCTCCCAAATTTTTCTCTTTATCTTCTAATGTCACACACAATGGGTTAAGCTATGCTATTCTTCTGGATTTTGGCCCAGATCCAGGACACTAATCGATTAAGTCTTGATTCAATTGCCTAGCTTCAGTTTTCTATCTTTTTGCTTTCTGTTTGCTTGGTGTTTTTTCCATCTCAATCTTACTCACGCAATGCTTTCATCTACTTACTGAGAAAATACTTTGAGCTAAGTCTAGACCACTTACTTGGATAAATGCGGCAAATTTCCAGCTGCCTACCGCCATCCAAGTTGGTTCTCCAAATCCTTCAATTACAATTCACAGCGATTTCAACTTCTTTGAGGCTGTATTTATGAAATTTTAGGACACTTCATCGTGCCACCTTTATGATCAAGTTCTTCATTAATAGTGGTAGTCTCATCGATATTTTCATTAGTCACATCAATCAAAATAATCATCATTTCATAACTGTCAAAGAGACTTTTACTTAAAATACATGTTGTTTCTTCGATATGTCGGTATGGCGGTGTTTTTCCCTTCCCTTCTATTGTTTACCACACTACCACCTTGCTTAAGGATTCTTGTTGCGGTGTATACTAGTCTACCGCATATGTTGCTCACCTTCTCGATGGTATAACAGTGTATTTTTTTTATCATTACTTGAAGAGTGTCGATGAGACAATCTTATTTGTCTTACCAATATCTCAATGTCTCTTCAACATTAGATCTTATGTTCTTCCGATGTTGGTTGCCGGTGTCAATGAGACAAGTTAATGTTTTTTGTCAATATGCCACTGTCTCATCGATAATTAGTTCGTTATATCCAAGAGTTGTGTTTCACCGAACACTTGTAGATATACCTTGTTGATGTGACATAAGTGATTCTCTCCTCGATATGCCTGTATCTTGTTGACATTGCACTTTTTTACATCGTCGATGAGACATATAAATAAGTCTCTTCGAGATAGGGGTGTTTCATCTAAATTTCTGATCTGTGCTTTGTGATCATGTCAAGGAGACTTTGGAGGGACTCTCATCGACATGGTGTTGTCCTGGCGATATGCTATGAGCAATCATAGGAATATTTCAAAGGAGGAATACACTTCGATGCTGTGATCAAGGGTTTTATTTGGAAGCTCACATGAGGGATTTTATTAAATTTAAGTTATTATGACAAGAATTCTATGCATATGGTGGATGTAAGAGATGAGTGAAAATGGAAGTATGCAAAAATAATTAGGATGGAATTTTGGCTACAACACAATCCATGTTTAAAAAAGGATGATTCTTATGGCCTAAAATTTGAAATTCTTCAATAATATTATGTGTCGATACACATTACCTATTGCAATATCCTTAAATTGTTCAATCCTTGGTATGAATTATTGGTAGAAAAAATTAGGATTACTTGGATGCTTCTTCCATTCATTTTGTATCAACATATGTTCATGAAGACACAAAAGTTAATAGCTCAATCAGGTAGAGCTTTTGTGATTTTCAAATGAAGAGTAAGGTACATTTTTATTTCTACTACATTACATTCATGTGCATAAACAAAATCAAAAGATTACATTACTAGATTGCACTTATGCAGATGCATATAATATAGGAAAGATTGCACAATCCTTTCAAAAATGTTGTCTTTATTGATAATGTAAATATATGTTGTTCCACACAAGCCGTGGAACTGACTATTTGAATGCATATAATCGAAAAACTATACATTTATAGATACAAAAGAGAAAAATGCACATAAAGAGAAAGGGGACCCGTCATTGCCTCAATGATGAATCCCGATTGCTTTGTTCTACATCATCTTTAGTCTTCCCGCTTGTCTAAGCCTCCAATTTGATGTCTTCCTTGCTGCTCCTAGGTTCCCTGCATTTGAGTGAGAAGAGTGTTGTTAGAGCAATGAAGGATCACTAGTAAAAATATGTGCATACATCTATAAACATATAATTTGATCATCATGTGCATTCAAATAACGTGCATACCATAGATGTCCAAGAAAACAAGAAAGTTATCAAACATATCTATCATATGCTTGATTTTATCTAGCATGTTTTCTCATTGTGTAGGTATAAATAAAATTAGGTTGTTGTTTTGTTTATCTGGTTACAACATGTGGGGTGAAATGTGGCTCCCACAAGGGTTAAGCCCAGTCTACTGCCCTATTGTTTCATTTGAGAAGGATAATCACAAGTAAACCATCCATGAAGCATTAAAGATCAATCTTTGCAAGGATAGTGGAGTATGTTGGTAAGGGGTAATCTCCTTATTGATAAAGATTTATCCTTATTAATAAGAACATTCCACTATCAACATAGCCATGATTCTGAAAAAAATGATCATCAAGGATTCCAAGATAGCTTTCATTAATAGTCTGGTTAAAAGTAAGTAGCCCCAAGCATCATAATAGTCACAATAATTGAACATGAGGGGTAGTCATGTAGATTAAAAGCTTATAGAATAGGACCATCACTTACAAAGACAGAGACAACATGTTTCCACATAAAAAATAAATCGAATGCATGAAAGGTACAATGATGAAGTCCATAATAGTGAATGTTGCTTAAGAGGGATTGAAGGACAACATTTTGTATCAAGGAGAACAAGGTAACCTCAAAATCTATTGTACCTAAGTATGGCAGTACCTGAGCTTCTGGTGTTTCTAGATGGAACCTATAGCGGAAAAGTGTAGTCTCCATATGAGGGAACCATCTTCAGAGCTCTTCCCTAAAATGAGGGTTGAAAACATCAGAAGAAAAGAAGTACCATAATTCTAAAGTAACAATTTGTATCAAGAAAAATGTCAGAAAGTATAATTAAAAAGACAAATCCTTACAATTGGACCTCAAATTGGACCAAACAGATTTATGATTTTATCTTTAGAATGTAGGATCTTTCTCTGTCAGAGCTTCACGACTTGAAATTGGATCTCAAATTGGACCAATAAAATTTAAGATTTTATCTTTAGAATGTAAAAAATTTCTCTATCAAATATTAGAGATGTAAGGTTGGATCAAAAAATGGATAAGAAGATTTATGATTTTATCTTTAGAATGTAGGAGCTTCCTTTGTCGGATATTTGGAAATTCCTACACACACGTTATGCTTCAGAGCGAAAACACCCAGAAGTGTTTCACACCGGCTCAAGGTACAATCCAACCTAGTTATGACACTAATAGCAATCCACTTTTTCTTGAACTGTCCATACTCGAACGTTGCATCACAATCTATTCTTCCTGCACATAAAAATGCCACATATTAACCCCTTCTAAATAAAACTCAAAATACCATGAAACAATGAGTCCCCTATATTAGTAAGTAAGTAGGCAGTCTATAGGGCATAGTTTGATTTTATACAAGGATGCTCATGAAAGGAATCTTCAAGTGGTAGTGAGTGATTTGTTTGAGATTGCAACTGATGGTGCAATATCTAGTCTTAAAGGCAGTTAGCAAAGTAGTAAATGTGCAAGAAAATCAAATTGTACACAACAAGAAATTCACAATGTTATCCTGCATAATGCCTTAAGTTTGAAGACAAAAATCTCATTGTATCTTGATGAAAGTAGTGACCTTAATGGTCAATCACTGGCAACTGTGATTTTAAAACATGCTATTGTGCTTATGGAGGCAACATTTTAAGCAAAGCGGTGAGTGGTGGTTTGGAACAATGGAAGGTATGAAGGACTTCTTATATGCATACTATGCAGTCTAGCTTAAGACAACGTTCTTAGAAGAGATTGAAGGTGGATTATGGAACTCAAGGGTTACCATGATAAAGATTAAAGCAAAGACTGAGATCTTTTTAAAAGCCACTATCATGAAGATATTAAAGATGTCAAATGCAAAACCCTAGCAGCTGGAATAATGAACACAGTGTGAAAGAGGATAGTGTGCTAGGGCAGATTTAGGAAATCTCCACATTATCTAATCATAGGAAAATAAATCATTTATTTATTTATTTAAGTTAAAAGAAATTATTCTAAACCCTATATAGGACACATTGATACTTCAAAAGCATCTGATTTATTTTTTTAAATTAAAAGAAGTCATTCTAAACCCTATATAGGATACATTGATACTTCAAAAGCATCTGAAGGAATTTGAGATTATGCAAACATATGTCAATTAAATACCTAGATTACAAACAGTAGCACAAACATTGTAACCCTTGTTGATCAGATTTGGAATTGATAAACAACAATGAATCCTATGCCCCCTATCATGCACATCTCCTTGCCATTCTCTGTCATTCTTTACTGAAACACTTCTCCATTTTTGTGGGCTACGCCTGAAAATAAGGTTTCAACAAAGGTTTTATTGTATGTTTATTAAAACGAGAACTCCATTTTGGTGAGCTGTGCTTGAAAATAAGATTTTGACAAAAAATTTAGAGTATGTTTATTAGAGTTTTAGAGTATTTTGGTGGGCTATATTCTTGATTCCTTAAATTATTTATTCATATGGATTGTGACTAACGTGATTTGTTGCCACGATTACCATACTACCTTTGTCTCTTATTATACCCTCTGTCATATGGTGGTGTTTTTCCCTTCCCTTTTTTTGTTTACCGCACTACCGCCTTGCTCAAGGCTTCTTCTTGCGGGGTTGTTGTGTATACTACTCTACCGCATATGTTTCTCACCTTCCCAATGGTATAGCAGTGTATTATTTTGATCATTACCTGAAGAGTGTCAATGAGACAATCTTCTTTGTCTTACCGATATCTCAATGTCTCATTGACATTAGATCTTATGTTCCTCTAATGTTGGTTGCTGATGTTGATGAGACAAGTTAATATCTCTTGTTGATATGCCATTGTCTCATCAATATTTTCCTTCGGCGGTATTTCTTTTTATATCGGTGTAACTCTACCATGTCAGGGAGACTCATGATTATCGCTACGGTATGGAAGTGTTTTTCCCTTCTCTTCAGTTGTTTACCACACTACCACCTTGCTCAAGGCTTCTTGTTGTGGGGTTGCAGTGTATACCACTCTACCGTATATGTTGCTCACCCTCCCGACAGTCTAGCAGTGTATGCTTTTGATCATTACTTGAAGAGTGTCGATGAGACAATATTATTTGTCTTACTGATATCTCAATGTCTCATCGACATTACTTTGTTGTATCCAAGAGTTGTGTTTCACTGAGCATTTGTAGATATACCTTGTCAATGTGACATAAGTGATTCTCTCCTCGATATGCTCGTATCTTGTTGACATTTCACTATTTTACATCATCGATGAGACATATAAATAAGTCTCTTTGACATAGGGGTGTCTAAACTAGTGCTAAACTTGAAGCTAAAGTTGATGCTAAAGTTGGGAGCTAAAAGTGGCACTAAACTCAAAGCTAAACTCAGAGCCAAAGGTGGCGCTAACGACGGTGCCACGCTCGAAGCCAATATTGGTATTAAAGGAATTGATAATTCCAGTGTAAATTAGCACCTAAATTAGAGCTAACTAGTCCTGATCGGTGCAAATAAACACCAAAAATAGTGCCATCCTGATAAATAGCGCTAATGTTTTCAAACAATTGGCAAAAAATACATTAAAACATTGGGTGGAAGTAAAAAATGGAGAAAATCACAAGGACTTTTTGTAGTGATTGCAGCCTATATTACGAAGGAAGTTTTAGATGTTTCATCTCTTCAGGAGTCACTTCAAACATTAGTTTTAGATGAGAAAGATCTTCTATCATATGGCTACGAAGATGACCTAAAATATTTGGTTCCTCGTATTTCATGTTATTGTTGGTTTCTTTTAATGTCTATAACTACTAGCGCATATGTGGATATGGATGAAAGAAAGCATAGGTTGAAAGGTTGGACTTTAAAAGTCTTGTCAATAAAATGATATGCAGCTAATGTTGAGGCTGACTTAAATGAAAAAGGGAATTGCAAAGAAATGGATATATTCAAGAAAGTTGATGAGAGTTTACAAAGGGGTAGGGTTTTGAAAGAAGGAAGCATGAATAATGCAAGACAAACCTACCCAAGAAAATCAATTTTGAGACAAGTAGAAATCATAATTCTCAGACAAGAATAATCAGTCTTGTACATGATAAGGAATATATGTTAGTCAACACAGAGTCATGTAAGGGAAGTCATTTGACAGTCTAAGGAAAGATAATTATAGATGAGTGACTAGTGCCATGCACTTGATGAATGCAATCAAAGTTTCAAGGTATATTGTGGTAGAAGGAAGCTTCATTTTTTTCACCACTCCATGACTTCCATCATACAAAAGTTTATATCACAAGATAGAAGGAAAACATTTGGAAAATAGTGGTAGTGTAGTCAAAAATAGGATAGTCCTTTATCCTTTTATATTTGTTTCAAAGGAGTTTCTTACCACCAAAAGAAAATAAATAGTGAAGGAAATGCTATAATACCTACAAATGACACTTTAAAGAAGCATTGCAGTTTTTTGTGGCAAATCTGTTTAGGTATAAAGCCAAATTCAATTCATTGAAAAGACTTTAGAATATTTCAAGTAAATGCAACATGAAGACTTAAAGCTGAATTCCACAACCTTTTCCAAAATGGAAACTTTAAATGATGGTAGGGACTTTATCAATGAATACCAAATTATGTAACTTGCTACCCTTTTTTAATCATATTTTAACATATATAAAACCCTAAAATTATATTTCTATTATAACGCAAAACCGAAAACCCCAAATACATAGTTCACCATCAATGGCTTAACACACACATTTATTTCACATAAACCAAAAAATTCCACTTCAACCAAGCATACACCCAATAAAAATTGAGCACATATCCTTCGGTGCTACAAAAAAATTCCAAATCTCAAATATTAAGGCGTTACTCACCAAGCACACATGAAGCAAGAATGTAGAACAAAACTTGGGAAGAGCACTCTCAATACGAGTCTTGTGAATATATGTCGATGCTTCCAAACCCCTGTCGACCGAGCTCCTCTCACCTCGAAACACTTTTTCCCGAGCATGCAAAATGGTCGGGCCCCTTTTTTTTATTTTATTATTCATGTTTCTGGTCGGATGGTTTTTAGTCAAGTGACTTTTGGATGAAACCCTTTCGGTAGGAAGGGTACCACCATGTCAGCACCAAGTCACTGCCATGTGGTTTTGGCCAAAATTCACTCGACCGAAAACCTTCTGACTAGAAACAACTCGGTCAAAACCATTTATTAGGCCGAAAGTGTGACACACTATTGTCCTTTTACCCTTGTAGAAGAAAAACAAAGTGTACACACCACCCATCCTCCTCCACCTAATAATGGACTCGCATCATATTTCAAAAATAACAAGAATCCTACCATAGATCGAATTCTCAAGATCATGAACTATCAAAGAAAAGGTTTAGGCCTTCATAAGCAAGGTATTTTAGAGCCCATCTAGGTGAAAGAACACCTGTTTACAAGTGGTCTTGGATATATCTCTCAAGACTCACAATCCAAAAATGTTGGTACAACCTTTTTACATCCTAAGTGAGCCTCTTCCAAAAGAATAATAGGCTCTTCCCATCGCTCCACCACACCATTTGTCACCATCCCCCCTCCTCCATCATATGACCCCAAAACAACCATCCATATTCCTCCTTCATCCTCCAAGTCCATTTTGGGTCCTTATGTCCCTCCATCCACCATCACCCATCCTTCATCTACTATGTCCATTTTGGGTCCTTATGTCCCTCCATCCACCATCACACATTTTCCATATACAAATCCCATTTTGGGCCCTTATATCTCAAAATCACCTCCTCCATCTTATCCTCTTCATCCTCTCATCCATCCATCACCTATACCTAGTACACATCATAAACATCCTAACCTCATAATCCCTGATCGGGATCAACAAAGGCACCCCTCTATGCATGCTATCTCACATCATCCATCCACACATCATCATCAAAAGCTTACTTCTACCACTCCATCCACGTCTCCTCCACATCATCCATCACTTCATACCCATCCCATTTCTATTAAAATCACTTTGGGTGCCAAAGAAAAAATGAGCAAATCTAAACATCCACATGAATCTAAAGCTCCTCATGTCCCCTTAAAAAGACATGTTGAAGAAAGGAAAAATCCAATCCAAAATCCAAATCAATCCCAAAGGCTAAAAAGGCCCACTAAAGAAAAAATCAAAACCATGTGGATCCCAAAGAAAAAAGATGCAATGCCTTCAAATGAAAAATCTGTAACAACATCCAATTTTTCTAATCCAAAAGCTAATGATTCACATCCTCCATCTCCTAAATCTATTTTGGGTCCTTATGTCCCAAAATTCACTATCCCAACTCCTCCATTATCCCCACATTCTCCATCCATTAATCCTCCTATCCTTTCACAACCACCATCATATGTGCCAATGCTGGTCCTAAAATAATTCCCCCATCACACATCCCCTCCATCATTCCATCCATACACTTTTCAACACCCCATCCATTATCCCACATATCTCCCTAATTGAATCCCTTTAATCCATTCTCTTAAGTGCATAATCCATTTATCCTAATAAGGTTGTACCAACTTCCAATAGTCACTTCTAACATGGATTCTTATTACCTTGAATGGAACTTGATGCTTGAGTCCTTCATCCATCTCTTTATCACATTTATATCCATCCATTTATCCACATCCCTATCCTTATCCAAAAAATCCAAAAAAAATAAAAAAAAATTATTCAATGGTGAAAACATGGCAAACAAGCATCATGTGTAAATACCCCATCTAGTTTACTTCCACACTTGGGGGAAACTTTATGCTATGCATCCCCTTCATTTGTCTCCTCCATCCCACCAATCATAAGCATCCTACCCATTTACCTCCAATCCTTCCATCCTCCTTGTGATCTTGATAAAAATTGGGGCACCTATCTATACATGATTTGGACACCTCTTGGCATACATTCCCCTCATCCATACACTACCATATTCCTTATCCTCCCCCATTCCCCTTCCTTATCCATTCATCCTATCCACATCCATTTATCTTCCTTATCCACCCATCATGCTAACATCCATTTCCCTTCCTTATCCATATATCCTATCCATATCCCTCTCACTCCCTTATTCACCCATCCTCCTATCTGCCATCCCTCTTGCCTCATCACACATGACATATATAGAGTGGGTAATCTCCTTCTTTGTGACATAGTCCTTGGAGACAACATTCATCCATCCAAAAAATCCATTCCATCTCCCAAATCCTCATCTTTCCTTCCATCAATTCACAAAAAAATGCTTTCTATATCCCCATCCTTATCTTCCTATCCATCCATCAAATCATCCCTTCTCCATCCACCATCCTTATATTCTTGTCCATTCATCCTATCATTCTACCATATCGACATACTTATCTCTTGATCCTCCATCCATGTAATCCCTATACCATCTCAATCTCCTATCCATCATCCCATGTCACTGGTATTTGTCTATAGGATACCTCCATGCAAACCAATGCCATCTATCTCATTGTCATCACTCCCACCTCTTTCACACATCTTTCCAATCTCCTATCACTTTTCATCACTCATTTATCCATCATATAATCCTCCCAATTCATCTTTTGATGACTTGGATAACTAGCCTATCCCTGAGCTTCACATAGTACACATCTTATCCATGTCAATCATCCTATCCACACAGTCTACTTATCTGATCATATTATCTCCATCATTGTATCTATTTATCATGGTCATCTCATCATCCTTTATCCATTTTCTATTGTTTGTCTTTGGTTGAACTACGTTGCCCCTGCACTTTCACGTAGGCAAGGCTAATCATTTGATCATCCCCTAGGGAATTTGTCCATTTGTTCTTCACCATCCATCGAGGTCTCCATTGTCCTCTTTTCACTTTTATCCATGATGTGTCGTCAATATTTTATCGAACTACGAGGGCTCTACGCTTTCACATAGGAAAGGTTGATCTTTCATCAACCCCCAAGCCCCTAGGTCTTTAGGGTGTGTCTTGTTTTCATGTCATCAAGTATGTACTTATTCAGTCGGTATCTAATAATAAAGGTCATTAGTATCAAGAGGTCCAATACGTTTTGAGTACCCCGAGTCATGTCAATCACCTAATCTATCCACCATCTTTGGTCTTAATGGGATATATCCTTCCTATATCTGACCGCATCAATCCCATCCACCTACTGATCCTATGGCACGGGACATTTGAAATTTTTTGCGATCTTTTGGTGCTCTTGCATTTTGTTTATCATTTGGGCTTCCTATTATACTCTGTTAGGGTCGCCACGATCCATCATATCATGGTGTGCTTTGAAAAGTAAACATAGGGGCATATCTTGATCTTTTGTTTGTTCCTATCTTCTTGGTTGTCCCACGTAGTACCCACCAAGATCCTTGTGATCTTGTGTTATGTTGGGGCATCCTTTGTGTTTTTGGTTCTCCAACATTGGCCCTACAAAAGCCCCCGTAACTTTGGGATGTTGGACTAACTTTTTGTTTGTTGTGTCAGTCCTATGCATGTGATACAAGGTCCCCTTAGTTCCTCATACTTTGGTGCATAATATCTCATGCTATATAAAATTAAGTTCTCACTACATGGCATTTTTTATACAACACTCTTAATCCATCTTCCAATCCACTCACCCTACATCTTTCTAATCCATTCATCCTACATCATTCTCCCTCATCTATCTATCCTCTCTATTTTCATCCCTACACTTCCTCCATCCCCATCATATCATCATTCCTTCAATCTTCTTAGGATAATATAGATTTGTTATTCTAAGCATATTTTCATCCTTCCTCATCATATCATCATCTCTTCAATCTTCTTAGGATAAAATAGATATGTTATTCTAAGCATATTTTCCTCTGTCCTCATAATATCATCACTCCTTCAATCTTCTTAGGGTAATATAGATTTGTTATTCTAAGAATATTTTCATCTATTCTCATCATATCATCATCTCTTCAATCTTCTTAGGATAATATAGATTTGTTCTTCTAAGCATATTTTCATCCACCCTCATCATTTCATCATCCCTTCAATATACTTAGGATACTATAGATTTGTTATTCTAAGCCTCTTTCCCTCCATCATCTTAATTCCTTTAAGAAATCTCACATCTCCATCCAATCCTAATCTATTCAATCTAGCAAAAATCATCTAATCATCTCATTGGTCTTGTTCCTAGCCTTACTACATGGCTTGATCCAATCATCATCATCGCCATCATCATCAGGATGTATCCTTCCCTATCCTTTTGTGTTGTTTTGGGATGTATCCTTCCCTCATCAACAACACTCTTATCATCATCATTGGGATGTATCCTTCCCTATCCTTGTTTTTTTTTGGGATGTATCCTTCCCTCATCAATAACACTCCATCCATCACCAATCCATCCTATCTTATAGCTTTGTTGGGGCAACATCATATTTGTCCTTGAATCCATTTGTGCTTGCTTAATTCTCATCTTCTCCTTTCATTTTCTCTTCCTCCTCCCATCCCATATCCTATCCATCACTTTGCATCATCTTCCTCATATACTCTCACATCACCTCATCCATTTCAAGAGCACACCCGTGTTCTCTTCAACCTACATGTCCTCTTGAGGGGGCATCCTAAATCCCTAATCTTTACCTTCACTCCCATCATTTTCCTCCTAGTCACTCATTTGAATGACTAGGGCATCTTCCCTAATCTAACTGTCTTCTTCTTGGTGTTATGTTTTAATCTTCTTTAAAATGATGCTACTTCGTAACACAATCTCAAAGAGGGGCAAAATGTAGACACCTAAATTTGACCACTTATATTTGGTCAAATTTATCATTTTCATCTAAATATACTCTTACCCACATTAATTAAGTAATATTGCTATTATTTAATTAATACCCCTAAATTCCTCTAAATCCCTAAGGTATTTAATTAAATAATTATCATCTATCCTACCTTACCCATTTTATCCCACAAATTAAATAAATAATTTATATTTATTTAATTTACTCCCTCAAATGTCACATCCTTCGTCACTTTTTCCTAATCCTAATCCCAATCCTAATCCTCACCTAACCTACCCACTAAACATATGCACACACTTAATCATGGATTAAGTGGGTCAACTCTCCCACCCCCCAAGGAATTTTTAATTCCTTTTCTCTTTCCCAAGGAATATTAAATTCCTTTAATCATTCCCATGCACATTAAAAAAAAGGAATTTTTAATTCCTTTTGTCAACTCTTAATCTCGGCCCTTGATACCAAGATCTAATCTTGGCCATCCATCTCATTATCCTCCAATCCTATTTATCCCAACACTTAGCCATTGTTCATCTCTCACCCATTTTTCACTAGAGTGTTGTTATGCTACCAAAATTTCGAGTGAGGAAACATCCAATCGAACATTGTGGGAAAATCTACACAATAGGAGGCTTTGTACGCTGGTTTGAACTCCTCATCACCCTATCTTGAGTGTTGTTCTTGTTTTTGGTATTTTTCTTGATTTCTTGCATTTATAGTAGATTAAAAACATTTCACATAGTAGGGTAAGTTATTTAATTTTAGGAGAAGTTCCATGAGCAATTAGATATTTTAAAGAAACCCCGAGAAGCTCAAGCAGAGAAAAGAAGAACAAAAATGGCCAATGCTCTGATAGTGCCATATATGCACACCATGTTCAACCAAGATTAGGAGGATCTCATGATTACACATAAGACACCCAAGGTGATCAAGATCTAGGGACAAATGATTCTTGTAGATTACTCAACCTGCATAGTTGTCTTGAACCTCAACTAGGCGAGGTCGATAGACAAGTTGAACTCATAGAGGAAACAAAAATAGTTGTTACAATGAAATATGTTAAGTTCAACCACCAATTCGAAAAGAAGGATTGGAAAATCAAAATTAGAGCCAAGAACTTGAACCTCTCAAGGATGAGAGCTAACCTGTAGAATAATGTCTCTCTAGAGACCCTCTAGGTAGAGGTTAATCAAAGAACCCTACTGCATATCTAGGTAACTAAATTGAAGGCTAAATTGGAGATCTTGAGGAAGGCAAAAGAAACCACAGAGGGTTATTTGTAGTAGAAAGAAACAAAGCTGACATGGATCCAAAAGAATCTTTTAGATTCATTAAATGCACAACAACAACTACAACAACAAATGCAACAAGAATTGTAGGTCACTGACCTGTAAATAGAATGGATAAAGCAAAAACTCATTGACCGCCCTCAAATCACATGGATTCTCCCAATGGTCAAACAATTGTATGTATCTTATTGGAGGCAGGTCATAAACATAGCTTCATACTTGAAGCCACCACTCGGATTCATCACTAATCACATCGATTGAGTGCTCAAGAAAAATCATCTATAGAGAAGATATTTTCTTTTGTCTCCTTAAGGTTGAATATTCAAAGCTTCTAGTATAGAAGCTCTATAGCACAACTAATGAAGCGCTCTAGGTAGTGAGGGTGACCAACTGAAGGAAGGTGACCAGTAAAGTTAATGAATTCTTAAGCTGCAATAAAGCAGCTAACAAATGAAAAGCATATTTGGAGGTCTTGGAATAAGTGCTCCAGAAAAAGGAAGGGACACATTGAAAATATGGTTCAATTAGGACTCCCCTCCCCTTTCCTCCCTAATAATATAGTCCTCTCAGAGGATGAAATCAAGGGGCTATTGGTCACAAAGAAAAATAATTAGTTAGTGTTTGTGAACCTAAGCTAGATGCCGAAAATCTCTAAAGTGGAGACTATTCTACTACCCCTTGCAAAACTTGAGTTCTAGTTGAGGTCAATGGTGTAGAGCTTAAGCAATATATTCTTCAAGGAGATTATTTAGACAGAGTATTCAATGCTCTAAAGTAGAAAGATCATCCCTCCGAGGAGGAATGGGCACCTTTGAAGGATGCCCTCAGAAAATTGTAGGTGTTGCAGGCCTCCCCTTTATTTGGTTTTTCTTCTTTTTGTGTGTACTTAGGATTTTGGTTTCTCCATCCACAGGTAGATTTCCCTTGTTAGTCGCTAAAACTATGGATTAAATCCACTCTTTGAGAAATGTGTTGCTTAGTGCTTAGTTGGATGTGGCTACAAGCTGAGCATCTAACTTAGCCTCTTTATTTTGTGGCATCAATAAAATCACTTTATGAAAGGTTCTTCATCATTGTAGACACATGGCTTCTTTGTTCTCACTCACTCCAAAAAATGCCCAACTTTATTTTTGGAGTAGTGTCATGGCACCACATGATTATGTTGATGTTATCAATGCATTAAACACAAGTAGATTCAAGAATGGACCCTAGTTTACATGTGGCACCACCTTGTGTGTCAAAGAATGAAAGAGTTAATATTATGACAAAAGGATGTTCCATTGGTCAAAGCCGCCATGATAGTTTGATGAAGCACACACCAGAAGTTTAAGGCCACTAAGAATTATGGGGACATTTAGGATCTATAGATCAAATATGGTAGCACCAAAATATTTCCATAATCTAATTCTATCATTGAGCTTTCATGATGTAAGAAATGTGTGAGACTGTAGGTATCTCAGAGGCACCAGGTTTTGAGTTTTCTTGATCTTGGGAGTCACAACCATGTAGGGTAATTCCATTTATTTATTTGGGGATGTTATCTCTATAAGGGGTTCCATTTTTTGGATTTAGGGGGTTCTGTGATTTCAATTTTGACACCAACTTTAGTTCCTCTCTCAACAGGATTTCTATTTTCCAGAGAGAATATATTGTAGCTTTTAGTTTGGAATAGAGATAGTAGTCATTATTTTTTTCATTTCAAAGGCCTTAGCAAGTGCCCCTCGCAAGAAGGATTGAATGTTTTTTATTGTAGCATCGGTCCTTTGTAATCTGTTCTCCCCAACAATGAAGAGGATGTGGTGTTCTGTTCTAAACTATGTGAATTTAAAATTTGTTTGTTGTTTTTTATTCCTTTGATTTTATAGTATAAGCTTTCATGAATTTTATGGAATTTGAATCATGCAAGAGATCTTTTAATCTATACTATGAAACTTAGTAGCGAGTACCAAAGGTTTTTTCGATGTATTGCCCTAGATAGTTTATTTTCAATATTTATTGCTTTCTCTCTTCCCTTTCCCTCTCAAAGCAATCAAAGACCCATATTCTAAAATCCTAGAGGTTGTTTCACAAATAGAAAAATTAGGTCCCACATCTGTGAAACTTCCCATAAGAAATTGTTTTCCTAGAAGTGAGGGTTTTAAGCATCAACAATAATATAATACATAAACTAGCCTAACATTTATAGGTAGAAATAGCCATAGGCAATTTATACCGATAATACTTTTGATCACTCATGGATTTCATTAAAGAATCTTTTTTTTTTAAGATTTTCATATAAACATAAAATATAAAGACACATGGTCTCTCTACAAGAATGAGTGGCTTCCATATACATAACCTATGTATTTAATATAAAAAAAATAGCTTTTTCTTTTTCACCCAGCTCACCACATCACTAAACATGCTAAACACATAACTATTGGTAGATAACTCACTATTAATATCACCTACTCAATATACATCAACAAGCCTCAGATATTTTTTTCTCAAATTAGATCCACCATAACTTAGAAAACATAATATTATAAATTTCTACAAAAATATTTGAAGACCTCAACTATAATCCAATCTCCTTTTCCTAGGTTGGAAATTTATGGATAGTGCTCCCATTACCTAGGAAATATCTAGTCTCATGCAAACCATAACATGTATAAAGCTACACATAATACTCATATATTGAATAAAAATCATGTTCTCTATCTCATTAGGTTTCTTAGGATATGAATCCATCAATAAATTTCAATGTAGGAGAATTTGGGTCCACCATGCAATCCTACACAACTAAAATATTTGAAATTTTAATTTTTGGTTTTTGGTTTCTTTCTAAGGTGTATTGTTTATTATAACTTCTATGAAATTGCTTCTTAAATGTTGCTATATGAAGGTTGTTGGTTTTATTATTAGTAAAATGGATCAAGCTATTCAAATGATTGTAGTTTCCTTTGACAATGTGTTCAATATGTGGAGATTCTCCAAGTTGTATGATAGGATTCTAACACATGGTAGTAGGTTATTTTGGGTCATGCCTTCTATTTTGGGTTTCACCTTCTTAGTCATGTGTAAATTATTTTTGGTTGTTAATATTATCTATGTCCAGATGCTATTCCCTTGATTAACTATCAACAAGATTTAGAGAAAATCCTATTTGGCCATTGAAAATTCTTTGTATATTTCTTGGATTGTGTGGCATTCCTAGATGAGTAGTTACAACAGTTGGGCCTATATTATAATCTATTTGAATTTTTTTATCTATATGGGATTTTATTCATGGCCGGTTCCATCCCCATGGTTGCATGCTATTTAATTTTTAACGCCTCAATATTATGATCAAATATTAATGGATACAAAATAGATGACTTTTTCATGATCAAGATATAGTATTTACATGTTCCATTACATGTTAATGCATACACAAAGTGTTGTGACAAACACGATGACACATAATATGACATCACCATTACTCAAATAATAGTGGCACAAGTAGAATAATTTACTAATCATGTGATAAAGTTGCCATTATAATCATACAAGAGAATGGAGCTTCATCTAAAATGAGGATTGGAAATGAGTCCACAATCTCATTCTCTTGTGAACACATGGAGTAGAGTGAGGATTAGGATGATGATGATAAATATTTCTAATTTGTTCCATGACAACTCAAATAACACCCAACATAAGAGGGAAACCTACAAAAGAGGTTTATTAACTAGGAGGTACAAGCCCTCAACCAATTGACATGAAAAATAACTATTTCATGTAAAATAGTCCTCCTCAATAAAAAAGAAAAAATTCTAGAGTAGGAATTATATCAATGAAACTTTTGTCTATGAAGACTCAACATACCAAGGGGAACATCATTTGTATAGAAAACTTCTTTGGGAAATGTTAAGAAATGGTCACTCTCCAAGACTCCATAGATGTCTAAGTAGTTTAGAGGACTATAATGCCTTAAGAAAAAATTTATGCACTAGATGGACTATAACACATCCTTATAATGTCCTAAAATGGTGATAGCATCCCAAATTTGTGTTGTCAACCTTTCATACCATTTTATTTGTTTATCTTAAAGAAACCTACTTAGAACTTTGACCAAGGGTTCCCAAAGAAGTCTACTAATAAGGAAAACTTCTCTAGGCCACCCAAAAGTTTAAAGAAGACTAAACAAGCTCAAGGAGATGATTCTAAGACCTTTAACTTGTAAATATATGAGCAATATACAATATTTGACACATTATCCAATAAGAGAGAAGGTTACCAAGTGGAACATTCCCAAGACATGATATAATTCCAAAAATACCTAACCAACACACTTTAACTTGCATGGACACAACCACATACAAAGGAGATGGTGGATAGGTAAGGGATAAAATACACCCTCCAAAACCATTAAACACCAACTCAAGATGATTCAATACGCCAACTGAACATCATTAACCATATAAATTAAGCACTTATCCAATTTACAAAATTATGGAACAAGATATTTTCTCCACAACCACATACTCAAATATGATGAAAGCATTATAAAACACTATGCCTTTTTGACACTAATGCTAGCATGTGCAAAACTCAATAATAATATCCTTTCCATCTATATGGGTGAAATGAAATCCAACAATAATACATCTATACAAACCATTTAGAAAAGTTAAATAAATTGAAGTTAACATAGTCAATTATCATGATTTAAACATTCTACACATACTAACACCCTTACAAAATGAGGTCTAAAAATACAAGATGATAGCAATTATTTATTACATTTAAATTATCTCATCCTAAACATGGATGGGTCATAAATTGTATCATAAAAATAGGAAATATCATAATAATATTATGTAAATGGTCTCAAGTACCTTTTTTATAATGTGTATGATATAAAATAATGAGAGCTATATAAATGCATAAAATACCATGACAGTCCATCATGCTCTTTGAAAATAATCCTCCAAGTTCACCAATCCCCAATAGTGGTTTAACATCACTCAACCATGTGATACACTTAGGCCCACCCCTTTGTCCTAGGAGATGGTCAAATTGGGTATGCTCATACTCACTCCAAACACTAGAACATGGTAACACACACATTCCATAAAATAAATATAATATCTCACTTGGAAAATACACCAATCAATGAACAATATCAAAGGTGACATACACACTAATCACTTCATACAATATTATACATATCTAAAAGAAATCTAATTATTGTAACTAAATTCCAATAATGAGATTTGTACACAAGGGCTCTCACACCTTCAATGCATACACAAAACACAATAATACTATCATAACCCTTAATGTATTCTTAGTATGAATATGGTTGTTGCATTCATTTTTATTTATGATTGATC